>VWZO01008825.1:39294-148450 GCA_013396975.1 Bucco capensis | reverse complement strand
GGGAATACGAAAAGGACAAAATGTAAGAGAGGGTAGTTTTATGGCTTCTTAGTCCCAGGCAGAACAGTAATAGGATTTGATTTTGTTTCTGCTGTATCAGCTTTTCTGGGCTTACTCTGTTTGACAGATACACAAATTGAGGCATGCATAGGTGGGTATGATTTTTTGAAACGTGCCAGAGTTTTGTGATGAGGCTTCTGTGTCAGGCTGTCCTTGTCCATGCTTTTCCAATAGAGCAACGTGCTGTGAGAAAGTGTTGTTATAAAGGATCTGATCAACTGAAACAAATTATACACAAAAGTTTCACAAGAAAATGAATGCTCCTTAAACTTATCCAAATAATCCTTTTTTCTCATAGAAACTGTGAAAATATAAACTTACTTTCAAAACTGCATACACTCTCTTATAAGTGCTTGTTTACTGCAGTGACCTCCCAGTGCTTATGTGAAGGAGAAATCAGTTGTGTTCAGGAATGAAGAGTTTCTAGACAGCATAGTTGCCTTCTGGCATGGCATGGTTAGCTTGTGTTGGCCTAAAATACCAGGTTTATTTTTGTTTTATTTTGGACAGAACTTAAAACTTCAGAAGGGTAAGATCCAGCAGCCATAAACTCCACATTCAGAGAAAGAGAGTGTCTTTCATATACCTGTTTTTCTATGCTAGATGATCTGCTCCTCGTGCTGGAGAGACTCAGAAGTGGTGTGAAAGCCTGCGATTCCAGTGCTGCTGCTGCTGCAGAGGAATACTCATGCTTGCAGCTGGAGTTAAGCTTCATTTTATATAACCATGTTGGGATACCAGAGCTATTGAAATCAAACTAGTATGGTTCCATGCACAGCGATTGAGTCTTGTCATCAAAATAGTATAGCTGTGTTGATGAGGTTTTGTGCTCAGACTTGGGTACCTGCTTTTGAGCAGGACCATTGAGTTCTGATGACAGCTGCCCTCATGTGACAGCCGTTCCTCTTGTGGAGCCAGTCTGGGTGCCTTAGTGCTGCTGTTACACAATGCTGTAGTCTCGCTTCCTTCCCTTTTGGGCTTAACTACAGTTGTGTGTGTATGTGTGAATTATTATTTAGTTTTGTGAGCAGTGCTCTAACTTGATTGCCGCTTTATGTTCTGGCTACTTTAATGTAGCTTGAATTGCCATATATCAGGAACTAGGGTCTGTGATTGTCTTTTGACTGTCATCAGTGAAAGATTTTAAGGTGTGGACAGGAAGAATGAATTTCAGTATGTATGGCTCCATGCTTTCTGGGATGGGAATATAGTCTGTTTGGTTGGTGGTTTTTATTTTTGTTTGTTTGTTTTATTCCCTAGGAAAAAGCAACTCCCCTAAATTGCTACTTTGTGAAAGATCTTTTCATCCTTAGATTACTCATACAGATATCCGAAGCTTTGTTGACTTTGTCCCTGTGAGGTAACAAAGTATGCAATGCTTAAAGTCAGGCATATTGCAGGTGACTGAACTTCAGGAGTCGTACGGAAAAAGCATTGACAAGTTAGTGTCGATTATATCAGGATTTGGGCTTTTACTGGACATTTGTTAAATGTATGCCAATGCCTCTTTGTTTCTGACAATTTGGTTTTGTACTATGTAGCATTAAGCTACTGAATATTGTGGTTTCTGAGAAACTCTTAATGTCCTGCTTCTTTACTCACTTTCATGGAAAAGGCAGTGGTGTCTTCCAAATGCTTGATTTTCCCCTGAAGTCTGGTAGGCTGTAAGTTTTTACTATAGGATTTTAAAATTCTTAAATGTCGAGTACTTGACATTGAAGTTAAAGGGATTTTCAGTTCCTCTGCTGGTAGAGATGCCACCACAATGTCATCTTTGGCGGTTCCAGGCTCTCTATGAGAATGAAACAGTCTTAAGAGGAAAACTATTAGGCCATTCCTGAGACCCTTCTATCCTTCTGGCTATGTTGTGATGGGAACACTAAAGTCTACCTGAGCAGCATTCAGAAGAGTACTTGCAGCTCCTTTCTTCAGGTCAGTGAGGCTCTACGTGTGCCTGCCTGAGATTGCAGATGAGCTGAGTAGGAGCTGAAAATGTCACAGGGATGAATCCAACAAAAGTCTTGTCTGTTTTTCCTTCTGTCTTGGATACAGTAGGTCAGGATGATTTTACCGCTGTGGTTGCAGAGGTCAAATACAGCTTTTGGAGCTTGAATGTATTTTCTCTACTGTATTCTCAGATCCCGGTAGCAATTACTCTGGGATTTTGCAAGTGTGGGACCTGTACTGGTGCTGGAAGGAGCTGTGTATGTTATGGTCTCATTCAGTGTAACAGAAGTACAGCATTGCCAAACTGTCAGTAGGTACAGGAGATGGCCTGTTGCTGTCTAGACAAGTCTATTCTACTAGGATTTGGCTTAAGCATAATTTCTTCAAACCAAAATCTTTGTAACGTAGTTTGCCTTGGGCTCTAAAAGGTCAAGTCAGGTCTTTGTACTTTGCCAGTGATGGTAAATGTCTACTGATTGAACTTGTATATAGTAATTCTTCATATTTTAGGAAAAGACCTGTCTTCTATGGCAGTAACTCCAGTCTGTCAAGTCAGAGAACTACCAGATAGTCACTTTCTCCCCTTTTCCCTAACCTCCCATCCCCAACAGCTCCCCAAAAGTATTCCTGTCTTGCTGATGTCCGCAGTTCTGTGATTGCCATTGCATGTTCTTACATGTGGTCACTCAGGCAGCCTTGGCTCCTTCAGCATATAAATAGGACTCAAAGCTCCAGCTTAGAGTTCCCAAGCAGGTAACAGCTGCTGTGCCTGGGCTTGATCATCTCAGGCTCATGTATGCGTAATTCTGCCCCATTGCACTCTTTGTGGATCCTTTGTCAGTGTGATTATCAGTCAGACATCCTTCTTTACTCTGTCTTTGATTTCTGCAGCTACTGTCTCCTACAGGTTCTTGGCTACCTTTGCTTGTTGAGGATTTTTGATGGCCTCCTTTGTTGTACACTCTCCAGACCTTATAGTAAGCTCCCCAGCAACTTTTACTCCCCTCTTAAATAAGCATGAACCACTATAAATTTTGTGTGTTCTCTATTATAACAAAGCTTTGGGCAGAAGTAAGGGCTGGGATGGCAACTGGATGTGCAGTCTGAGGGACTGAATATGTGAAAAGGGAATGTGGGCAGTGCAAGGGATGGCTTGGATGCCCTCTCTGAAGTGCTGCAGTTTTATAGCTTAGGTGTGCAGCTTGGCTAAGCCTTTTCCTCTTGCTGGTGCCAGATACCCTCTGACCTGTAGCTGGTTGCTTGCTTCTGACAATGCAGTGGGCATTGCAATGAGAAGTGTTGCTCACAGTTACTAGTTTTTTCTCTAGTTTCATCCTGTATGTATTTCTAGCATAGGAAAGCCAATGACAGACATTAAGAAAAAACAAGACTACTCTCTCTGTGTTAATAATTCAGCCCTAAACTGTAGAAAATCATAGAAGCTCCTGAGTTGGAAGGAACCCACAAGGGTCGAGTCCAGCTACTGTCTCTGCACAGGACAACCCCCAAAATTACACCATGTGTCTGAGAGCCTTGTTGAAATGCTTCTTGAATTCTTCACACTTGGTGTTGTGACTATGTCCCTGGGGAGCCTGTTCCAGTGCTCCACCACTCTCTGGGTGAAGAACTTTTTCCTAATATCTAACCTAAAACTCCCCCATCACAGCTTTATGTCATTCCTTTCGGTTCTATTGCTGGTCACCAGAGAGAAGAGATCAGCTGCTGCCCCTCTGCTTCCCCTCGTGAGGAAGCTGTAGACCATGATGAGCTCTCCCCTCAGTCTCTTCATCTCCAGCGTGAACAAACCAAGTGACTTTAGCTGCTCCTCATACATCTTCCCCTCTAGACCCTTCATCTTTTCTGTGGCCCTCCTTTGGATGGTGTCTAGTAGCTTTATATCCTTCTTATGTTGTAGTGCCCAAAACTGTGCGCAATACTCAAGGCTGCAGCAGTGCAGAGTAAGCAGGACAATCACTTCTTGACTGGCTAGTAATGAAGTGCTTGATGCACCCCAGGACATGGTTGGCCCTCTTGGCTGCCAGGGAACACTGCTGACTCATGTTTAACTTGCTGTCAACCAGAACCCCCAAATTCATTTCTGCAGGACTGCTCTCCAGCCTCTTGTTGCACAGTTCCACATTCTCCACCTGTCCAGGTGAGGAATCTGGCACTTGCATTTGTTAAACTTCATACAGCTGGTAATTGCCCAGCCCTCTAAACTGTCCAGATCTCTCTGCAGGGCCTTCTCTGCCTTCAAGGGTATCAACAGCTCCTCCCAATTTAGTGTCATTGGCAAACGTTCTTAGTAAACCTTTGAGTCCTGCCCTAAAATGGATCCCTGCAGAATCCCGATAGTGACTAGTTGCCAGCCTGATGTAGCCCCTTCTTCTATAACCCTTTGAATGTGACCTGTCAGCCAGTTGTTCACTCTTCTCATGATGTATTTGTTTATCCCTATGCTGGACGTTTTGTCCAGAAGGATACTGTGTGAGAAAGAATCAAAAGCTTTACTGAAATCCCAAAATATTACATTGTCTTGTTTCCCTTGGTCAATTAAGTAGGGAACTTTTTCATAAAAACAAATTCAGTTTTTCAAGCAGGACTTTACCCTCATGAACCCGTGCTGGCTGTGACCAGTGACTGCATAGTCTTTCAGCTGTTTTTCAGTAACACAGGAGACTCACAGGCCTGTTGTTACCAGGGTCATCCATGTTGCCCGTCTTGAAAACTGGGACTATGTTTGCCAGCTTTCAGTCAACTGAGACCTCTCTAGGTTCCCAAGAGCACTGAAAAACTGAAAGAGGTCTCATAATGACACCAGCCAGCTCTTTAAGTACCCTTGGATGGATCCCATCAGGCCCCATGGACTTAATAGGGATCTAGGTCCCGCACAAGTTCAGGGTCAGCTTTGAGTTTATCATTCTTACAGCGATGATTCTCTAGCATCAGTGTTGAAGACAGAGGTAAAGAAGGCCTTAAATGTCTTTGTTTTTTTTATGTCCCTGTTTGTGAGGTGACCATCCTCATTAGGTTATTTCTGGTCTGCCTTTTGCTATTAACATATTTTTGAAAGCCCGTTTTATTGTCCCCCACAGTGCTGGCCAGCTTCAACTCTATATGTGTTTTTGCTGCATGAATTTTCTCCATACCATGGTGAACAGCATCTCTGTAGTCCTCCCATATTGCCTGATCTTGCTTCCACTGGCCAAGCTCCCTGCTCAGCCAAGCTGACCTTTTGCCTTGACTGCTTGATTTCCAACATTTTGGAATTGGCTGCTCCTGTGCTTTTAGGAGGTGGTACTTAAAAAGTGACCACCGCTGATGGACTCAAGCAACTTCAAAAGCTTCTTCCCAGGGGACATTACTAAGTAGTTCCCTGTGCAGGTTGAAGACTGCTCTCCTCAAATCTAGAGTTGAAGTTTTGCTGGCAGTCTTCTTCCTGTCTCCAGAGATTTTAAACACAACTATTTCATAGTTGCTGTGGCCAAGTTGGCCTCCAATCACCACTTCGCCTGTGAAACCCTCTCTGTTAGCAAGCAACAAATCAAGGAGGGCGCCTTTTCTAGTTGGCTCCCTTAGTACCTGTACCAAGAAGTTATCATCCAGGTGTTTGGAATCTTCTGGACCTGTTTGCACCAGCTTTGTGGTATTTTATGTGAAGTCCTGAAGCTTTTGATCATTATGAAAAAGTATAGTTTCTTGTGTGCATCGTGCACTTGACTGCAGGCTATATGAAGTTGTTCTCTGAGACTGACAGCATGTAGACTGGACTGAAAATTTGAGTAATAATAATTATTTGGATAAAACCTGCATTTAAAAATATAATTAATTGAACATAATATTCTAATTGACCAATAAGAAAGTAAGATCTCTGGAGCAATCCAGAGTTTAATGTATTATTGAATATATATTTTCATAATGAAGTAGAAAAGATGAATATATTGTCTAAGTATACTATTCTTATATATAGTATAATGTAGTTTGTTGATATTCAGTTAAAATGTCAACTTATAAATATTCTATATAAATGCAACAATAAGCTAAAAAAATTCATTGATGCATTTTAACAGTGAAAGAGTTAGTAATAAAGGACTTAAAATTAATTTGGAGAGCCTAGTGGCCTGCTGCCAAGGCTCTTTAGGAACAGATGTGGCTGAAATAGATACCAATAGTCTGCTTGGGATCTCTAAAGTAAGACATCTGTCAGTCTATCGGTCAGTCAGGAATAATGGAAAGGGGAACAGGCTGTTACAAAACGTGAATTACTGAAGTTCCGCATTGGTCAGATTCAAAGCTTTTGATTATTCTGACATGTGGAGGACATGATTTCTTCAAGTGGCTTTTTTGTTGTCTGCATGGTGGAACAATTTTTAAGGAAGAGACATAAAAATAAATTATATGAAGTGTAACTAAGAGTGAGATGTACATGTATCACTTTACTATATGGCTTTAAGATGTAAATTGAAGGAAGAAAGTGTGTGGTTTTAAACAAACCCATGGTGTCTGAACTTGTAAGATATTTGTTAAATCTTTTTTAAGAAAGTCCATAAAATTAATGTCTTTTAGATAAATGCTGCATGAAACTGTGAGTTTGTTAATTTACAACTTTCTATAAAAAGTTGCAAATATTTAAAGAAATGGTATATACTAATTAAAGGTCTCTTAAAATTTGTTCTTTATTTCAGGTGACTTTTGGATGTTGTAATTCTCTGTGTGTTTTTTATCCTTTATCAACAGATCAGCTCATGGCTATGTGTTTGTGGATCAAGTTACATTGTTTCATGCCTTCTGATTTTTGTTTGCTTGTTTGCTGTGTTCCCCCACCCCCTGCCGAGTTTATGTACTTCTCTACTTGTGTTGAAAGGAATAGCATACACTGGGCATCTACTAGTGACTTCTTTTGCTCCAGAAAATAAGTTTCTATGCTAGGTTTGCACCTTGTGTTTGTGTGTGTTTGGGATTACATACATGTTAAGCTGTGCATGTGTTAGTGAGTTCGCTTCTGATGCTACATGAATTTGAAATAACAGGATTTATTTAGCTTTCACAGTAACTCTTCTTCGTGGCCTTTTCTTTTTAATGCAAAATTATCTCTTTTTGTGATGTTGTGGATTGTGTTATCTTAAAGCTGTTATGGGTCATAAAATGGCAAGTTTTAGACTTGCCTGAAGGTGATGAGTTTTTGTTTTCTATGTAATAATTTAAGCCTTGTCATGTACTGTTGTTGTAGATAAGGTGAGTGAGAGATGGTGGCTGGCTGGGTGCTTGGCATATTAATGCATTATCAGGCAGTTGGCACTCCAGTAACAAGCAGACTTAGCTGGTGCTGTTTTTTGGCTGCAGAGCAGGCCAAATGAAGAAAGGTTGGAATCAAGAAGCAATGAAGAACAGTGTGGTGGGGGTGAGCTGGTGTATTAAGGGAGTGCTAAGGGTTTTGGTGAAGTACCATATGGGTGTGGGAGGGATTTGTGGATGCTGTGGAGAGGGATATCAGTCAATGGAGGGGAAACTGAAGCTATTGCTGGGAAGATAGGAAAGATAGGGTAGATGCTGTAGTGCATAGGGTATGCATGATATGGTAGGGAAATCACTGGAAAGTTAGTGGAGAAATCATAAGGTGATGAGGTAAAGAGTAGGATGCAAGTTTTGTTGTTTTTTTTTAAATTTGTCCAAATTCTATAATGTTTCTGTCATAGAATAATTGCTAACTCTTTTTACTGTGCTTTCTGTGCAAAGGTGTGCAAGAGTAAATTGATGGTCTTGCATATATAGCACAATGGAAAGAATCCAAAAGTGTGTATTAAAAAAAAGTTAACCAATTTTTGATGTCCATGATTGTGCTATTTTCATGTCCGTGAGTTCTCTAGGTTTAAGAGTCCCTTCTTCAGTGTAAATTAATGTTCTTTCTACAACATTAAAAACAGCACGCAGTCAAATCCCTTATGTAAGTATGAACCTTGTATCTCAGTTTCTGAATTGTCCTGTTCTTCAGCCCTTGAGAAACACAATTTTTTTTACTTTTTTGTTTACTATTCTTTCATATTCTATATACTGTTGTAGTCTGCTTCTTGGTTGTCATTTTACTGTATTATCCCTGAATAGTATTCCTCTTCTATTCACCTTTGTCTTTGCTGTTGCATCAAATGTTGTCAATATATCTTGACTTCCAAGTGTAGTTTATTGGAAAAAGCATGGTTTCTTTCAGGCAATCCCTCACATTTAGCAGCAGTGCCCTATAAACATCCAAGAAGCTACATAATCCCTGGAATCCTGTCCTTTTTTTTTTTTTTTTTTTCATTTTTAATGTCTCCAGGAAACAAATACACAATTTGATGGATAGCTTGGCTGCTCAGAGTCTGACACTGCTGCCTACTTTGTCTGCAGCTGTTTTTCTCCTCGGGCACTGTGTAGGATGTGGTTCTGTAGCACCTCGTGTGGGATAGTTGGTGGGGATCGTGATGCCTAGTGGTGCCTTCTGCTATGGTAAATCCATATAAGATTGCTTCCATAGTTGTAACTGTTCATAGTAATAAATGGGTTAGAATTCAGAATATGATGTTCTTTAGCATTTTCTTTTTCTGTGTCTTGTCAAAAGACATACTCAGATTAAGGCATTTCTATATTTTACAATTACAAAATAGAAATAAAAATAAAGCAGGAAAGTTTGTCACTGGAGACAAAACTTAGATAAACAAATTTCCTTTCCTTGTAGAGATCGTATGTGTTAACTCTGTATGTTACAAAGCAGCAGGTAAATAATAGATGTTGTTGCAATTATGCAAAACCCAAACAAATAGGTATAGAATAAAAGGTATCCCTTTTAACTTGCTGTTTAATTTAGGCATATCCAACAATATTAGGCACTGCCTTTAGAAGGAATTTTTTTACTTCAATACATGTAGTACTGTAAAAAAAAAATTTATGCTTCTTAGATAATTTGTGAAAAAGCTTAAATGGCTTAAAATCTGAGAACATAAACTCAAAGAACTAAGTAGCCTTTGTGTACCTTAACATTAGTGGGTCATGGAAGTAATGTTTTTCTTTCAAGAAAGTCAGTGATCCTGGGTTTTATGACTTATGTTGTAACAGTATGTGCAGACAAAAAAACCATAATGTGTTGAGTATCTGATACATGTATTACCATATTGCCATAAGGAACTGCTGTTATGTTAGACACCAACTGATTTTGTGATAGTGTTGGATTTCTCTCACATATGCTTATGTTTTTGTACAGATGATCCTTTAGGAACATCTGCTAGTTTTGTGGTGGTATCTGCTGTTTCCTTTCAAAATTTGACCTTTTTGCCATTTGCTAGTGGGACTGCTCTAGAATTGCATTATACTAAGATCCTTTTCTAAATTGATTCCTGTCTCATGGACATTAGCCATCAATTTTTTGAGTTAATTGTGTTTCACCATTCTCTGGCATACTACAGAGTTGAGTACAACTGTGAAGTTAATAAGTTAACGTTTTAAAATACCATCTAAAAAAATGCTAATTAAAAAAAAAAAAAGGTAACTTGAAATAAGTGACTAGAACTTCCTCCTTCCAAATCTTTCGGTGTTCACAAAAATAATTCTGCCTGCAGATTAAGTGTAAGGATGGTATTTCTCAAACTATTCCACTAGGAATGAAGTTTTGGAACTCCATTCTTGCTGTTTAGGAACCCTTCCTCCTTTAGTTGGTAATATCGTTTGGACAGCGATGCCAGTTTAGGATCACATCTTCATGTGTAGCTGAATAAATGAAAATGCAAGCATAACTGAAATGCAGTTGTACATGTGGCACTGCAACTGGCAGGGAAGTCATCACCCTGAGAATGCAACCAAAAATGGGTTCTTAGTGTGCTAGAAACTCCTCCTCTTACATGAATTACCAAGACATACTATAATCTCTCACATGTAGATATTATCTGGGTAATTAGATTTTATGTGGTTATGATGAAGAGTTGAAGACTTTGGTATTTCCTGTTTCTGTGCTCTAGAGCATATAAATCTCTTTTTATAGGACTTCAGATTTTACTATTAGACTATTTTGTTGTGGCTCTCTGCAGGAAAAAAATTGCTTTGTATTGTGATTTGGAAAAATGGCTAATTATTTTGTTTCAAGCATATGATCTATTCTTGTATAGAGGTAGTAGTTACTTTCCCATAATACTGTTTGTGGATTTAAATGTTAAATGTGTATTTAAGCATGCATGAGACTTAATATTTTGAAAAATAATTAGGCTTCCAGTATTTCTTCAGCTGCATTTCTTGATATGTGTTGTCATCTAGTTACACCTTTCTACTTCAAACTGTATTATTCTAAAGGTGATGACTGCACATTTTTTCAGTGACATTGCTGCTAAAGGAAAGAAAAAACAATTTAAAATGCATTTTTGGCTTTCCTGGTAATAGCTAAATTTCTTTATGACCATGTTATTATCTAAGTATGCATGTTAAAAAATGCACTCCTAAATGAAAACATTGTTTCCTGTAAGGTCTCAAGGTGACAGTTTTTCCTGTTGCCTTTCCTCATAGAGTCATAATTCCTCCCTGCTGCATAAATTCAGTGGAGCAAAAAGAAATGTCCCACAAACCTGGAAGTTCTGTGGTACTAGAATTACCAGTGTTACCAGCTCTTTTTTTGGAGAAGAATCAATAAGCTGTGTTTCACATACAACATTCCAGTCCCTATTTTTTTAGGTACAATTATCAGGAGTGGCTTGTTTATCATGTAGAATAGTATTCACTAAGTTTATCTTTTGGGAATGAGTTTTGTGCTCAGAGATGAGTGCATTTTTTTAAGCCTTGAGCTGTATTTGTGTATTTATTACACTTGTAAGTGGGAGTGTTTAAAAATGTTTATGTAGAGATTGAGAGGATACTTTTTATTTTATTCCTTCCCCAAATTTTCCTAGTTTATTTATTTTTAAGATTGAGGAATATCCTCAGTGTGTCTGTTGTAATGTCAAATACTGAATGTGATTTTATGAATTTTAGGGATTGAAGAAAATAAAAACAGCACAGAACTCGTGTTGAACTCTTTATGTGTATCTATCAATGACAACATAGCTCTTAGCAATTTTGAGATTGGTGCAATAAATACATAAGCCCTTAAATTGCAAAACTAAGAAAATGCTTCAAGCCACACTTAATTTGGAGGTTTTATAATACGTTTGTAAACCAGAGCATCTAGAATGACTGTAAGCCACAATGCTTGATTTTTGTAGAATTTGAGCTCAGAAACCAGAGTAGATCACAAATCATTCAAATGATCTCAGGATAACTTGTGTAAGAATTAAAAATTTCTAGGCCTGCTACTGGCTTCATTTTATAAGGAATGATTAGTTTTTCTTACAAGTAGTACAGAACCTGCTCTTCTCTCTCACAGTCTGTCAGTGGTAACAGACGCAGATAAATGTGTTTGGTTAAAAAAAACAAACCAAACCGAAACAAGATGAAAGGTGAGAGTTTTCTGGAAAAAAAAAAAAAAAAAAATTAGGTCTGAATTTTTGTGTGAGCCTTGATGTAGCCTTTCTGTAAGGGATTTGATGAAAGAAAATTCTACTTCTTATTTTTAAGATTTGGTGCAACTTCCTTCCTTCCCTGGCTTCTTATTTAGTTGTCGTTAAAGAATGTATTAAATCTCTTTAATCAAAATTGTACTGTATACTGTTCTGAGTTTGATTAATTAAATGTTCATCATTCTATTAAAACTTCCTATTTGACAGATATTAAAAATTATCTTTATATTTGTGGGTTTTTGTGTTTTTCAGTACAGTGTAGTAGAAATAGAGTAAGTACTCCCAGTTGAAAATAATGTTGTAGGAAAATGGCTTATTTAAAAAAGCCTGTGTTATTCTAATTTAAGTGAAAATTCTTGTAGATAAGAGTTTTAAAAGCACTTTAATTACTGACAAAAAAATTGTCCAGTAACTTGGTTTACCTCACAGTTCTCAGATCTAACATGTGGCTCTTTCTTGCCTGTGTGTTGCGATTTTAAACAAATGTACAATTCATGAACAAAATTCAGTGCTGAACTCTAAATTTCCTGGCCTTTGTCTATTTAGGCTATGCAAGATGGTAGTTACTTAAATGCTTTTCAGTATGGAGTGGTTGCCGTAGTTGTCAGTTTATTTGAACTGTGACAATATATCTCTTCTGTCAGTCCATACGCTCAAGTGAATATAGGAGAGTATGCTTTGCGAAGCTCAGAAAATGCGGAGCAACAGATGTTAGGTACTGCACAATTGTACGTATCCTGGAAACAGATCTTTACACAGTGCAGACAGTCTTGGAAAAACAAAATTTGACATACAAATTATCAAGTTAAGGCTAACAATAAATACTTACAACTAAAATCTAATGCTGTTTAGAAGATACTGTTCGGAGTTTGAGTAATTAAATATTCATCATTCTGCTATACCCTCCTATTTCACAGATGTTTAAAAATTACCTTTGTATTTGTATTTTTCTGTGTTGTTTCAGTACAGTATTGTAGAAATAGAGTAAGTATTCTCAATTTACAATAATGTTGTAGGAAAATGGCTTTTTAAAAAAAGCCTGTGCTATTCTAGGTTAAGTGAAAATTTTGTAAATAAATTGCAAAAAGTAACAAGGACAAATTTCAAGAAACTTGCTGTATTTCTGTGTGGAAACAGCATGTCTTTGCATGGCTGGTCTGTTGACTGTTCCAAAGATGGTTCAGAATAAGATTGCTCCTGTCCAAGTCCTCTCCCTCATAGACTGTTGCAGGGCCTTTTGGAGACTTGTCAAACAGCTCTGTCAGAAAGGTACGGAAAGATTTTACACTTGGATAGTTTTGAACTTCCCAAAGGCCTGCTCTGTCACATCTATGTGGTGTAACTGGGAGTGAGGTAATTAGGGATAAAAATTATCATAGCATCAGTGAGTAATACATTGTTAGATGGCTGTAGATGGTGATAACTCATGTTGACGTCAAACTTTGAACAGGTTTCTGATTTCCTTCAGCAAATTCTGCAGCTGACACATTCCAGGGTAATCTGGAGTATATTGATATGTTACAATAATCCAGAGAAGATTGTATATATATATATATGTCTATTTTTAACTTATTATTTTTATTAAAGGAAAAAGAATGCTTTTGACTATTTCCTGTGAAATGTAATGTTTCTTGGTAATTTGACTGCAACACACTCATTAAACAAGTCTGTGATTTAACTAAGAATATCTTTCAGATTCTTTTCTATTAAATAGATCTTTTGTGATGGAGGTTTAATAGCTGCTTTAGAAAACAGAGCTTAGCAGAAAAGAGTACCTTGATGAATGTTTGTTGTTTTTTTCTTTTTTTCTTTCTTTCTTTTTTACTGTAGAACAAACAAAAATGAAATATAAAGGTTGGCTTGTTTTGTTTGTTGTTTTTTTTTCCCCATTTACATTTGTTGAGGAGTTAATTATTTAAAATATGATGGAAACAAGCAGGTGGTGTTTTTGAAATTTTGTCCTTAGGTCTCACTTGTTTTATGGAAACCTTTTGTGGAACATAAACACAAGTTCAGTACTGAACTTGCAATGTGATGTATACATGTATGTTTGTTTGTCTCGCTTAAAGCAGCTATTGCTTTTTAAATTTGCAAGTTTATCTGTTTAGCAATATTAGTTTGTACGCAGGAGCAGACTAATAAAATGAACTTAGAGTAAAAATGAAGCTGCTCTTAAATATATTTCTCTTTGTTCTATGTTTCTAATGTTTGTTTTCTTTGTCTAATTCATGCAGTGAAGGCTGCCTGAGAAGTTCATAGTACATTTTGTATATTAACAATGTGGTCTGGGAGAAGTATGGAGGGGAAAAAATGACATGGCATAAAAACAGAAAAGCAAATGTGCTGAATTTGCTTTGGGACTTTTAAAACAGAAGTGGGAAAGCATTTTGAGATTATTAGTTATGTCCTATAGCACAGCTTCAGAGACATGGCAGTTTTACAGGTTTGATGAGGCAATGGGACAGTTGAGTCCAAGAGCTGATATAATTAAGCCCAGTGTAACATATTGATCTCTTGTTTAAATGCCATCTTGGGATCAAGATCAGGAGCTGTAGCTAGACCATTCTAATATATATGATCGTAGGTTTATTATGTGGAAAATGTCATCTGTTACTTAAATAGTTGTTAGGATTATAAGGTTGAGAATCATTAGAACATAGAGACTAAATCAGATGTTTGTATGCACTATAAATCAAAGGTTATTTAACTATGTGTTGAATACAGTGTGCAGGTATAGTGTTCTCAACACTAGAGAAAGCTTAAGAGGGTGACAATGATTAAAAGTAAGGAATGGCTGGCTCCTGGATGAGAGTGATGAACTAGGCTAGTGCTTTTTTGGTCTGAAAGGGAGGCAGTTGAGATGGGGCCTGGAGAGAGCAGATGGCAATGACTTCTACCTTCCAACATAAGAAATATGGTATATCTTATAAGGCTAAGAACTAGACCCAGAACAAAAGGAATAATGACACGGCAAGCAAGAGAACTGCAGAACTTGCTGTGGATATTGTTAATGCTGAAACACTTTGTGGATTTGGCTGGAGACAGAATACCTCATTTGAGTGCTGTTAAAGTTGTAGAAAACAAAGTCAATGCAGAGTGTCCCAAACGAAAACAGGTAGGGAGTAGAAAACTATTATTAGTGGAATCTTCTCTTTTCTTAGCGTCTGCTTATGGCTATGGTTTGACATAAGATACTGGGACAGATGGGCTTTGACCTGGTATTGCTGGTGTTATGTACCAGAAACAGGTTACATTATATTGAAATGATATTTTATGTAAAAGCACACACATGACTAGTCTGTAACTTCCTCTGTATTTGCACTACTAAGCAAGCTTTCTTGGTAAAAACTGAACTCCAGTTTGCCTAGCCTTCTACTTGCAAAGTTCTTACTTTAACTGGTGGATCAATGCAGTTAAAAGAACGCAGTTTAAATATTCTTTGTCTGAAAAAAATATCAAGAGGTTGATTTTATTAAATGTTGTTAACAATTACAGTACAGTAGCAGACTGTATAGGAAACCTGTATTTTTTTAGCCATTAAGTGCCTTGAAAACATGCTCGTATGTACGTTTCTAGTTACTGTAATCTTGGGTTTTTTTCTATTGTGGAGAAGGGAGGTTAAATTCCAAATACTATAGCTAAACTTGTGTAGCATATGAGTCTGAAATCATTACAAACCTTTCCAGAAGAGTAATTAGCTTCATCATCCTCAAGATTAGGAAAAAAGTACAGCTTCCGTAAGTTTAGCTGGTATTTTTCCATAAGTCTCTTTCAGAAGGTTTCTGATGTTTACAGGGTGGAAGATGGACCTCAAATGTGAGACAAGCATTTGTTATGTCAACAGTTTAAAGATGTGTGCCGAGGTATCCACAGTAGTTCATTCTTGAACACAGGTGATGATAATTTTCTGTACTGATTCACTTTAAGGCTAAGTCAGAGTACTGTCTGAATTTTAATATGTGACTGGATATGTGTAGAAACTCTTATCTGTTAACTTTACTTTTAAACAAGCAAGATATGTTTAATATTGTGATAGAGGAAAATTTAGACAGAATAGTAACAGTAACACACATACCATGCAAGTGCCTTTTGGGGAGTCTGAAGATGCATGCTAGTTTCTGTATAGGTGCTATGAATATGAATCACTCTCTGATCCTTCAGCCATATGCAGGATCTTTATGCTGTGAGTAACATTCTTAGGATCTGCCAGTAAAATATTTACTTCAGCCTCATAGTGGTAATCCCCAAACATATGTGTCCATTTGGTGTAATGCTAGCATTTAAAAGTTTGGGGGGAGTAAAAATTTCTAAGTATTATGAGTGGTTTGAATTCTGTCTTTGTCATCTGACATGTGTACCTCCAACAGTGAAAACTCACCTGAAATTGTGGTTTTTTTATAGGTTGATCAGTAGCCTTTCTGTTTGATTATAGTACTTCTTAGTACTAGGATTAGGAATAGAGTGAGATTAGGAACAGGTATATAAGTGTGATGTGTAGCTACAGCTACAATACTGGAGTTAAGAGGAGTAGGTGGGAGATGCCAGGGAATTTGCTTAAAATGGATAGGAAATTGCTTGTTTGAGATTTTGTGCACACAAAGATGTAAAGCATATATCACAGAAAATTTTGGGGTGGTTTTTTTACTACTGGCTCTGTTTTGAAACAGTTGATATGCCTGTCAGAAAATAAAGTAGATTTCTATATGTAACTTAGTCTACTAGTGTAGTTTGATGTAAAAGTGAAACTTATTTCTGTGCTCATAGTTAATATGAATTTCATTGTACTTAATGAAAGTATAAAGCATTTTATAAATTCTGCATGTTCTTTAAAATATATTAACTCACCCTGCTTTATGCACTGGTTATTACAGAAATCAAAATCAAGGAGGAGGTCTTTAAATTTTTGAGAATCTCATGAAAATGTCACATAATGTGTTTTAAATGACTTATTACCATTTATTCTTATAATTCCTGAATTGTATAACAACATAAAATATTAAAGCGACTCAAAATACTGGCATCACCTGATCGTTCTGGAGTATATTTTGATTTCCAAAATAGCACTATGTATAATTTTCTTGTAGTCTAATCAGATATTCCTCAGAATTATTTTTTCTGGAAAACATTTTGTAGAGCTGATACAGTTTATCAGTGTATTATTTACAATTTTAATTTTATTTCAACATAAGTATATTGCAGTGTGTATTCAATAATTCTACTGCTAAATGAAATAAGCATATACTAAGCTTGCTGTGCAGATACAGCACAGGTGGACATCTTGGTAGTATGCCCCATGCAGTGAAACACATGGCACTACACAACATGGGGCAAAGAGCACACAGTTTGACTTAGAAGTCATTTTATGGATACCTTGTAAATTTGTGCTTGTTCATATATGGGCTGTGATTTCTAAAACCAATGTACCTGTTTTGGTATTGAACATTTGTAATACATCACTAATGTAGTTGTCCTTACTTTGCGGAGAGAGGTGGTATTGTATGAGCCTGTTTATGTCAATATTTTAATAATTTATCTTTATAACTGCTTTTGTCTATATTTATAGTAACATTGGCACCCTGTGTACAGAAGATACAATCAGTACTGAAAGGAAACTTGCATCCATCTGGAAGCAATAAACTTTTCTAAAAGACTGCACAGTGTTACTTAATCCTGTGATTTCTTACTGTGAGTGAAATTAAGGTTTGGTTCAGTTGTGTCACATCATATTGGTATCAAATCTTTTGTGAGAGCTTTGTCATAGTGTTCAGCTACAAACGAAATCTTTAAATTGATGAAAATCTGAGAATGTAATACTTCCAATATCAGAAAGCTTCTGGAGTATTAGAATTTGGAAATTTTCTCTTTATACAAAGGGCTAATTTGTATACTGCACAATTGGCTAGGTATACCTTAAATTTTGTGTTGTAAGTAGTTTTAGTACTATATAGAGTATTGAGTATATTTTTAATATGCCAAAATATTTTACAAAGTTAGAGGAATATGAACAGTTCCCCTCAGAGGAAGAGAACCCCCCCCCATGTATATTATAAAGATCACCTAACAACATTCTCTGAGGTTTTTTGTTGCTTTTAAGTCTGTTACAAGTCTGGTGTACATGAACAAAATAGGATTCATTCATCCCTGCAGGCAAAGTGGTGTAGCTTACATTCTTTCTATTCCTGTGTGGCAACTGAGCTGAAGGGTGTTGGGGCAAGGGAAGGGTTTTATGCTTGTCAGAGGACTCTAGTGGTGCTGTTGTCATTTCTTACCCTTGGGCTAGTGTAGAAGATGCAGACAGAATGATACAAAGGGTAGCTAAGTTTATGAAGAAAGCTTCTAAAAATAGTCAAAAGATCAATGAGGATAAAGCCAAACGTAACTGTTAATCAATGAGAAGCTCATGGATGAGCTTATCTAGCAGCTGATAGCTATGCTTCAATACCTTAAAGCATGAATTGCTAACATACATGAATTTCCAATAACTTACAGTAGGAAATTATCCTGTGTTTAGAATGGGATGTATCTGTTCTTTTTTTCCTGAATAAAATGTTTGCTTGAAAGTTGTTTCCATGAAAGACCAAAATCTGATGCATGTTGAGTTCCCTGGAAATGAGATATCTAACATTATGGATGGTTTGTAAATCTGCATTTGAGGCTGAAGCAAATCTCATGCCAGTAAGAGTGCAAGTAGAACTAATTATTAACTCATAGTTAATCAGACTCAGTGATATCATGTGGCCGTATCAGGCTATTTGATTCCCCCCCTCCACTTATTTTCTGAAATGATAGCAGTAATTTCCATGATTATGACATATATTAGTAGGTATAGACCAGTGTGCATGTGTGAGTTTTTTCTCAAAGGAATGTAAAATTTAAAGTCATATTTCCTTTTTGGTGATTCTTCAGTGTCTTTCAGTTCTGCCAGGCCATTATATTAAGTAATGTAAGCCATTAGATCCCAGTCTTCTGATTTATTTCAGAAATCTTTCTCTTTAAATGAATTCCATTATATGGTGGTTGTATTTTTCATCAGAATGAGACTGATCATTTTATCTGATGCTTGCGTTTACAGATGTTTTACAATATTATGGAAATCATTGATGTTTGTTACCATGTTGTTACTCTGAAGTTTGTTACAAAACTCCTTCATATTTATTGCATCAAAAGCCCCAACGTTTCAGACACTTAGTAAAAGGTTTGCAGCTACTTTTGCAATATTATGAAATTACACAGTATATGGGCCGTACTCTTAACATAAAATGTAGAGCCTTCTATAGTAAATTTATTTTCAGTGACCTCTTTCTCAGTGTGGTGTTAATGAGAGAAACTCACTATTGAAAAGAAAATCCTTGTTGCATGTATCCTCTCAAATGCTTCAGGTTCAGAATCACTTGCCATCTGCGTTGCTTCCTTTCAGCTAGCATTGTTGTTCTGTATAGTGTTATTCCCAGTAAATCTTGTTAGGGAGGTTATTTTTTATTTCATCATCTCCCTCAAATTCTTTGTTGGAGAATGAAGGGGAAGCTCTTCCTTAAGGTGAAGCTTCTTGCTGAAACCGTGTTAGGCCTTGTGCTGAGCTTTAATCACACTTTTCCATGGAAGTATTTATTCAAGAAGCTATTTGGCTTCTTCTCAAACTACCCCGAGTTAAACCATTAATTCACAATCTGTACGTATCTTTTCTCTTCTTTTTTTTGGATTCTTCCATGGGTACTTCAGGAACTAGGATGATCTTTCCAACATTCTTCTCTTGCATCTGCCTCATGCCTTTCGGTATGTTTTTCTGATAAGTTCCGCCTTTAGCCTGTAATTAATAAGCAAGGTACTTCACTGCTCTGAAACAGAGATGGAATGAGACACAATGAAAGCTTGATGGATAGACGTATAAAGAGCCTCATTACAAGAAGAAGGGCCTTGTCCATGGTCTGCTGGACATCATGGAGATCCAGGATGCTGAATGCAAGTGTCACTTGAGATCTGGCCACACCCAGAGGGGAAGTCCTAACTTCTCTTCAGAGAGAGCTGGCTCCAGCAAAGATGACCTCTGAAATGTTCTAAACTCTGCCCTTATGGTATGGGATTAATTGAACTGTTTCCATGTTTGCTCTGCCAGTTGCCAGCATCATCTTTCATTTTGGTTCAGCCAGAACTAGGCAGTTTGGCAGGGGTTGTTTTTTGTCAGAAATTTGTCCATTGCCATCTTTTAAAGGTGTAGTGAAACTTAACCAATTTTTAAGTCCTTGAGTATGGTCCAGCTTAAAGCACTATACCACGTCTCCTAAAGCTGCTCTTCCTGTGGTTGCTGTGGTGATATGATGCTAGGCACAGGGGCATGTATCTGCAACAGCCCTCTTGGTCTGATGAGGCTGTTCAGAAGAATGAGGATTAGATTTTAAAAGATATGGTGGGGAACAAGAATTGGAATCAGCTGGTTGAAGAGTCTTAGGGGAAAGAGCCATCTGAAACACAAAGAGAGACAAGAGAGAAGTATGAAAGGTAGGACGCTGCAGTTTTGAGTGTGTTTACCTATGCTGTGAATATAGTAAAATTGTCAAGAAATACCCTGAGCAAAGAAAGAAAAAACTTATCACTTTTTGTAGAATGTTTTGAAACTTACACAACACTGCTAAAGTCACTTTTATGAATTTATCACATCTTGTCAATAATTTTAAAAAATTATTTGTGAGAATTACTAAACAGGAAACAATGCAGTTTCTGTTGTCTCATATAAGACTTTATCCCATGATCTGGGATTTTCATTGGAAAGTTATTGGAGGTTTCGTGGTTTCGTTTTGGGTTTTTTGGTGTGTTTTTTTGGTATATCAATTATTCTTCATAATAATCTTATTTTTAGAGATAGCTACCTATGATAGTAGTTTAAAATAAGATGACTTCTCTAAGCCAGAGTAGTGCATAATGCCTGTCACTGCTGTATTAAAATAGTAATTAACTTCCTATCCATCAAAATTAACTTAATGTTTGTAAAGTGGAGTTTTATTCTGAGACTTACAATTTTTTTTTAATGATAAGACGTAAAAAGAATTCTAAAAAAATATAGAAACCATTGTTCTTGCTGACTCTTGTTCTGTGTTTGTGTGATCTTTGGGGAGTTAGCAATTGGAAGTGTAAATACACAGCAGATTGGCTCAAACCATGTTCAATTCCTGCTGATGAAAGGAGACAGTCCAAGTCCTTTCTTCTTCCCTGCTGTGTATTTTCTTATCCCTTTGAAGCATTTCTGGTTTTGGAGGACTTGTGTTGAGCTGATTTTATTGACTTGTCAGAAGACTAAGCCAGAAAAAAAAAAAGTGGACAATCTATGTTACTTTAGGGAGTTGAATTGACTCAGCTTGGTTTTACCAAATGCTAGATATAATAAGAAGGGCTGGACAGGTTGTGGCAGGTGAGTGAGGGTAGGTGCCTGTATTGGAAGAGAGATTAGTGACAAGGTACTGCATTGGCTTCGCAAAATACTTCACCCTCAGATTCTCTAGAGAAGGAGAATGAAAATTGGTTGTATTCCTGTCAGATGTTTGTAAGTTCACTTTTCTGCCATAAATGAATACAGCTGTTGCTGCAAGTGAATAGATGCCATTAAAAGACGAATTTAGTAGTTATAGCCTGCTTTTATTCTCCATCTCTGGAGGAACTGAGATGCATCTCTTCATTACTTCGTAGTCCATTCTGAACTTCTTACTATTCCTGAGGAGGTCACTACACACAGTCTGAGAAACATTCTTCTAGACTAAGGCCTTGATTGTGTTATGCTTCTCTTACACCACCATTTAAAATACTAGTGTAAAGGTTATCTTCAAAGAAAAAACAGTCCCTCTCCAACCTGGCCCTTCCTTCTTCTCAGTTTACTGTTTGATACTATTGGCAAGCAGAAGGCACAATTTTGCTTTCTCTGCTTACGTAAGAAAGCATCAAATTTTCCAAAGGTGTTGCATGAAGGTGGTGCAGAGAAGAGCAACTAGACTGATCAGGGGTCTGGACAACAGGCCTTAGGAGAAGAGACTCAGGGAGCTGGGGCTGTTTAGCCTAGAGAAGAGGAGGCTGAGGGGAGATCTTATTGCTCTCTTCAACTACCTGAAAGGAGGTTGTAGAGGGGCAGGTGTTGGCCTCTTCTCCCTTGTGACTAGCAACAGGACTAGAGGGAATGGGTTCAAGTTGTGCCAGGGCAGGTTTAGATTAGATATTGGGAAAAATTTCTACACTGAAAGAGTGGTGCTGTGTTGGAGCAGTCTGCCCAGGGAAGTGGTGGAGTCACCATCCCTGGAAGGTTTCTAGAAACAGGTAGATGTGGCATTTTGGGGGATGGTTTAGGGGTAGCAATAGTGTAGGGCTATCAGTTGGACTTGATGATCTTGCAGGTCCTTTCCAACCGTGATGATTCTGTGATTTTGTGACTTGTCCTTTTGCACTAAAATTCTGAAAATTCAGATGTTTTGAAAATAGCTTTTATTTCTCAGGTTTAAAGTCTTTAAAACAATGTTGACTAGCTCAACAAGTTACACAGTCATTCTCAGCTCCTCTGGCAAGAATGATCATACTTGCTCCTTTACATTTCTCATTGCCAGTCCTTCTCAATCAGACTTATAGCTGAAAACTGGAGGCTTTATGAATCAGTTGCATGCTACTTATTGTGCTTTGCAGACTATAGTAAAAGGAAAAATGGGCTTAGTAATTAATGAGTTAATAGTTGCTGTTTTATATGCATTAGACATTATCATGTTAATTTTAAATATTCATAAACCTTAATTTGTGTCCATATTGTCAAAACTAATTTAATTTTTATTCTGTTTATTATCTTGCAGTGTTTTATTAATATATATATATATATATATATTTATTGTATATCCTGAATGGTTATTTTGAAAATAGTGTTTGTACAGTGTAGCATAATCTATAATCAATTCTATAATAACTACTGTTGTTCACTGTATTTTCTTTGGTTTAATCTTGATTATTTTTATTTCTCATTATTGCTGTTATGTTACACTGCACTCAGCTATAGCAATCAACTATTAATGATGTAAACTTGAGAGCATAATGGGACAGAGAAACTAAAATTTGTAAGAGATTTGTCTGTCTATTAAATGTAGGTAAGTGGGGTTAGGTGTCCTGCAAAGCCCATAGCAAGAATTTGTGACCAAGGGAGTATAAAACATTTTCCTTTGTGTCCAATTCTCACACTTAAATTATACAGTCACATTTCGTGTGTATTTTCCATTGTTTTCCATGTACTCCCAATATTTGTTATGGAAATTAAGTCCTCATATACCACTTCTAGATTTTGGGTCTCTACGGCAGGAAAACAGTTCAATAAATGTTTTGTTGTTGAAGTGTTGGTGTTTGTAAAAAGAAGTGTGTTATTAAAATACAAACTGTTCTGGATTTCAGTAGTACTACTTTTTCTTTGTATTTTCATAAGTTTTGCTGTAAGCATGAGATAATCTCTTTAAAGCCTAGTTTAACACTAATTAAAATTTGGTTTGCTGTTTACAATGAAACTGAATTTGTCCCTCACCCTTTGATTTAGCTCAATGTGGTGTATTTAGACACAATTTTTTATTAAATAAGAGATTACACTTCCACAAATAAGAAAAAATTAGGATTGTCTTACTCCTTGAAATCAGTGAAAGGATAAAACTAGGGGCATAAAACTTCCTAGAAATTCATATATCCAGGCAGGCTTTTTTTCATTCTGTATTTGGGAGGAAAAAAAAATGGACATGTGCAGAAACTGTGAGTACAATTAGCGTCAAGCAGATAAATCCAACTCTAATCCTGTTTACGCTCTACATCAGACAGATGTGCTGAGATTGATTTAGACAAGCCCTTGGCTTATAGTAATTTTTTTTAAGTGCCATATATTCTGGTTTTGTTAGACCTTTGTTAAATGTTAAGTGCTGTTAGTTTTACTCTTTCTTAACGCCTGTAACCTACTTTATACAGGTTCCCTCTCTGCTCTCATGATGACAGGGCAGCCTGGTAGAAGAGATTATCTTTATTCCTTGTAATTAAATTGACTTTTTTTTTTTTTTTCTTTTAGAAGATGCAACAATGGGAAGTGGGTGCTGAATTAAATAAATAGCATGATATCTAATAGATGTATACTTAAATCTCTTGCAAGAACAGATGGTACCCAATATCTTTCTAAGTAATGTGAGAGGACAGTTAATGTTCTGAAACAGCTAGCAATAATAAATATGATACTAACGAACCAGTAGGTTTTTTGAAGTTTAAAAAAGTGTCTAATCCAATGTGTACTGTATTTTTAAAGTAAACTCTGTTGTTACCACGTACAAGAAATAAAGTTAGCTCATGATTTTTCTTTATCTGAATTGTTTTATAAAATTTTACTGCATTTGAGGTCTTATTTTCAGTAAAAATAGAAGATGAAAATTATAGAATTTTCCTAATGCCTTTTTGCAGATTTCTTTTCAACTTTAGTAAAAACTGGCTGTCCTAATCCTGCTAGCTAGTTCAATATGTCCTCTACAATTTAAAACTAGAGTATGATGCTTTTGTACATTTCAGTATTCCTACAGTTTATATGCTTCTCCAAGCCATATCTGGAAATGTATTTGAGTAGAACAACTAGAGTCAAATACTATTTTTAAAAGTGTAGTGCTGTCCAGTAAAAATGTATTATTTTAATTTTAAATAGGTTTTTATGCCCATCTGAGCAACACAAAAAATTTATAAATACAGAGTAAGAGGAAGATGCAAAAGCAAATAAAAATTTGTCTAACATAATAATATGAAAAGACAAGGCAAGCCTTACCTGGCTTATGACTAAAAGTCATTCTATGGAAGTTAGTGGGGGAATAAAAAGCATTTTTACAGGCCTTCATTCTAATTAGTTTGTGCAGGACAATTAAGTTAATGTTTGGTTTTTTGGTGATGCATATCCATAACATTAGCATAACAGAATTTGTGATATTCTCAGCAAAACTAATAGTTTAATAAAAACTGTTAGTTGTTTGAAAATATTTTAAAAACAAACCCTTTTAACATTTTTCTACTGGTTTGGAGGAATAAATGCTGCAACTTAATTGTTGCTGCACAACAGTTGTTATATTTCACGTCTTTATATTTGTTTTCCTAAAATGTTGAGTTTGCATGCTGGAATTTTCAGTGTTCTGATTGTCTGACAGTGAGACTTTCTGGGAAAAGATAAGCAGAAGCCCTTGAAAATGCTGTTTTTAAAATTAAACCAAGTCTTCAATAAAGGTATTAAAATAAACGATGTCTTTCTAGGTAAGTGATTCAAGATATCACAAGTGTTTCATTTAANTGCTGGCCATGCTCCTCTTAATGCATCCTAGGATGCCATTGGCCCTCTTGGCCACAAGGGCACATTGCTGGCTCATGGTCATCCTCCTATCCACCAGGACTCCTAAATCTTTTTCCCCAAGGCTGTTCTCTAACTGATCAGTTCCTAGTCTGTATGGATACATTTTTTTTTTTCCCAGATGCAGTACTTTGCACTAACCCTTGTTAAATTTCATTAAGTTTCTCCATGCCCATCTCTCTAGCCTGAATTTACCCCTAAATGTTTTAGAAGAACAATACAAAGTTTGAATAAAATCAAGATATTGGGTTTGGTAATATTAAGGTTGCTTGTACCGTGTCTACTCACTCTTTGAGTCTATGCAAAATCATAGTTCATACAGGTTCCCCCCAGGCACAGTCTTCCTGGTTTCATGCAATGTATCTTATAGAAAATACTTTTACAGCAGTCATTACAGTACTTCAAGCTTTCTTTTGTGTTCTGTTGTTTAGTGAGTTTCCTCCTGTTTATTTGCTGTGCTACAGACAATTTCCTGTGTTCTATCTCAGTGTACACAAACATTTACTTGTCAGTATTCCTGCTAAGAATGGAATTATTTTGGTTCAATTTTACACCTTAGTAGCTGATATGTAGAGAAATTAAGATGGTAACATGTAAGAAGCTGGAAGAATACGTGGGAAGTAGAATAAGGTCATGCTTCCTTCCGCAGTAAGTTATTTGAGCTGTAATGGGAAAAAATGGGTTGATTAAGACTTGCCAGGAGAGGTAATACTGTCTTGAACTTTAGCAGTGTCAGCATTGCTGAGATGCACTTCTCTAGGATTTCTGGATAGAAAGATGATCACTACTTACTGTGGTTCAGGAAATGATGTTGAGAAATGCCGGTGTCAAGCTGTTACAAGAATTGACAGAGGCTTCTTTTCCTGCTCAGAAAAAATAGGACTTTCTGAATCCCTCAGCGTCATGTGGTGTAGTGAAGTAGATGATACTTGATTTTGCAGTCTCACCTGCAGTGCTTTCCATCTTTCCCAGGAACACAGTTAAAACACTTTTGCAGCTTCTCCCTGGCACATCAGTGCAGCATGCAGCAGCTATTCATCAAACAAAATCTGTTACGGCGTTTGAGGCATTGAGAAAGCTCAACTATTGCTATTGAGAAAGAGCCTGACTGAGATGTTGCTAGATTTGGAAAAGATGTCTGGTTTCTTGCTTTTCGTGCCTTGGGCTGCAAAGGGACCATTATTGATCTAGCCTATCAGATCTGCTGTAATTACAAAGAAAACAGGGAAACTTTTATTTTTGTGTCCAGTGTACCTGACACCTACAGGAACGGTGACGTTTTTCCTTCTGTCTGTGTATTGAATTTTGTTTTTGAGAAATCAGGTGTTTTACTGCTCAAAAGAGCAGGAAAAAGAGAAGCCTATACCACAGTTGTTCAGTTGATATATCTCCAAAAGGCATTTGGAACTAGTGTCACTGCAGTGATAGTGTCTACAGACAGCAGGTCTACGTGTACAACAGCTCTGAGATAAGAAAATCTTCACTTAGTCTTCCAGCCTAACACAAATTTCTCCTGGGTTGAGGGTCTTGAACTGTCACAAGAACTTTTGAGACTTTTGGTTTGTTTTTTGGTTTTGTTTTTGTTTTTTAATTTATTTTTAATTGTCTTTAAAATAAATTCATAACTCAAAAATGAAAGATCAGATGGGTGACACGCTTCTGATTGAGTTTTCTATTTTTGCTTAACTATTTTCAGTTAACTATTTTCTGATATGTCTTTAGTCTAAACCCAGAAGGCAGCAGTTGTATCAAATGAAAAAATACATGGAGCAAAGCATATAGTCATTTTGGGTCCTAGCACACTTTCTGATCTATGATTTAGGAGAATACAATAAAGAATTTGCTTTTTGAATGAAAAAAAAAAAGTGTTTCAAAACCCATTAAAATATAAGATCAATGATTGAAGCTAGAAATGAAGACATAACAGTATTTTTTTTTTAAATATTATTCCTAGTAACACTTGGGTGTATTTTGTTTTCCTCTTACAGGTGATTCCAGTATGGCTTTACAGGCTCAAGAGGAGATGATTGAAATGAAAGATGTATTTTCAGTAAAACTGAAACGTCGTCGTTTTGCAGGACAGAAAAAAGGTGGTACTCTGTTGGGTATCACCATTTTTAAATGCCTGAATAAAGAAAAGAATAAACTAACAGACTCTGCTATCCATTTAAATAACTTAAGTGAAGATCATTGTCATTCATGGTTTAGACATCTAAAGGAAATTTTGAATGGTAAGCATTTAATCCGTGTTGATGTCATCATTTCAGACTTGTTTCTATTGGCAATACAAAAGATTGAGTGAAGCTTAGAAAAAAATATTTTGCCTGTGGAAATTAAGACATGGAAATATGAATACTATTGCTAGAAAATGTTTATTCCTGAAGTTTTACATGATGAACCGTAAAATTTAGGAAACTGGCCGTAACTGAGTAACGCATCTATAAATTAAACAAATGGATGCTATTTTTTTGAGCTCTTTTGGAAGCTATTGAAAATAAGTAGCTTACTGTATTCTCATTGAAGAATCTTCTGGGAAATCTGTTTCTTAAAAAAAAAATATATGTTTTGTTGATGGTTTCACTTGGAATTGCAGCACATCTGATGGTACTATGGTTGTTGCAGTCCTGGGAACACTTAGGGGACTTCCCAGTGACTGTTTAGGAGCTCCCACTTGAGACCCACACATTCTGTAAGAGACTAATAGAAGAGGCTTTCCTCCTCATAAATTCCCAGGTGGAAGTGTTCTTAAGGTTCTCTAGGGCTCTTATTGTGTAATTCGATCTAAAGTGTATTCACACTAGCTGGTGATGAGAGGCAATTCTTTATTTTAAAAATACCTTGACTAATGCCAGTTTCAGGATGCTTTGTTTAACCCATGATAGTTGCATTTTTTCCTGTGGAAGCTGTATGAAATGTGACCAAAAAAAGTATTCACTATCTAGGAAAAACCTCCCACAACAAATCAAAGTCTTTTACTGTTGATTAATACTATCAATATTGGAAAGACACAGAATATAATATAATAAAAAAACCTAACCAAACAAAAAAAGGCTGCCACAAACCAAACACTCTCATTTAGCTCTAAAATCTGTCTCTTTTTACAGACTATAGCAAATGATTTATTGCAGAAGAAAACCAATTCATCTTGTAATAGGCTATTAAATCTCCAGCTGAATTGTTAATACTGAGCCAATTACAAAACTCAAATCTTGCACATCTGTAGTGTTTCTAACAACATTTTCAATAGCAATTCGTAGTGTACTTCTAGTAAAGTGACTTTGTAAAAAAAGCAGATATTACAGAAAGTAAAATAACATGAATTACTAATGGTGCATTCTCTCGTTGTTTGCTTACAACATGCTTTGCACTTTCCAAAATAAAATGTGTATTAAAAAGTGCCTTCCTTTGTCCCTTTTTGAAAGACTTTATCACAGAATACCTAAATCTGCAGAACTGCCAAGATTCTTGCAGATCTCCAGCTACCCATAAAGGCAAAGAAATTTGCATAAGGAGCAAATGTCTGTTTTGTTCCCAGATTACCCTCCATCCATCAGGAGCAGTGATACCATATGTTCACAGAAAAAAAGCTGCAGTATCTCTTGCTCAGGTTGCCTTGACTTCGAGGTGCAGTGTCTGTTTTATAGCTTTGTAATTGGAAGCCACCTGAATCTGAAAAAATACATTCTGTGCAATGTTGCTGTTTCTAGTGCTTCCTTCAGGCTTCAGTCTTTATCCAGTAACTCAAACTTTGTGCAGATTTTTCATAATCTCTAATCAGTGTGTTTTTTTCTCCTTTCCTTCTACTTCAGGAATAATGAGGACTCAGAGGGGGAAAAATAAATAAGAACAACTCCCAAAAGTGTAATTTACTAGTGTGTATATTATTTTAAGTTCTGTAATAACAATAAAAGTAGTTTTCACACTTGTATTTTTGAAGTCTGAGTAGATATTCAAACTGTCTTTTTATCCAGAAAATTACCAAAAAGCAGCAGCATTCCTGCATTCAGTGTGGCAGAGACACACTAATTCAAATAGTGATGGTATAGTAATGGCATAATTCAGGAAAAAGTCTTCTAATTTAAAATGTACCAGACACCGTTAAGAAGTTCCCAGTGGAATTCAAGTCTGGACTAAAAGTATAAAACACAGATACATTCTGTTGATTCCTCAGTGACTGAAATCTCAAAAGGCACATTGATATGTTTCTGCTTGAAACGGTGATGGATTTTCATAGTTTTTGCCACAGGTTGTTTTCATAACAGTGCTTAGGGACATCTTTGTTAATGAACTCAAATTGGCTATTTTTTGGTTTCTTTATGAACTGCAGGATAAAGTTAAAATTTCATCCTTCTAAAATAGTTGAAAATGTAATTGTCCTTTTTTTCTCTAGTCTATCTGATCACAAAGTATACTTTCATTAACTGCTGCATTATTGACTTGAAAGTGTGTTTTTTTTTATTGCTTCTAGGCTGGAGCAAATTAAAAGCAGGTGATTTACCAAAGGAGAGTATTTATATGTTTGGGTCTGGCTGTCAGTAAATATATGCTTTCACTTGTCAGAATGGATAAATATTACTAAAAGGTGTGTCTCCTTTGAAAATAAACACAATTTTTATTTGTTTACCTTACTCTTTGACAAGTTTTTAGAATTTTAGGCATATACATTAATTAACAAACACAAGCAAGTTTATCAGTGATGATATGAGCTAGAGTTTTATCTGGAAATTTATTCTAATGAAGATTTTTTTTTTTCTGAAATACTATGTACACAGTTTCCCTTTTACTGTATGTTTGGTGACTGGTGCAAGTGTTTACTTGCATGTTTTTTCCCCATTCTTACTCTTTTCATAGTGAGTATCCTCTGTTGCTTTGAATTTCTGTTCAGAGTACTTCAATTTAAAGTCTAACTAGGCTATATTTTTTACAAAGTCTGTAATCATATAAATAAGCATATAAATATAGTTGTTTAGCATTTAGGAACAGTGGCTGCTAACATGGCTTTTTGAGTGTGACAGGGTAAGAAAACAGATGTGCTACCAACTTCCCACTTTTAAATAAATTCTCATATTCCACATAATGTTACAGCTGTTCAGATGCATAGATATGAAGAGCTTGCTCAACGACAGAGTGCTTAGAAAAATTACCTTTTCTTTATTGCATATTTGTTAAGCTGATGTAAAATAACCACTGCCACACAAAGGCATACACCTCTGGAGGCTTGGTTCTGGACTACCTCCTGGAAAGCCTCAAATGACAGCTTAGACAGATTCTAGTGTGCTGTTGGTCTCATGTCAGACCTGTTGTACATCTGACTCTCAGTGATTTCTGTTTATACATCACATCTTTTTGTACTGGACTAATGGACATGTACAGTCAGGACATACTGGGTCAGTGAAATTCACTGTTTAATTTTAAATCCTCTGTGCATGTAAAAGCCCTGTGTTTCTTACAGGGTTAAGACAGGCCCAGAAGTGAGACAAAAATGCATGATTGTCAATGCTTATCCATTTTTTTTTAACAAGGTAAGACATTTTTATTAACAGCTGATTTTAAAAAGTTTTACTTAAAACCTCTGTAAATTAGCAGAAGACAGTAAATACAGTTAAGAATAAATGATAAAGTAGCAAAAAATGCATGAAGTGCATTTTATTTTTATCTACTAGCCACTAGTATCTCTCTCACTAGGATTTGCTATGAATGTCTGAAACTTCATGCATGAAGTTTTAATTAAACCATTAATGTTAAACATTAACTTTTGTTAGTTAATATTAACAGTGGTGTCTCCATAGTTACATTAACAAATCCATCTCATATTATTGGTTTTCTTCATGTATAATATTCTTATGGCTGTATAAAGTATTTATAAATGTATGCAGTAATGACATGATTCCAGGCTCTTAACTTTTGTAACATGAACCCATTTTCATAAAGCTAAGAACTGAAAGCAGCACAGATGTATGTCTGAGCATAGCGTCTCTGCTGCCCTATGAGCTTTTGTTTTCAGAACACCCTGATTGACCCACCACCCTTCATGGTTCACTGATTCACTTGATAGATCAAGTTTAAACTAGTGCATATTAGCACATTTGTTAGTACTAGAGGAACAGTTGGCCTTTCTGCTTTAGGCTGCTGGTTCATTTCAAATGGAGCAGCCACAGAAAACAATAACAGAATACCAGTCAGGAGAACACCAAAAGGCTGACAGACTGAAATCAGTTGCACATTGTAGTGAATGACATTGATTCATTCATATAGATGATGTTTAAAGAAAATTAAAGGATTATTATAATTTAAAAATGCTTTTAAGAAGTTTAGCCATATAATTGTGTGGAAGTTTGATTCTTGGCTTTTATTGGATATTCTTTCATTAAACTCAGTTGTTATAACAAGTTCAGTGTATGCTGGGAATGATAATGATTTTTGTCATGATCATTCTTTCATGTCGGTTGGAAATCAAACAAAACCACATCAGTAGTGTACAATATCTCTATTCAAATGCCTTGTTTGTGGTACCTGTTTCTAGAAATAAAGAAGTATACCTCTCTAAAAGAGTAAATGGATATTTAAGTAGTCATAAACAGAATATTCTAACTCTTGTGGCTTTATTTGGTTCTTGAAAATCACACTAGGATTTATGTATTAGCTCTACTCTACTTTTCAGCAATAGTTAATACATATAATTGTAAATACATTTCCTAGTTTAGAATCATTTAGTGAATGGATTTTTGGTTCAAAAGCAAAACCAAAACACACACACACACACACAAAACCCCAAAAGAAAACAAAAATTGAACTATTTCCTTAAAAATCTAGGATTTTTTTTCCCTATACCAATAGAAAAGTCTATATTCTTTTGCCTGCTTTTGGTTTCTTTTACAACTTTATATTGCCACCTGCAGTTTAAATTTTTACATCTAAAACTCAAAACCAGTTAAATGAGATAGTGATGTTTGCTTTTTTCCTTTCTGTTTTCTCCTAGTGGTGGTGAACAGTATTATAACTGCACTGTCTAACAGAGTTTATTACACTTCATTACCTTTTTTTACTTCTACAAACTCTGTACTTTCCTATCCTTTCCCTCTTTGTGTACTATATTTAAAATTTAAAGATATGTTTTAATTACAAATTGAAGACTCTACAGTCAGTTTTTACAGTTTCGTGGCTCTGGATGTTGAGCATTTAAGGGGAGCTGATCTCAGGTAGGAGTTCCTATAGAGAACATAGAAACATAACAGCACATTTATGAATGTGGCTAAATCTTTTCTCTTTTAAATCAAGAGTTTTTATTCTTGTCGTTTTCAATTTAATTTCTTTTGACTCTTTATGCAAAATATCAAGTCACAGAAATTACTTTTTTGGCCTTATATTGTTATGACTCCTGAAAGACTGCAACAATACCAGATAGTATATTTTCATTAAGTGTCTTGAATAATTTATTAATTATATTATATAATTTCTTATATTAATTTCTTTATGATGATGATTTATATATTGTAATAGTCTTTGGGAACGTTTGTGTAGTCTTCCTTGTTTGTGTTGTAATTCCTATGATTAGAAATTGCACTACAGTACATAGCTGCAGTGATAGTCTCTGTATTCAGAGAAACAAGAATAATTTAGATTGGAAAGGACTGATGGAAGTAATATGTTCCAGCTTCCTGCTTGGAGCAGGTGAGCTTCTAAACAAGATTAAGTTGCTAACAGCCATGTCCAGATAAGTTTTGAGAATCTCTAAGAATGGACATTCCACAGTCTCTGTGGGCAATGTGATCTGTGGCTTAACTGCTCTCATTGCGAAGAGTGTTTTTCTTTATTTCAGATTGGAATATTCCTTGCTACAACTTGTGTCCATTGCCTTTTTGTCCTTGCACCTGCAAGAAGTCTGGCTTGGTGGTCTTTGTTACTCCCACAGTAGATACTTAAGGATAACATTTAGGTAGATTCTCTTGTCTAGGCCATGCAAAGCCAACTACCTCTGCCTATTGTATGTGGCCTGTTCCAGCCCCTCTCTGCAGTCACGGTTCTCTGTTCAGCTCACTCCACTTTATCAGTCTTGTGCTGGGGGGGCCTAGAAGTTGAGATTCAAGTTCAAAAGATGTTGAATACAAAGGCATAATGATATCCTTTGAACTGCTGATTGTCCTCTTGTTACTGCAACTTAGTAAGTGCTTGGCCTTCATAGCATCAATGGCAGACTCTTTACTCAAGTTCAACTTGCCCATTGGGAAATTTAGATGCTCTCTAGGGAGGAGCTGCTTAGCTGGCCAGGCCCCAGCCTGCACTGTTAGGGTTTTGCTGGGCCAGGTGCTGGACTCTGTGTGTGTCTTTACTGAACATCTTGAGGCTTTTGTCAAAAGTTTCTTGTAGGTAATCAAGGTCATTGCAAACAGCAAGCCTGCCCTCCAGCACATCCACTGTCCTCACAAAGTTCTGTGTTTTCTTTTTATCTCATTTTTAAAGGTGATACTTTTAAGTCTGTGGGTACCAAGGCTTAATTCTGAAGACATTCAGGATTCATCAGGTATCAAGGATTCGTCAGGCATCAAGGATTCAGCAGGATTAATTTGCCATGTGTAGCATTTTGGCACTGTGTGTAACGTTTTGCCATAAATCTAACTAGAAATCTTGATTTTATGTGTGCTTTCAGGTTATAGCAGCAAAATGATCCAGTAATTTCCTTTAGTATCTTTTAAGACCTATTCCAAGGGTTATTACCACAAACTGGATAAATTGCTAGTTTTCATTTCCAGATTACTTGATGTGTTTGAAGAAGTAATAAAAAAAAATTATTAAACTTTTATAGTTGTTTTGGTCTTAAGGAATATATTCTCCTTTGATGCTGAAATAGTATTTAGCTATAATTTCTATGAAGAATTGCTCATAGAATCACAGAATGGTAAGGGTTGGAATGGACCTCTGGGGATCATCCCCCTTGCTCAAGCAGGCTCACCTAGAAGACAGGACTACATCCAGGAAGGTTTTGAATATCTCCTGAGTACACTCCACAGCCTGTCTGGGCAGCCTGTTCCAGTGCTCTGTTATCCTTAAGTAAAGAAGTTTTAGCTTGTGTTCAGATGGAACTTCTTGTGTTCCAGTTTGTGCCCATTGCTCCTTGTCCTGTTGTGGGCACCATTGGTAAGAGTCTGGCCTCATCCTCTTGACAGCCATTGTTTAGATATTTATAAGCATTGATAAGTCCCTGTTTGATTTTTGAGGTAAAGTCAGTGGCAAGAGCTTCAGGAAGTCCCAGCTTACACTCTGAAGGTACATATGGCTGTAAAAATTGAAGTAACATTCTACATTGAGCAGGAAAATATGCTTTTTGCTCTTTGTTCCTTTTGCACTTGTGGCCTTCTACTAATTTTGCTTTTGAATGTTGAAAGCAATATACTTGCCAGATAGTGTAGCTTTCATTTGTCTAAGAAAGTGTCAGTTTTAACCTGATTAATCAGGCAGTTTAAATACCAAAGAAACAGCAGTACTACTTGCTTTTTGTAGCAAATCAGTCTCACTGAATCACAGCAATTGTTGAAATTCTAGAAAAGAACTTGCAAAGTAATGTTCTTGTTCTAGTATGAATTATTTGCTGTTCAACAAACAATAATGGGGTCAATATGCAAGTTTGCATAGCAGTATTTCTCAGTGTTGCTTGCTCAGAGTTCATTACTTCAGAGACCTAAGTGTCAATTAAAAAAAAAATAAAATTAACAATAATTCTCAGATTTCTGAATTATATTATCAAGTTTTCTATTTCTTTGTATTTTTTTTGGATCTCTTTCAAGATAAGGGAATTTCCTTTGCAATGTTTGGTTTGAAATCTCAGAAAACAGAAGTATTGAATCATACTATCAGTTGGGTGTTATTGTCATATGCCTACTGAGAGTGTTTCAGGTTAAATTCCAAAAAATATGTGTTTTGATGTTTGTTGTTTGTGGGGTTTTTTGTTTGGTTTTGTTTGTTTGGTTTTTTCTTTTGTTTGTTTCCCAGTCTTTTAACTTCTGCATATTCACCCTGCTCCTGTATCAGGGTTTAACTAGATTATGACCTTATTTATCTATTTCTTTATTTTTCTGGTTGCCACAATGTTTTGATTAATGCTTGATTCATTTCTACTGTTTATTAGCTGCACACACAGAAGTCATCAGTACTGTAATTTTAAGATAGTGTACATCCAAGAAGAAATTGAGACTTCTTTTAGACTATAATTTACTTATCCTGTTAAAGTACTGTAAAGACTCTAATATTAAAATCTAATTTAAGCTGTAAAAATAGCCTGGCTATATGCAATCTTAAATGTTTTGTGTTTTCTTTTTAGGCTTTCAAAATAGACCAAAATCCTTAAAAGTGTTTGTTAATCCAAGCAGCCACAAAAGAGAAGCTGCTCATGTTTATTTTGAACAAGTTGCACCTCTTTTTAAGCTTGCTGACATCAAAACTGATGTCACAGGTAAGTTGCTTCAAAAGCATAGTTTAAATCTTTGCAAAACTAGTACTTAAGCATGCCAGACAATTTGAAATCCTTATTTCAATCCTGCTAATCCTTATTGGCTTTGCATGCAAGTAATGCCTTTGGAACTGTAGCTAATACAATGCATTTTTATTTTTTCCAAAAATGTAGTAATTGTGTTATTTGTTGAATATTTTCCCATGTAGCTATCAATACTAGTAATATATTTTTCTTTTTTTTTTTTTCAAAGTAAGTATTCTATAAAAAGAAACAAGCATTTGATGTCTGATAGTCTTATATATGCCTGCTAAGAGTTATTCCTGCATTCTGACAAACACATGACTTGTTTGCTGAGAACATCTATTGGCCAGTCATTGTAAGAGGAGCTTATCTGAAGGACACATCATTTCTGGCTTCTGACTCATTTTCAGGGATGACCTGGAAGGCTAACTGATTAAGTTCTGTGATGGCCAGGGCAGTTCTTATAAGGAATGAGAGTGCCTAGAGAATGTGAAGATACAAATTTAATGTTATAGTGATGCTGCCTTCTGCCCAACAATGGGTTCCTGATAGCAGGTTTGGATTTAAGGTCCCAAGCCAGAGTTTGACTTCATGTCCTGAATTTGCCCTTTGGCTGTTTAATTAGATTGACTTTTTACAAGACATTAAACAGGAAAACAATGAATTTTCTTGAAACAGTAAAATATTCATGAACTTGTCATTACTTCTTCCCCTTTTCTGTGAAGAGACTGAAACTTATGCTGCATCAAATTTGGTCCCTCCAAAATACCCAAGTGTACATACAAATAATTGTAATAGTTCCTATTCCAAATAATATTTATCTGTAATATTACAATTCCTTTTAACACGCTGCTAAATTTTGATTATGCATTTCATATCCATGTGAAGTGTAAACTCTGCTGCAAGATTTTTTAACACCAAAAAGTCTTTTTCCTGTGTCTGTTGTAATTGGCTTCTAAAATAATCAATTCCAGCTTAAACAAATTATAAGACAGAGAGCTCACCCCTTAAAATTCTTGTGAAATCCTGTCATAATCATGTTGCAGACCAAAAATCATGTTAAGCAAATTTGATATAGGCATGAGGAAATAATAATGCAATGTATATTTGTATATGAGATTTATCTTGCTATTTTTATTGCCTATGTATTTTTTAATTATCTAGTCGACAATTTAAAGATCAACTGAAGATCAAAAAATGCATGAGAATATGAAAAAGATTGTCTGGGTTAGAATTCTGTAGTGGTAATTTCTTAGCTTCCCTTTATTGATAAGGGAATGCTAGCAGTTTTATACAACTTTTGATTCTCACAGAGATATTTCTCACCTGCAAGGCATAGATGCTAGTGTAAACAGATTCATAGTAATAGTGCTGTCTTAGAATAAGAATAGTGCTGTCTTTTATTTTTGGTCATCCAAACCTAAGTTAGAGATGACTGACTATAACATTAGTTATTACTTTACTTTAAGAAACTATTTAAATAAAATTGCCTTTTAAAAATTTTATTCCTTGCTACTGATTAGTGTTTCTTTTATCTTTCCTCTTTGTTAGACTCTGGTAAAGGAAGCATTATCATTAATCTGTGAAAGATCACATTTCTAGCTATGTAATGTCACCTGGATACTTGAAGCTGAACTAATAAGCCAAATCTGTATCAGTAGTTTTTTAGATTATGTTCATAGTTTATATTAAATTTTATTATAGTGGTTTTAAAAAGGAAATTCCTAATTGTATAAAAACAGTTTAAAGTTTATTTTTTAATTATTTTTCTTCTAAAAGGAAATTCCTAATTGTATAAAAACAGTTTAAAGTTTATCTTTTAATTATTAAATTTTGTAAAGAGACTTCTGAGTTTACCCAGATAGCTTTTTAATGGCTTATACTTAAAGTTATATTGACAATGTCCAAACACTATTGTGTTTATTAGCTGCCTAACACTCCTCCTACAGGCAAAATGAGAAAACTACATTACAGTTGTAAATGCTAGTAGAGAAGTAAATAATTAAGAATTAGGCATTTTAAAAAAGAGAAAAGGGAGTGATGATGCTGGGTGCTGAGTGGAAGTTCTGCCTACTGGTACTGTCTTTTAATAAAACTAAGTGCCTCATTTCAAGTAAACTGAACAAGTTTTTTCCCTGCTACAATTGTTTTGCATTTGTGAACTTGGAATGTGCCTCTCACTGTTACTGCTCTTTTGAACCATGGCCAGTATTTGCATGTATAGTGGTGTATAAAGATGAATCAGGTACTAGAAGTTGAAAGCTTTTGTGCAGTTTTTATACTGAAGGTAGTTTACTTTTAGTCTTTTCATGTACACATATTTAAACCTTAAAATTCATTGTAAACAAAAATCATATAAGCAAATCTCAATCTCTGAAGTGACTTCCAATGCATACACAATACAAGACTTATACAGGTTACTAAAAAAGAACAGCCAGGCAAACAACAAACTTTGACAGTGGAGTGCTGAAAGCGAGGGCTTTCTTCCTCCAACCTTGTATTTTGGTAGCTGTGGCTGTTGTTTCTAATGTGATCAAGTTTGCATGATCTTATTCTGCATTCTAACTTTTGATGGAATAAACTTTTTATTGTTATCATTTAGAAGTTTGGAGTAGAGGTATTCTCTCCTCCTCAAGGATATACAGGAGCCAAAAGGGATGTGTGTAAATGAGTTCTGAAATACCATTTACTTTCTCTAATTATCTTTACATTTGGTAGGATTTTTGTTTGTTTTTCTGTTGGAGTTTCTTGGGGTTTTTGTTTTGTTTTGTTTTGTTTTTTATTTTGTACACTGAGATGTATTACTTTCAGTGGAATTAGCAAAAGGGCTTAAAGACTGTGTTGTGTTTTGAGTGATTTTGGATTTGTTTTTGTTACATGGAATAAACATATCTCTGAATGGTTTAGTGCAGCAGAAAGTGGAAGTAGCACTGAAAGTAAAGTAAAGTAAACTAAAGGACTAAAACAGTACTTTAACTGCAGCTAAGACTAGGCAATACTCAAAAGCTTGTCTTTAGATAGATATTTGGCAATCTTGAGTGATGTAGCTGGGGTACGTCTGTTAGGAGAAGAACAGTGACTCTTCTAAAAATCCAGTTCAAGAAAAGCTCCACTTTTGGGATACCTACAAGTACTGGCAAATAGTGGTCACTTGAGCTAATACTTTAGAAATATATTAGTTTATTGCAAAATCTTATGCATACTAAATAAAAATAAATAAAGGTAACCCTCCTAGCTTGTCTTACATCCCTTCCTAGTTTTGACTCTTCTGCTTCTGTTTATGCACAATTACAAGCTGGATGCTCAGGCAAAACCAGTCAGCCTTCCCCACACCCTATTTTTAAGGCAGAATCACAAGGGAAAAGAGAATGATTTAGAATTGAACAAATAACATTGGTTTAAACTTGCTACACAGTAGATAAGATTAATATTTTTTTGTCCAGTGTCAACACCAGTTAATCTGCTCTTATCATTAGCTGTTTTAATCCTATTGACGTTAGCCTGAGACATGAGTACCAGTATTTATGTGTCATATGGAAGTGTCCCACATTTTGATATGTTGAACTCATTATACATTGCTATATGTAGGGGCTGAACCATCAGTTTCTTGTTGGCTCTGTGAGATTGAGGGTTACAATATTTCAGAGTACTTGTAACTCTGTTCAAAAGATGTACATTGTCAGTGCCCTTCTTTCAGAATGTTCTTACTTGAAACAGAATGTGCACTGGAAATTACAAGTTGGGGATAAAATATCCTTGAAAAAGGAAAACTTTTTCAGTTATACATTAGAAATGGATGAAAAAAGCATTAAATAATACTTTGGTACTAATATTTTTGCCAAATATGTAATCTGAATCCTTTCTAAGTGTTGAAAGAAGCTCTTTGTTCCTCTTGCCAGAATTTATAGCATGGGGGTTTTTGGTCTTATATATGGTTTGGGGTTTTGTTTTGATTTGGTTTGGGTTTTTTCCTCCCTGAATTGAACTATCTTAGCTTTTTTCCAGCTATCAGAAAGACTTACATGTGTCCCTCTGGAAGCTGTCAAGCCTGCAGAAAATTGTTTAGACATGGTCTTTTTATGTCTGTGTTGGTTTTTTTTTCATTCCCTCTCCCCCCCCAAATTGATTTTTCTATATGTTTTCATGAAGGTTTTCCTGGAGAATCCATTTTTTCATTACCTTCTTGTCACAATGTTTTCAAAATAGATGTTGCATACCTCTGTCAATCTCTTCAAATTTTCAATTTCTTGGAATTGTCTCCAGTGTTAAGCCTTATGGTTGTTCTCCAATACAATGTCCAAACTTAAGCTATTAGATGCAAAGAGGATGGAGTCCCCATCAATCTGCCTAACACTAGTTAATTTTACTGCCTTTATTGATTTCTGTGTAGACATGAATCCTCTTATTTTCATGTCTTTGGTCTTTGAGTGAATTAATTTTATAAGCATAACTTACACATATTACATTAGGAAACCACTGAGCATGTTTTCTTTTACAAAATAAAATCTTATTTACTGTACCATTATAGTTAGACTGTACTCATAACTTTCTAAATGTCATGGATGTGGCACTGAGTGGCATGGTTTAGATGTTGTGGTGTATTGGGTCATAGGCTGGGCTTGATGATCCTGGGGGTCTTTTCCAGTCTTGGTGATTCTGTGATTCTGTCATCATGTCAACCAACTGGTAATCAACTGTATGTTTTCATGAGAAGAGTTTCTTTCACAGTTAAACACTGGGAAGATATTTGAACTTTTCTGCATTTTTGCATGATGCACAGTTTTATTGGTCACCTTTTTCACGATCTACAGCTCATGATAAAAGCTCCCAGCAGGAAAAGCAAAACTGAGTACAATAGCTTACATACTTCAGTCTTCCAGAAGAAGTCCTACATGAAAGTAAATTCTGTTAAAAGTTCCTGAAAGTTATTATAGGGATAGGCATTTCTGTAGCAAAATCATAATTCTCTGCCTTTGATATAATCAAAATAAGAAGGTTTTAGTTAAGAATTTTAAGAATTAGACCTTTGTTAATACTGGTTGGGAGATTTTGAAGTTAAATCTGGATATATAGTTGTGTAGTGTGAAGTGTAAAAATGTAATACTTTTTTTATTTTAAATCACACATATAGTCATTCTTGTGTGTGTGTGTGTGTGTATATATATGTATATAGGCAGAGGGAGATGTGCTTTCAATTCTTGTAAGCAGCATTTGAATAGTCTGTAAAAATCCTGTTATAACAGGTACAGATATGGAATGATTGTTTTAGACACCAAGACTAATAATTTTAACAGTGTTTAGAAACACTGAAGAAAAGCTTTGAACTATGCTAGCACCAGGGACAGACAAGCATGAAAGATTAATGTAATTTTGCATATAATGATGCACATTCTTACACAAAAAATCCATCTGCAAGTGTCATGTCAGTCAGCAAAAATCTTTGATGGGTGGCTGCAGCTGGGCTGTCTCTTCTGGCAAAGCTGGCCTAGAAAATGCTAAATGTAGTTATGATGCTTTGTGCCATCTGTAGTATGCCAGTTTATCCTGTCTTCACTGGCATTTACAGTACTATATAGGGTATCAACAAACACAGAGACATCAATGTAGACTGACAGATTCATTTCCTCCAGAGGCTATGAACTCTGGTGTATACTTGTGCCACCTTCCTCTGTGTGTTATATTCTGTTGTATATTCACTGGTATATGGCTTGATTTCATACTTCTGCATTTAACTCCTTATATTTTTGACTTAGCAATTTGCATATCCTAATACAAAGGCCATTAAATTTGATACTGAAATAATTCAGTCTTAATTGAGTTTACATTTTCCTGAAGTTTCCTGTGTCAATGCTAAAACTTGCATCTTCTTTAATTATCTGAATTTAAATGCTCTAAATAGCCATATGTCTGATGGAAGCTGAGTTTTAATGTGTCTTGCCTTTTAGCTGGCATAATTTTTAAACAGACCTTCTCATACTTCTAATTTTAATGACTTAAAATCTGAACTGGATTACTGTATATTACTTATGTTAGAAGAGCAAAAAAATAAACCCTTTAACATCTTCAGATGATTAAACAATGTTATTTTCCACAGTGACTGAATATGAAGGACATGCTCTCTCAGTACTTAAAGAATGTGAACTCCAGGAATTTGATGGGTAAGTTGGTTAGTAACAATGAAGGTTAGTAAACCTCATCACTTTAGTTTTTATTTGTATTCCTTCCAAAACTATATGAGTAGGTATTTCCTGAATTTCTCTGTTTTACATATCTGCTAAGTCTAAGAAAATCAGTTCTCATTAGACATTTTTTTTGTTATTACTTGCTGACAATAGATAAGCATTTTATATTCATAAATAAATGTAAACAAACATAAATCTTTCTTAAATATGCTTCATGAAGATTTCAATCTCTGTATTAGCAAGAGTAGCATAAGTGCTTTGTATTTCACTTTATCCATTCAAATGGTTCTTAAGAAGAACATTTTATCTAAAAGTAACTTGAATGTTTTTTCTGTTAGAAAAACTTACTTGAAGTCAAGAGTGAATTTGCTTGCTCAATCATTCTTAAAGACCTTGCCATCTTTGGTATTTTTACATTAATCATTCAATAATATGATTCAATAATATATAATAATAGTTTTACACACTGTGGAAGTCTTACAGCATTCTTAGGAGTCTTACTGGAATACGTAGTGAGCCATACAAGAAGGCTTAAATAGTGGTTTATAGTCTAACCAGTTTCTATTAGTTCTAGAAACTTACAGTTAGGTTAGAGAACACATCTGAAAATGTGTGTATGTATTCCCCATGCTGAGAATTATTTCTTTCCAATTAAAAGTTGCTTTTTGGAGTGTGAGCTGGGGAATGAATTTGTCCTGGGAAGCAGATATGCAAAGAAGAAAAAGCCTGGGCTCTATCATCTTGGACAAACCCCTTCTTCTCTTGAGTCATATCTGGATTTTGTCTTTGATCATTGGATAGAGTCACTGGAGTACTTCTATAAGACTTCTCTCCGGTAGCCAGAACAAAGGGGAAATAGGAACAGAAGAATCTAGAAGAANATCACACCAGGGGCCACAGAAGACCCCAAGTGATTTTCAGACTGTGCCTGAAGAAGAAAATAACCCTTAAGTCAATGAGATGGTAGGATTTCTGAGTTGAAAGGATCCCTGTCCTTTCTAAACTAGCTGTTTAAGTGTTGTTTGGTTGGTGGTTTTTTTCCCCTCGTGGAAATTAAGTAGCTTTCATTATCAGAGTTTCTGAACAGAAATGAAATTTCTGAGGTGAAAAAGGAGTTTTATAACTTTTCCCATAGCCTGGCCTCTATCTATGTATTCATTCACAAAAGCACAATACAAACAATCCTATTAAATAGCTAACTTCAGATGCTTTCTACAGAGACTGCTAGGGTGAGGTCAGAATTCATATTATGCTAAAGGACTGATACTTTGAAAAAGAAAGCTAAAAACCATCACTAATATCTATTATTTTTAGAGTTGTTAAGAACAGGAAGAGAATTTTTGAAATTGGGTTTTTCTTTTTCAAATTATTCAAATGCTTATGGCATGCTTTTGATTATGTTACACTGAAGTCCTTGTGCTGTCTATCCTAAGAATTTGTGCCATAGATAAAAACACCTTATAGGCTCCCCAAACCACCTCAGTGTTTCCCAGTTAAAATTTTAATGACAATTGTAGTTTATTGAAAATTAAACCAGAAAATGTATGGGATCTGGTTTGAATTGAATATTAAATCCACAGCAATGAATCGATATCATTAAACTGTGTTTACCTTAAAAACATTTAACTTTCAAACATTACTAATTTGGAGAATCACTTTAATAGTTACTTAAATAAACAAAAACAGGAAGAAAAATGTTTGCTGTAACAGAGCTTTTACAGACAAATGCATTCCTCTCTATAGCCACAGCAGGTGGGAGTTTAATTACATGCTCCAGAAGCAGTGATTAAATACCTTCATGCAAAGGATTGCTGGCACTAGGATTTTATACCTTGCTAAATCCCTCAACTGCCTGTGCAGTTTGTGGAATTAGCTGTTTTCAAGTATTTTTAATTTTATTGTAGTATTTGGTGAATTGTTATTATAAGGGCAATTAAAAAGCATTGGAATGTTTGTGTGGGTCAGCACTGGAAGATTTAAAGAACTTTTCCACTGAGACACTTGAGCATGTGCTTACCTCTTCTGTCTGATCAGTTCACATGCTAACATGCAATAAAGTAAAAAATACTTTTTAAGTGGTTAAATATATTTAACAACATATATATTTCTGCTTATGTATTTCTGATATAAGCAGAAATAAGGATGCTTTTATCTTGTTAGTTAACATTGACTTGCCAACAATGAAGTCTTAATTTGTTCTTAAAGAATGATTTTCAGCAATTGTATATATGGTGTGTGAGAGCTGCCTTAAGGAAGTTTGCTTTGAACTGTTTAGTGGTTTTGTTTTGTAATAGGGTAGTTTGTGTCGGTGGAGATGGATCTGTCAGTGAAGTTGCTCATGGTCTACTACTCAAAGCCCAGATAGATGCTGGAAAAGACACAGACTGTATACCAACACCTGTCAGAGCACCAGTTCCTCTTGGAGTAATACCAGCAGGTGAGACTAAATGGTACTGTTACGTTTTGTAAGTTATCTGTTTTAAGAGCCTCTAGCATGTTTTACAGTTTTGGTTACTAAAGGCAGTTCTTGGTGCTAAAGTTTCAGTTACTTAAGGGAGCTGTTGAATAAGTGTCCTAAATTAGTGATTTAGATTGATTATAAATGCTTATTTAAATCATTACAATAATTTATAGTAATGACACAGATGAGCTCCTTGCCTAAAGGAAGAAACTCAGGGAGAAGAAAACTAAAATAATTTTCAGCTGATCCATGCAAAGAACAAGTTTTGCCCTTATTTGCTGCCAGAAATTATACCAAATGAAAACTTGATTTTCTAGAATGTCCTTAATACAAGCCATGCTGTTTTGCTTCTCTCTCCTGTTTTCTTGGCAGGATTCTCAGACGGATTCATGATTAACATCTATCTTGAAATGGTATCCCAAGAGTACATTTTGTGGATTACATTAAAAAGTGTAATACTATGCACACAAAACTGCTTTCTCTCTCCTTTACTGCTACAGACCTGAAGATGTATGCATCTCTCTTGAAAAATCTGCTTGCTCCTTTCTTAACATGTATATGCATCTTTTGTTGTGGGGCTTTTTGTTGTGGTTTGGTTTGGGAGGGGTGTGTGTCCCTTCTCCTCCCAATTTTTGTACTTGCCTTTCTCAGAGTATAACTTGGGCCAGGCAGGGAGGTTTAGGTAGAATTAATACAGACAGGGTTGGTTCTGGACTGGTATATGAATCCCTACTCTTTAAAAGGGAAGGGGTATTTTTGTACAGACACTACCCTCTGATGTGGATATTGATTACTTGATGTAGTTTCTCAGATCTTTTTAACTAGTGACGTGAGCAAGCAGGTTTTAAGTGGTTTAAGTGGTCTGACTAGCAGCTGGTAAAAACACAAGAATACACTAGCTTTTATCAAGTTAAAAAACCTTGGAAATGCATTGTAAAAGATACAGTTATCTCAAGGACATGAAGGAAATTAATTTTAGTACAGTAGCTGGACCATCACTTACCAGTTCAGTTGCTGTGAATATCTTGATGATTGAGATGGAATCAATCCAGCACTTGATGCCATGCTATTTGGGTGTCCTTAGATCACTGTGCTTTATCATTTGTGCTCACTCTTTTCAGTTTGAGACAAATATGTAATGATCAAAAAGGATTTGTAAACCCAAAAGAATGCAGTATGGCTAGTTACATTGAATGCCATAGACTTGGTTAAAGGAGGGTGAGAACAATTTTTAGAATGATAGTGTGAGAATGTCCTTAGTAGGTTCTTAAAAATACTCTAGATATTATTTTATTTCCATATTACTGATATTCCAAGAAGTAGTCAGTTAGGAAACACATAAGTATAATACTTGTGTATGAGAGGAAGATGGAACTCAATGATCATTTTTTTTTTCCTCCTGGAAATCCACTGTAGCAAATTATTAGGATTCTCCAGCTATGTAAAAATAGGAACTGTATTATGGGATAGAATTATTTGAGTGGGTTAAAAATTGGTTTTAGTCTCTATTGTTAGTAGTTAAGACAGCATTTGGAAGTTTCAGCCAACTTGATGGGAAGAGCTGCTCTTGAAACAGTTTACCTCCTGAAGAGAAATGTCCAGAGGGGAGTGTGTTTTCACTAAAATACTCTACTGAGCTGCCTTATTCTGGTCCAAATCAAATGGATGAGATGTGGGGAAGCCTGCAGTTGTACTGCTGGCCTTTAGCAAGAGTGTTTGTTGCTATGGGAACTACTGACAAGAAACTGTACGGAAGGGGAGTGGGAGAAAGGGGAGGGGGAACTGTAAGGACATTAAAAAAAGCTATCCAGTTGTTACAGAACAAGAGACAATCTATATCTGATGGCTGTGAACCTTTTGGTCCTAAATGGTTCATTGAAGTAAATTCATGATTTCAAATTAATCCAGAAAATAAAATATTACTGGGGGACTTTAAATTTCAATGATATGTCAGGCAAAGAACCAAAACGTTGGTGCAGTTTTCATCAGAATTTTAGCTATGCTTGACTAGGAAGTCATTACATCACATTTATCTGTTTGGATGGGGGAGACATTAACAGCCTTATGAATATTCATGTTGTCTGCTTAATTAAGTTAATTGTACTGCAGAAGTGCTTGCACTTCCAAGGACAATTTTTTTTCTCTACAGCTTCTGTTTGGTACCTTCATCAGTCATGCTTTACATGACCTGCAGGTACTTTGTCCTTACTGTGATGCTCTTGCACATTTCATGTTAAGAAGGTTGTAGGAAGTTGTTTGTAATGTCAGAAAAATGGGTTAATATTTTGAACAGTGTTGGTTTTTTTTGAATAGGAAAATCTTCTTTGTTTCTGTTTAAAAAATGCTAATGACAGAGATGCTGCTGCTGTATGGATGAAACATTTTTACAATAAATTGAGTAGTTGGACTGAGATCTAAAAGTGTAACAGTTAGTAACTGGTGAGGGGTGCAAGCCCATACATGAGCATCAAAGAAGGTTTTTATTGTCTGAAATAATACGACAGTGTTCAGGGGAACCATCTTGTTATTGGTAAATAATATTCTGAGCTTACACAGGGGAGGAAAAGATGACTTGGGAAGATGGATAATGGCATTAAGGCTGCTGTTGTTGGTTTGCCACTTAAATCAGCAAAGCTTGTAGCTTGTATTATAATGATTTGTTGTTGTTGTTGTTTTGGTTTTTTGGTGGCATCCTGTTTGTATAGGGCCAAGGTAATGAGACACATTATTCAGTCATTATTGGGATCAAAATACTGTTAGGCATGTATTAAGAGGTTTTCTTAGAGATGATGATGGTACTTGCTACTGCAAAAATGTGCTTGTTCTAGATATTCAACTTGTGAAGGGTGGATGCAGGGCTCATATTTTTGAACACAGACAAAACTTGTCACAAGAGGATGGGGTTTTGCCTTGTTTACTTCTGCAAGTGTTAATGAGCTCCACAGATTTAAGAGAAAAATGCAATTACTTGTGTCTATCCTGTTTAGTAGGAATTAGATTTAGCTCTCATTAAAGTCAGTATGAAGATTGGTATTGACTTCAGCCATGGTCATTTGTTATCTTGCTGCCATCTGTATTGATAAATTACTCTTACTTAAATGAGGAATCTCAGTTTTAGGACATACCAAGCCTAATCTTCACAAGAATATTCTATCTTGTGCTCTTCTATTAGCTTGATCTTCAGTGAAAAGGAAAAATATTTTTTTTCATAATAAGAACTTCCCTGTTGTCAGCTTACAGGAAATAAATATGATTTGCATGGCTCCCAGTGATCTGCTGCTTGTGTGTGTGATTTCCTGTGTTGCTGGAAAGGTACCCATAAATGTTGCAAAAATCTGGTTGAGGGAATTTTTGAGTATTTTCAAGCTATTTCTTTAGCTACCCTCACTGGCTAAGCAGAATTAATTGGATCTAGAGTTAATCGTGGAATGGTGTTGGGCATATACCTGTATTATTCTGGGAAGAATTGCTTTGTAGGTCAGCCTAAATTTTTATTTTTTTTAATCCTGAATTTTCCTCATAGAATTTATTTTATGTTCACTGAATTGAAAACCTCACTATTTCACAGAGTAAATGGTATCTGGAGCTGCAACTTAGCCTCTTCTTTTTTAGGAAAGTTCAAATTACTTTTAGTTGGGCTGTGGGATATAAATGAAATTGTAATATTCTTAATAGTCTGGACTTCCTGATAGTGTATCTAGAAGGACTTTCTTTTGGGAGAAAACAAGTGAGGACTAATATTTAGCTTCTGAAGTTTTGAGTTTTCTTCATAAAGTAGGAACCCTGAGAGCTTTACTCAGAGCTCCTCTTTGTGACACTATGAAGGCTTTCCCTGACATTCTGAATTTTTTTCAGAGACTAAGGTGCTCTAAGGACATGATAGGTGCTCTGTGAGGTACTGAGAAGCAGTCCCCATTTATTCTTAATCAGAGAAATTACTTAAAAATTTGAAGCATATACTCCTGAATAAGAAAGACAAGATGCCTTTAGACCTTTGTAATTATGTATCTCAATCTTTCCAAATTTAGTATTTTTTTTCTACCACTAATGTGACATGAAAGATTGCACAGGTTTGGGATGAATGTAATTAGCTGCTTGGCTAAGAAATGCCAGCAATTAGAAAAATCAACTTGAATTTCTGTTAACACTGTTCCCATCTAGGAAAGACAAAACTATTCTTTGTTCAGGATTTAAAAAATAGGTTGATGTTTAAAAGTCAGCTGATATATAGTATTTTGTGTCCTGTATAGGACATTAAAGGAGATGGGCAAAATTGACATGTATATCCATGTTTCCTACGCAGGTAAAGTGACTTGACCAAACATGGGCTTCCAGGACCATGCTTCTTTCTTTTACAAACTGATAGCTAGTTTTCCACTCTCTCTTCCAACTCCATGCTGACATTGCTAGTTCTTGACTTTTTGTTTTCTATTTAACAGCTGATTTATTCCTCATTCCCTTGTTTCAAAGTACATGAATGCCTTCTATGTAGTGGCTGCTAGTACAACTGGTCTGCCAGTTGTCCAAGCAATGACAAGGACAAGTTAGGTGGGTCAATTATAATGCAGTGAAAACAAGTCAACAATTTGTTACACACATGTCAGATTCTACATTCTTTCTGGTTTTCAGTCATTAATGTGTTTCCATATGTCAAGCTGATGTGCAATAATTAATTGTATTCAGTATTGCTTCTAAGAATCTAAAATGTAGCCTGCAAGAGGCACAGTAGTTCTCTTAGACTAGACCTAGTAGAATTTTATCTGGGAAACATACAGTTCTATACTGGCTGGGTACTATATTATTTTCCCAACTTAAAAATATTCCCCCAATATGTCTTATTATCCAGTCTGCCTTCTTGTACAGTTCCTCAGTACAAGACTTAGGTATAGAAGTGATTTTTAGGGAGATGGTTTATTAAAAAAAAAAAAGCAATTTTTGCAAAGCTTTTTTCTCTCCTCCCCCTTACTGGATTTTATGGCACTTATGAATGAATTTGCAGAGAGGATTTTATAGACTTCTGGAAGTTTTAATGGCTTTACTTTGTAGTTTTCAGCATTTTTACTGTTATCAAGACTAAGCAATTTTTGTGGAGGCTTTCTTTTTTTTTATAAATGCAGTAAATGTCTGTTTCATCACTCAAAAAATGTACATATATTTTTTCTTGCTATCTATATCTCATTTTTACTATAGTTTGTGTTCACTTTTACAGGTACTACTAATATTTTGGCTCACACTCTCTATGGTATTAAGCATGCGGTGACTGCAACGTTGCACATTGTAATGGGTAAATAATTTTACAAACTTTATCGTATTTTAAAATAATGAATCAGCATTTAGAAGTTAGCCATAACCAGTGGTTTAACAAAGATGTACCATTAGGCTATATCACTGTAAACGGTATTGTAACTCCATTTTTTTTGAACACTCCTGGTCAACAGGAGAGGTACCAGATGACTGGTGGGTGGCTAATATGAGATCTATCTACAAGAAGGGCTGGAAGGAAGATCCAGGTAACTACAGGCCTGTCAGCCTGACCTCGGTATCAGGAAAGATCATGGAGAGGATCATCTTGAGTGAGCTCTCACAGCAATTGCAGGGCAGCCAAGGCATCAGGGGCAGCCAGCACGGGTTTATGAAAGGGAGATCTTGCTTAACCAACTTGATCTCTTTCTATGACCATGTGACTCGCCTTTTGGACAGGGGGAAGTCTGTGGATGTTGTCTACTTGGACTTTGGTAAGGCCTTTGACACATGCTCCCACAGCATTCTCCTGGAGAAACTGGCAGATCATGGTATAGACAAATGTACTNGAGGGTTTTAGAGGACAAGTCATATGAGGACAGGCTGAGGGAGCTGGGCATGTTTAGTTTGGAGAAGAGGAGGCTGAAGGGGGACCTCATTGCCCTCTACAACTACCTGAAGGGAGGTTGTAGAGAGGTGAGTGTTGGCCTCTTCTCCTTAGTAACTAATGACGGAACCAAAGGGAATGGTTTGAAGTTGAGACAGGGTGGGGTTAGGTTGGATATTAGGAAGAAATTCTTTACAGAAGGAGTGGTGAGGCACTGGAACAGCCTTCCCAGGGAGGTGGTTGAGTCTCCATCCCTGGAGGTGTTTAAGAAATGTGTAGATGTGGTACTCCAGGACATGCTCTAGTGAGGGCAGGGGTTGTGTGGTTTGTAGGTTGATTTTTTTTGGTTGGACTCAGTGATCTGAGAGGTCATTTCCAACCATGAATATTCTGTGATTCCACAAAAGACTTTTAAACCCAGATGATTCTGTCCTGATTCATAGTATACTGGAAAGATTATGATCCTTTTGAGTATAGTTTAGTATCACAGTTGTGGACTGTTACATCTTCTGGTGACAAAAATCTGCTGTGGAATCATGTCTGATTTTGGCATTTGTTCCCTATTATTAAAGTTCTTCTAATGTAAAAAGTAACCTTTTTCACAGGTTGATTGTGTGAATAGTGTTACTCAATGTGTGTTATTATGCAATGATTGGCTTGGTTATTAACTTGGTTATTTCAATTTAATATACTTGATGAAGACAATAGGAAAATATGCAGTACTTTCAGCTCGAGGAAGTGGTTAGGATTGGACTTTTCAGGAAAGTATTGTCATATTTCTGAGAAAGTATCATTCATCTTTTAAACTCTTTGTGCATTTCTTTTAAATAGTAAAGTATTTAAAGGTTTAAAATGAAAGTTTTTATAAGAAAGCCTTATTAATAGAAAAAACTATGTCAGTTGCCATTTGGTTTGCACAGGCTTTTGAATGTGAAAATATAGTGATACTAAAAGGAAAACCTATGCTGCTAGTCTAAACCTTATTTCAAACCTTATTTTCAGGTCTTAGTAAAGAGAAAATACTTAGTTAAGCAATGTTAATATTCCTCTTAAAGCAATTATTTTAGGACAGAAAAAAAAAAGAAAGAATAATGGGGAAGGTTGAACTTGAGTATCTATTTTCTGTACCTTGCAGTCAGCAGTGGAAGAGCATTTGCTTTGTTTCTTAGACAGCAATACACAAACCTTTGCAGCCAAAATCTAAAACTCTATTTTTTAATCAGAGACAGTCTAATGGAAATCACCCAAGTTTCATTACAGAAAATAATTACATACCCCCTCTTGAACAGAATTAGATGTCTAAATTCTATAATTGTACACATAAATCTGTTTAAATCCTGTATTTAAGAGTTTCCATATCTCCTCCAGTACAATGCTCAGTCATCGCAAATATTTGGTGAAATGTTTCAAATATTTTTGTAGCAATATTACATTTCCTTTGATACTAAATTGTTGAAAATTTGAATAGGATTAAGTCAGACACTTTGCAGTATGACAAAGTAGCTGAATTTTTGCCATAACTTTTTTAACATTTTGAAGCATCTGAACATTGTCCTCTGAAATTACTACTTTTATTTTAAACCTAACTTTCTAAAGACAGGTGTCTGGGTTTTTTTCTGCTGCTAAAGTAGGTGAAAAAGAAATAGTAAATTGTATTTTGTTTGAAATACAGACATTATTTGTAATTTCTAATCTTTATCTTTGGCATTTTAGGGCATATTCAACCAGTAGATGTCTGTACTTTCAGTACTCCAAGCAAGCTGTTGCGGTTTGGATTCTCAGCTATGTTTGGTTTTGGTGCAAGGACCCTAGCATTGGCTGAAAAACACCGCTGGATGCCCTCTGATCAGAGGAAGGATTTTGCATTTATTAAAGCACTGGCAGATCTCAAGTATGTTATGAGCTGTTACATTTTTCTATCATTTTTAATTTTCTTGAGGAAAGTGCAATAATTACTGTGGTCAAAATATAGACAACGGTAGTTTAGCTATATTGACTTCTTGACTGCAGACAGATTTAACTCAAATGTGATGTATAGCTCTTACAAGTCAAAGAGGAGATAAATTCTGTATGTTCAGTGTTTCCTTAAAATCATCTTGACTTGGATAAAAGTCTGTCTAGCACTCAGAATATTGGCTTACATGAGAGTAAATATCAATACTTTTCTAGGCCAGAGGAATGTGAAATATCATTTCTACCGCTACAAATTCCACAGGAAGGCTCTCATGAGAATGACAGGTGAGTAAAACGGGGTCAAACAATTGCAAAGCCACAAAAATATGTTTCTAAAATAATGTAAAATAGTAAAAGAATGTAAAATAGTACAGAGTCTTAATTTTGTTTGAATTTGATCATCCCGTAAAGCAATTAAAAAAAAAAAAAGAGATTTGACAACTGCAAACTTTTAGGCTTTGTAAAACATTCCCTGTAGACTACAGAGGATTTGTTGCAAAGCAATCTTCCACTCAGTATTATTGGTTTCTTTAGTTCCATTAATATCTTAGCTTTTTTCTGAAGTAGATATGGTTTAAATGTGCTAAAATGACTTTAAATTATTTTATTATGTTTCCACTCTTTTAGAAAGAAGAAAGAGAAAAGTATAAAAAAGGGTGAGTTTTTGCTTTTACGATTATTTAAAAGCAAGCTGTGGTTGGTTAAACTGGAGTAATACAGAATTTCTCTCTTATATTTAGGTAGCAGGGATCAATGGCACAGAATTCAGGGTCACTTCCTGAATGTGAGCATTATGGCAATCCCTTGTCTGTGTTCAATGGCACCAAGAGGCTTGGCACCTAATACCAGGTCAGTAGGGGTTTAGAGTATTAGTCATGTCTATAAATTCTGATATCTTACCTTAAGACCTTGGCTTTTCTGAGAATACGAGCCTATGTTTAGGTAGTCTAGTCCCTCTGGAATGGGGGAGGGAGCATGGACTGCAGCAGACTCGATAATCCCAGGAATTGTAATCAGTTTTTGGATCAGGCAAATAAGGTCAAGCAGTCTAACTAGAATGAGTGGATAATTGCTGTGATTAAATTAGTTGGCAAGTCTGGCTTAAGTAGTAGTCATTGAGCAGTCATCTGTCATAGGATTTGGCTATATTTAGAAACGTCATTCTTGGATTTTATTTTCTCAAGTGTAAAGATGCCCCTCATCTTCTTCTCTACAGCCAGCAAAAATGAAGTATAAATCCTTCTCCTGTTGTGTTTTCATTTATTGTATATATTTATTTATTTAAATTTTATTCCTGAACTTGGGAAATGCAGCTCCTACATGTAGGGTTTTTGGAAACAAATAGGTTTGTTAGCTAGCTGTGACACTGACTCACTTTGCCTTTAGCTTCTTGTTTTCATTTTTAAACAATGGAACTAACACTCGGAGAAGTTTATGGAATGAGTCTGGTTTGTTTCATTTGATCAAGGGGGAATGGATATAAACTGAAGGAGGGGAAATTTAGATTGGAGATTAGAAGAAAGTTCTTTACCTAGAGGGTGGTTAGGCACTGGAACAGGTTGCCCAGTGAGGTTGTGGTTGCCTCATCCCTGGCAGTGTTCAAGGCCAGGCTGGATGTGGCCCTGGGTGACTTGGTCTAGTGATTGGCATCGCTGCTCAGTGCGGGGAGGTGCAATTATTGCAGGTTTGAATGAGCCTGTTTCTCACACAGTGCAGTTGCTCAGCAGATATCCCTGTCCTTTCATGTAAGGGCATCTTTTTTTTCCCTCTCTTTATAGAAATAAACTTAGGAGCATAGTCAGCTAGCAAAGTAAGAAGAGTAGACTCTTCAAACAGGGGCTTTATTTCTTGTGTCTATAAGGCTTTTCAATATAGGAAACAAATGTTGCACTAATTATTAGACCCTCAAGACCTGTTATGGAAGTGTCAGCTAAACTCAACTAGTTTTCTACACTCTGTCCTATTTTTCCCAAGATGTTTTTGCCAGGTGAAGAAATGTGAAGTAGAATGAAAGTTTTGACTGCTCCCTGTAACTCCAGTTATACTAGTCTAAGTTTGCAGATACTTGTCAAGATAAATTTAACTGTCTGCACTTTGTGAAGACATTTGTTTCTTATGACCATGTAGGACATTTGTTTCTTACAGCATAGGTGTTGTGCTTTGCTGCACATTGGACCTTCAAGAAATTTAATTAGAATTTTTAGTCATCTTTGAAGATAAAAGGCCATGGTGCCAAATGCATTGCCCAGTAGCCTGCTGTGCCCTTTTATTAGAGCAAATATGAAAAGGAGGCAATGTTTTTAAATTTCACCGTCACTGTTTTCTAAATCAGCAAAGTAATGCTATGCCAGGTGATCTGTTCAATGCTTATGTAAAAATTATCTTCCTAGATTGTGCTGTATCATAGTCTGAGAACATTTCTGATGCTCTTTGTTTAGTAGGCAGAGAACTGAGTAGGGAGAAATGTGTGCTGGTAGGTTGGAAGGTTTTTTTAAAACATTCTTATCATGTTTTCCAAGCACATATGCAGAATAAAACCCCTACATATGTATGCCTGTAAATTCAGAAGATAGAATACAATCTCAGCAGTTCACCAGATACTCTTGTTGAAATTGATTTGTCTCTGTAACTTAAATGACACTTAGGTGTGATTGCATTGAGATTCAGGTCATTAGCTTATGTGACAAGGTACAGTTGCATTAAGGAATCTCTGAATTGATACTAGTTCATTGTCTGACCCAGTTTCTCAAAGATGCTTCAATACCAATGGTGACTGGATACCTAAGACTGTTGAGTATCTGCACTATGAGGTCTCTTCTTGATTAATCTCTAGTATATAACTGTTTTATCCTGAACAAAATTCCCTTATTTTTTAAATTTTATGTGCTTTCTGGAATATGTAAATAGAACTGTAGTGAGAACTGCAAAGAAAGTTTGAATGGAGGCAGGGTTGAAAAATCAGGATTTTTGTTAGGGCAGCACGAGTGTTAATGGAGGAGGTGAAGGAACCCATCTGCACCAGGTTATATGGTGAGGATGTACTTGCATGCATCATGGGAATGGCTTCTTGGTAAAGCTCTGCCTCACAGCATTTATGGGTATCATTATAGTTTGCTGGAGATAAAAGCAAAAGGCAAATTTGTGATCCTACATGTTTAAAAAAACATCTGTTAAGTAGAAAAGCAGGGTTTTAAAAAATGTCTGGTTTATGTTCAACAAATTATGGATAATCATAATATTATGGATATAATAAATTACAGATAATCATAAGTTAGAAAGGAGTACAATTTTATTATTACAGTATATGTTAATAATATAACAATGCTAAATAACCTCTATTAGATAGTTTATATTGATCTACAGGAGGGGTTGGCAAAAATATTTAAAAGCCATTGAGACTATTCTATTAATTTACTCTTGCTACCTTTTTTTTTTGGTTGTTTTAAAATCTAGACTCCTAAAGAACCTGTTGAACTCCCAAGTTAATAAATTTTCTTTTGGGAACTAAATTGGTGTGCTTTTCAGGTTGAATAATGGAAGCATGGCCCTTATTGTTGTACAAAATACTTCTCGAACAGAGTTTGTAAAGCATCTGAAAAGATATGCCAGTGTAAAAAATCAGGTACTGTTAATTTCTTTCTGGTGGTTTTAAAAAGAACAGTAAATTGTGAAGGTAGACATGCTGGAAGGGTTAATGTTAGCTTCCTCATAAGGAGACTTAGATTCCTGTCAGAATACATTAGCCCCCTTTTTGTCTGATTTTTTTTTGTTGTTGTTTTAAATCACTAGACTAATACAGATTAGCCTATTTTAGCCCATCTGTTGTGGTTTAAATTGTATTTGTGTTGTATCATAGTTTTATGGGTGCAAAGCCCTTTTAGCACACTAAAGGAAATACACGCTCTGGTTAAATTTTGTTTAGTACAGAAATCAGGAACACAGACTGGGAGGGCATCGTACAACTCTTAGTCAGAAATAGGTAAAGTCCATAATTTCAGCAGATCACTGCAGCCTGTGCTGGTACCAGTGGACTATGACCATTGATTTTTAGCAGGTATGCAGTCCGTTTAGTCAGGAATGTTTGCAGAACTGCATTTCAAAATTGCAGTCGTTACTCTGTCTCTGAAAAGAGCCTTATTGCTGTCCTAAAGACCTGATGAATGGGCTAAGGACACTGACACTCATTCAAATGTTTCAAGATTATGTGAAATCACTTTTGCAAGAAGGTTTAAGTTTGAATTCATTAATAGTCAGAGGGTTTAGGGAGAGATGGATGACAATTCCATGTGACAGTACTAACAACTGCCTTTAAAAAATAGTTTATGCTTTTAGAGAAAGACTTTGCTTTTCCCTATGCCTTTTTAGTTAGAAATTAGACAAGACATGGATCCTCCTTTAAACTTAAGATGACCACTAACTAGAATTCTAATGAGCCTTGTTTAGGACAAGATTACTGGTAATGAATAGAGCACAGGAAAAAGTCCACTTGGACTCTCATATTTTTGGAAAGCATGGGACATTTTGGAGTGTGCAAAATATAGGAATGCAAATGGACCACTTTCATTTTTTCTAAGGCACTACTTGGGATAAAAATAGTATGTTAATCTACAAATGCTAGCTAGAGTATGTAATGCCTCACGGCCAAAGCTTGAGTTAAGTGTTCCCATTTACTTAAGACCAAAACAAAAAGCAAGCTTTTTAATTTCAAGTAATCCAGTTTGTTGCTAAGCTACCACCTATATCTTTCATCTTCATTTAATATATATCTGTTTGGTTTAGTTTAATTTTCCCTTTGTGGAGACCTACATGGTTCAAGAAGTAAAAGTACAACCAAGGCTTACAAATGGGCTTGATGCCAAAGAAAATACGTATTTGAATGCTGCTTCTGCAGAAGGAAATTACCCTTGGAATATAGATGGAGACTTAATGAAAGAAGCATCAGAAGTTCATGTTCGGTAAGACTAAGTGTTAAGTTTATGGACTGTACACCTATAACAATTAGTACTGCAATCTTAATGTATTACATCTGTGTATAATACAGATGACAAAGTGGGTGTTGTAAATGCTGTAAGAATAGAATTGTTCTGCACTGAACAGTTTATCCCTTTTGCTGCTGTTTGGGCTTCTGCCCATCTTTGGAAAGGTTTTTTTTTATGACCCACATGGCCTTTCCTTAATGAAATTGATAAAGTTTGACTTCCTCACTTCACAGGGTGCATCCTCAACTGATCAATCTCTATGGTGTGAACACTGATGACCTGGAGAGTTCCCAAGCAACGTGTAATTGCATATAGGAGGACACAGTGCAAGTTCTGTGTTAAAGAATCCTTTTCTCACCTCTATGCACAGCTTTCAAGGGCCCCAGATTTTCACTCACTGAATTCATCTGTACTTAACTGGGATGTTTGTAGTATTTCTGGTTTTAAATTTTTAATTTTTATCAAATGATATATTTTTATCAGGTTCTATTTAAGAAACTGTTAGACTTAACAAGAAAAAATGAAAATGGATGATATTGGTCTATTGGTCTTTTTATAAATTTGGAGTTCAATAAGTGTCCATCAGAAGAAAAATATTTTTCTTCTCTTTAAAATTGTTCTAGCTTTTGCAATAAATACAGTATGAGATAGTTCAGTTTGCTGCTGCTGCTGTCAGTGTTCTCAGGTAACTTTGGAGTATGGCACCACCTCATGCTGAGGAAAGGTGGCAAAAATACACTTATTTTTTTAATCAGATACTTCCATTTCTAGTTATCATTTTTATTGTTGCCTTAATGGATTTGCTTGCAAATTGTTTCTAGTCAAACAGTTAATACAAAAGAAGATGCTGATGTTTTACACAGCCTTTCCCTTCTGAAATATATTTTAAGGACTACTTGTACAAAATAAATATTTTAAAATATTTTTATTTGTCCTAGAACTGAAATGATATACAGCATAGTTTTTGTTGTTGCTGAGAATAAAGTTATGATAAATAACTTAAGAGTTGGCTTAAATTTTTATAACTTCTGTATAGGGCATAAACAATTTTTACAAGTGTTTTATTTTGGTAACTTATTAAATAATGGAATTATTTGAGATGATAGCAAATTAAGGCTTGTCTATGAATCATTCAGGAGGTGGCTGACAAATAATGGTATGAGAGCTGCATTGTCTTGTGGCTAGAATGAGTTGCTTTAAGTCCTTTCCTCTGTAAGCAGTTGAGTATAATGTGAAATCCAGTCCTTTAAGACTTCTAAATGAAGGGCCTAAAGCCTTTATATGGGAGCTATAGCTACTATATTTTATTTTAAATACTACTTGTGAAAAATTCTTACCTGTGATAGATGTGCAAAAAAGACAAACGACGAAAAAGTACTGTGTCTACAGTACTGCAGATGGGTATTAGTCTCCTACGAACAAGCTGTTACTTGTTGGAAATCTCATGCAGTTTCTGCAGACAAACCTGGCCAGTAGTAAAGGCCAAATTCATAGACAAGCAAATGCCTGCTTCATAGGCAATTAATTAATTATTATAGGACCCTTCAGGCACAGNGACGATAAGGACCCTTATAGCTAATTCTGCTCTTTGCACTGCAGTTAATTGGTTGCAGAGTAGGATCACTCACACCGTTCCTTGAGGTGGATGGAGCCCTGGCATGGCTCTAGACCAACCTCCTGCTCAGTGCAGGTCTAGCTATGAGATCAGATGTGATTGCTCAAGGCTTCAGCCAGTCTGGCCTTGAAACCTCCAAGGATGGAGATGACACAGCCTCTTTGTACCCCTGTTCCGATGCCTGGCTATCTTCAGGATGAAAATGTTTTTCCTCATGGCTGGTTGGAACCTCTCATTTCAGTTTATACCCATTGTCCAAGTCACAGTAAATAGTGTCCAGTTAAACTACTACAATTGATACTACATCACATCAACTATTTTTAACATGTTAAGGCAATTCACATTAAACTTCCTAAAGCTGTTTAAGAAGGAGGTGCCATCTACATTCAGTATACTTACCTGGTTTTATTATGTAACTGAAAATTAACAAAATAATTGAATTTGCAGAAGAAACAGCATTCAAGTGCTTGACTTGTTGGAGTTCTTTTTAATAAAAAGACATCATGTGATACTTCATAACCTTGCCACCGTCAGGACATTGTACATTCATTGTTTGACAACCTGGTTTATAACAGCTAATTGAATTTTGCTTCATATCCTAAGAAGAAGCAGCCAACATTTACATGTTAATAATAAAATCCAAATAGGAAGTGTACAATTTACAATGCAGTATTATCACATGTACTAATTTATGTAAACTATTTCAAAGATAAATAAAATGCTTTAGTTTCACTTTTTTGCATTATTTGTACTAAACAATGTTAATGCTTCTTCCAGTACTTGAGGTATATTTTCCACAATATGCTGCAATATCAAACTAATTTCTGTTCAAAGCTATTTTTGTTAAAGTGCAAAAATTCACTAAAGCCATTTGGAAGATAAGCATTTTGTGTATTTTCACAGACTTGCAAGAAAGTATTTAATTCTTCACATACTCTGTTTCATTTTTGTTGAGTTTGTTTATTTTTAAATATATGCACATTCATTTGTCCTTACACTGCAGAAAGTTTTAGATGAAAATTTACTTCAGTGATCAAATCTTTGGTATCAAACAAAGTGAAAGGAAATTACAAAATGGTCCCAAATACCTTTAGAATCTGTGGGCAATGTGGCTTTTATGACACCAAACACTATTAGCAAAAGTGCTTGTTGAAGACACTCTATATTGCTTTTTGCTTTTGAGTCTCAGGCTAATTCCCATACAAGGGTGCAGCTACAAAGTGTATGTACATATTACATTCATTTCTCCTTGCAGTTCAGCAAGACATCAAAGGCACTACAAAAAAGGCCATACTCATACTGCTGTTGCAATAGACAGTTACTGAAGAAGCTGTACATTCTCCAGTGGTACTGGAGAGCAAACTAACTTTTTTTCTTTTCCCCTGGATTGTGCTATTTCACCAAAGCTAGGTGGCAGTGCAAACTTACCTAGCTGAAGAAACTTCCTGTAGTTGCAGAGCAGTGGTTTGAACCATGTTTCTATTCAGTCATTTGCCTTTTTGCTGAGTGGCTTCTGGGGATGCCTGTTTGGATGGTATTTACCTGACAAGTTCACAAGAACCCAAGCTAGCTTTCCACATGACTTCCTTATTACATACTTTTAGCTGAAGGGTGGCACATCTAAAGATAAAATTTGGCCCAGTAAGGCTGGCATTTGGAGTCTTCTGGGTATGCATTTCTCTGTTTTGTCTTCCTGTCAAGTCTTTGGGGTTTTTTTTCAGGTCGTGGAAGAATGCCAGTACTAAATACTACTATGCAAAGTACTATAGAAAAATCTTCAAATAAATAAAAATAAATACTTGCTGTAAAAAAACCCACATAGAAATATTTCATTGGAGAAGTCTAAAACATTATGGCAGCAGTAACTGAGGAAAAGATGAAACAACTAATTCTGTCATGTTAAAGGTGGCTACAGATTGTGATCTCCAATCCATTACTCCTTCTACAGCTGAGAGAGGCTTCTGTACTGCATCTCCAGGCTACCCCACAAAATTCCCTGCTCTGAATTGACCTTCCTGGTTCTGGCTTATCTGCATTCCTGTCTCTGCAGTGTTGTGGCTGTGCCTGTGCAACCAAAGCTTCAAGGTTACCTTCAGAAGCCCGAGAGAGCTTCTGAAAGCCATCTTCTACATCCGTGCACTCTACTTATGGTCCCTTCTTTTGGTTTAATGTAATTTACCCTTGCAAAACTACCAAAGCAAGATGAGAAAAGGTTTCTTCTTGAATGTCTAATCAAAAGGCTATTGAAACTTGAAAATGAACACAATAACTCATGCTAATGTGGTTGAGATCTTATTTTCCAGGATTGGCCAAATGTTATTACTTTCCAGAAATTCTTCTTTCAGTAAGTAATTCTTCTCTTTATCCTTAGTGTTCTTCTGTTCATTTGAAACCTGCTATATATATATCTGGCCTTTCAAATATTACTGTGAGACTTCAAAACACATTGTTTTACCATTTCCATATTAGGAAGAACAACTGTACTCTAGGGTGTAGTCCTCCATACAGTTCAAGAAAATAAAGTGTATTTGGTAAGAGCAAGTAAGCTCACAGCCAGCTTTCTTGTCTTTGATGTTTCTCCCATGAATTAACCTGAATCTTAAATTCTTCATTTTAAATTCAAATGTTTATTTGCCATCTTTGTTATCTTTGTTCCCACTTGTAAAGCTCCAGCTTTGTCTTCTGTCCTTGTCTTGAGGTACTGGCTTGTATTGCCTTTTGAAAAAGCCAATCTGAAATACATAATTTTGGAATCTGTTGTCAGCAAAGCTTTGTTATTAAATCTAAACCATAAAAGATGAACTAAAACAAAATAAATGCATATACATGGTGTTTCTGAATGAAGGTATTTGTCATAGCTTTGTCATACCAAGTAATCAAGTGCTACTCATCAGTCAAAAAAGTGGGTTTGCTTTTTCTTTTACTTTTTGGGAGCTAATACTCTCCTATAAGAAGTGAGGACATGGGGCCTTCTGAACTGTAACAGTCCACAGAATTCAGTATTTTCTTAGATGTGAAATGGTAATAAAACTTTCCTGTTAATTTGTTTCATTTCTACAGTTCCCTGGGAAAAATGATGGATGGAGAAAGTCTGCATATAGGTAAAGAAGTTAGCAGTCTCTTAATCACTTGTCAGAGAAGCTGCATCCTTCACAATTTTCTATTTTACTTATGCACAGGATTTTTTTTAGCATTCATGTTGCAGTTTAAAATCCTAAACATTTTATTCTGGCATGAAACTATTTTGTAGTCTACTAAGCATCATGTGTTAAGTGACATTAAATGTGGAGCATCATCCCACAAAAAGAATCAATTTTATGATACTAAATCACACAAATCATTTGCAAACATGAGGTGTGATATAAAACATGAGAATGGGTTTGTGGTGCTGAGTTACAGAAGATGCAGAATACACAGAAGATGCAGAATACACAGAAGATAAAATTAAGGGAAATGGAGAAGTATTTTGAAAAAACACAGGTTACAGGAGGAATTGGGCTTCCTTAGAAAGGACAGGTAATACTAATATATAACTTATCCTTGAGCCTGCATTAACAGATCCAAAGATTCATCAGCAGTGTGAATTCCTAACTTGAGAACAACTGAAAAATACTGAAAACCTACCTTCCATAATATAAATGAAAGCAGCAAAAATAAGGTAACACCAACTATTAAACCTATTCCAATAATCAGCACAGTAACACGGTATTTTGGCTTTTGGTGGTGCACTCCTTCCAAACAAACCTAGAAAACAGAAAATAAGTTTAGCACTAACTGATATTTTTTTTTTTTGTTCCTTAAAACAAACTAAGAAAATTAATACATTGAGTAACTTAACAGTATATTCATTTCCTGGGTATAGATAGTATAGAACTCCACAATCTTAATTGCAGTTGGTTTTTCTATTTTAATAAGTTTATCACAAATTTGGTAAGAGATTTCTTACATGTGCAACTTGCTTCTCCTTGTGTAGTTCAATAACTTTTGCATTTCTTTCTGGTGAAGCTGTTGCTCTTACTTCAAACTTCAATGATGATGCATCATCCTGATTAAAAAAAAGAAACCTAGCTTTTAAAAAATAACTTCAACACATTAATTCCTACCCAGCAAAAATGTAACACAGCTGCTCACATAAACAGAATCTCACATGAACACAAAATAGTGCCTTTTTCTGATCACAAAACAAATTAGTACCAGAAGCTGGAATGAAGCCCAGTTGGATTTTACTTAAGTCCACATCCATGCTGCTTTTCTTAGAACAGAACAATGATGAGCTGAAATTGAATCCAAATCCTACATAACCTAGCCAGAATAGGCAAAGCAGTACATCCTATAAAACAGTGGTAATCTAAAATATGTATAAATATAGCCCTGAGACTCAGCATTCAAAACATAAAATAGGTTAACACCTAAAAGATTTGGATTTACTTATACTGTTAGCAAAAACATATTAATACTTAAAATTTATATGCAGTGAATACTGCAAATATATCTTGAATTATTCCCCTCAAGAATAAAAAATTCATGTGTTACCATTTCTAAAAGTGAAGGAGTAGCCTCCAGATGCAATTGAATAGTTGCTTCTTTCCCACTTTCCATGTTTCCAAGCTTGCAATGTATTTGTAAGCAAAGGTTGTCATTTTTCATGCAGTACTGTGGAAGAGAGGGAAAGACTGAAACCTAAGTTTATAAACTTTATCTTCTTTGTATTAAAGACACTCAGTGACCAAGAAAAACAAAAAGATGCATGTTTGTTTTTGGAAAGTCAGGGTGTAACACTGTTGTCATCCATCACTGTCGATCCATAGGTGATAAAGGAACAGTACAAGGGACCAACCTAACTCTTAGACTTCAGGTGTCCTGGGGAATTGGGTTCAGTATTGATTTTGAATATATTTATGTGTGTGTGTATATATATATATATACACACACACAGAGAGAGAGAGAGAGAGAGAGAGATATTTCATTTCTTAATTGTTACTATTTTCATTAAAGTAGTTTTTGTTTTCCAATCTACAAGTCTCTCTCTCTCTCTCTCCCCCTTATTCCCTTTCCCTTCCTGGGGGGAAGGAGGTAATAGAAAGCGTCTGTCACTGGATTAGTGGCCAACCTAGCCCTAACCCTTGACATCAGGTCATTTTTCTTAACAATTTAATTTTTTATTTGGTTATATGTGGGTTTTAACACTCTTATTTCAAATTAGCTTTTACAGGATGATACATGACCGTGACAACATGATATCCCATATAAACAGTATTACACTTGCACACTGACAGCTGGCACCATTTCACTGAGCAATGGAGACAACAAAAAAGCCTGTAGATGATTATATTTTTTATCCAAGACTGCAATGCCTAAGTTCTGATTTGATATTCCTTGTGACATGCTTACTTAAAGGCCCAAATTAACATATTTTAAAAAGTCCATCTTCTTTTAAGATCAAAGTATTAAAACAACTGTACTTTATCAAACACAGTTTTCTCATTTTCCATGAGAACAAACGCTCAAAAATGTAACACTGGAACATCAGTTCTGGTTCAGACTATATATAGTCTAGTATCTGGTCTCTAGCAGCGTCAATAAGCAGGTACAGAGGGACAAGCTTGAACAGGCCAAGCAGGTATGATATTCTCCCAGCCTCCCAAATATTTTTAGTAAGAACTTCCCAAGCCAAAAATTATTTCCATATATTTTGTAATTCTTAATGACTTTCAGTCCCACTAACTTGTATAAACTCCCTTGGAATTAACTTATTTTTAACATTCATAACACCATTCAGTCAGACATTCCACCATGAATACTACTTTTTTGATGTGAGAAAGGTAATGAATATTTGATCTGCATATTTCAAGTAATTAAAATGAAACCTTCCCACATGCATCATTTTTGATTTGTTACTGAATTTCATCTGCCATTCTGTTTGCCCACTCATTCAGTTACATAACCTTTTGGCAGTTCTTTGTACGTGACTGTCACCCACACTGACTTCAATGACGTGTCATTAATCAACCTTTGTTCACCTCTTTCACTAAAGTCATGTATGACTACAATGAACTTATCAAAGGTCTCACCACAAATCTTTGGAAGATTGCTCTAGTGACCTCAATATATAAGATATACCATTGTTTTAAGGCTTGTTCATACAGCCACTTATTTCCATTTGATGTCTAAAGACAGACATTACCATTAGTCTCTTAGCAGGCTTTGAAAAGAAAGTGACAACATCCTTCAATATGTTTTCATTTTTTTCTGCTGCATTACAATTTCTGGGATATTTATGATAGGAACATTGTCCAGCTGTTGTCTGGAAATAAAAATAACATAATCAATGTCAGAATCGAAACATCAGATAACAATCAGAATACAGATTTCTCAAAGGCAAGAAGCTCAAAAGTAATGTTGATTTTACTTTCAGAATCCTAAAACACATGAGGTTGAAGATCATTCTATTCTTGTTTGCTTTGCTTCACCATAGCTAACAAAGAGAACTAACTCATACTTAGTACCTGGTTCTGCTATGCTCTGCTTCTCTTCAGAGAATTCATACAGATAATAAAAGTATATTATGTAACCTGTGCTTACCTTGATATCCAGTGTGTTGAATAATTTGAAATCATTGGGTGGAAAAGCATTAGGTATCATTATCTCTAAGTTTGTATTTGGAGCCATGCTTGGTCCTGCACTGATAACCTTGTGGAGAAGAATGTCACATATTTAAAGCTTTAATTCAAGGTAGCTATTCAAGTAACAAAAAAATACATTTATATATAATTACTAATACATAAAACTTCACAGAATGGGGAAGCACCTGCGTCGTTATGCTGTCACCAAAGTGGATTCTGATAGGGGTTGTAACATTTTTCTTAATTCATTCTATAGGCTTACTGAACCCTTCACTGCTATGAACCTAATGGGTGAGTAAGTGCTAACCTGTGATGACTACCCTCAGGTCATACAGACTGCCTTCCAGGAGAATATGCAAAAGGAACTAGGAGAGATTAATGTCTAACTCCTGCTTTTAATCCATTGGAGACAAATCTGATACCTATAGATCCTCTTATAAGGAGTTCCTAGGTCTTTGTGCTTACCATAAGATAATTCCTTTCAAAGTATTCCTTAATGGAAGAAGTGGCAAGTCAGAACTGCTCTACCACTTTCAGTCCTGCTTGTGCTAAGTATTTTTTCTCTGACCATTCAGTGGAAGACTGTGCAGGCCAAAAGTGTTCAAAGAGGGATTAACAGCCACTTCCCATCACTAATGCACAGAAGTTGCTCACCATGCCCTTGTGCTCTTAAAAAGTTTGCCTATTGACTCTGCAGACTGTCATTAAATACACTGGAAATCTAAGTGCTGACCTTCAAAACAAGGATAAAAAGTTTTACAAAGAAAAACTTACATGGAAAGTGAAGTTGATATGCTCCTTCATACATGTAACTGGTGAGTCGTCCTCATTTGGCCCATAAACAAACGAAGGTGGTGATACAAATCTACAATGGTTTAGAAGTTGTTAATTAATAGAATTGCTATCTATCATTAGCATAACTTTCTGCTCCATGCTATCTCCACTAACACTGGTTCTAAGAAAATATCTGAGTTTGCACTTAAATTAATATAGAAACATTCAGTTGAAGTCCTCTACCTTTGTAATCTTTCCTCTCAGAACCACAGATGAATCAGAAGTCATAAGTTCTCACTCAAAATTATGCACCATGAATGCTCCCCAACAAACACAGAATATGGTCCGTGTTAAGCAAGGAATCTGAGGAGCTACTGTGCTCTTATAACGTACCCCTTTCTAGAAAAAAAATACTCTAGTTCTTAAAAAATAATTAATCTGTTAAGAGACAAGTTGAAACCAGCATAGATATCATTGGTCTCATCTCACAGTAGCGGAAACAAAATCTTAGAAATGTATGGGTCAGACCCTGGGATAGCTATGCCATCTCACCCCCAGAATTTTTCAGCTACATCATGCTTCTGCTTAAAGGTTTTGGGAATTTAGAATAGCAACAAGACAACAGTTTTACAGATGTGCAGGTACGGCAATAGCTGACTTACCCATGAGCATTTAACTCAATCTCGTATTTTAGAGGCACAGCTAAAGTGAGTGTGTTGTCCAGCAACATGCTTCCATCTTCATTTTTACTGTAACAACACAATGAGAGAAAAATAACTATCAAATGCATCGTCATATGGTATGCATTATTTCAATAAACAAATATTAAACAGACCTTTTTGGCTTATTAAAACAAAAATATTGGTAACAACATGTCAGGCAGTATAAAAAAAAAGATATACAGGCAGAAAATTGCTCATTATTTAAATACCTACTATCTGATGGTTCTTGTAATTTTTCCCTTTCTCTACAGATTTGCAACCAATGTGCATTCTTGCAGTTATACTTTGCTAAGTCTTTCCAGTGTTCCCTATTCTGTTTTCCAAAGCTAGTAATATTTTGCTTTGAGGAATTTTTGAAAGACTTTACCAGGTAGCATTAATGATGATGTTGAGGTCATCTTCTGCTCTGGTTAATGAGCTTGCATCCAAGAGGAAACTAAAATCCAGCTGTAGAACAAATAAAATTTTCTTCATATCAAATGGTAGTGCATCTTAACACAGTTTAAATAAAAATATTTTATCAAACTCATTTAGAATTACCTGCTCTGAACAAAAATTCACAAGTAAGAGAACACATGCTTTTTGTCTAGAAAGCCAAGCACAATCAGTTGATGCATAATAAAAACCATGTTGTCTCTTAATTCTGGAATATGCAGTGTTTAAGCAACTGATTTTAAGAGTAGAAAAGAGATTCAGATACCAAGATGATAAAAGACATTGCTTGGGAATGAAGGAAAGATTTTGAAAAAATGAGGTTTTTTAACCTTGAAAGTCTTTACAACATATTTAAGGCGTTTTTAAAGCTAGGAATTGTACATATAGCTTACCTTTGATTTTTGATCTACATATAAATAACCAACACTGCACTCAAGTTTCACAGCATGGATTTCTTTATCTAACACTTCACAATGTATCTGTTTTTCTTCCTAAAATAAAGGACAAATTATCAGTCATTAAAATAACACTTTTTTGACATTTCAAATTACATGCAAACACTGAAATTGAGTGTTTTTTATTTCCCTGAGTTAGGTGTTCATTATTTCACTGATGCAAATATACAGAACATTTATATTATTCACGACTAAATTAAGATATCTTTATATTGATTACTGCATCCTATTACTTCATCTTCTGTTTGCTAATAGTGAAGTTAAGGCATATGCATCAGGTCCAGACCCACTCAAATTTAATGCCAACCTCTGAAAGGTGTCAGGGGGATTCTACACAGAGAGCAGTTACTTTACAAAAAAAACAAACAAACAGTAAGAGAGAACAATTAGATTTGTGACCTCTCATAAGGTTATGCTTCTGCGAAAAACAGCAGATGCACATTTCAGATTACTGAAAACACAATCATCAGACAAAAAGTAGCAGTAACATCCTCAAATACATTTAGAGACCAATTTTTTTTTTTTTAGTTGTTACACATTTTAGTTGTCACATTCTGTTATTGAAATTATTTAAGTCACCTGTATTGATTAAATTGCAAGTGCTTTAGGTAGCTAGAAGTCTAAGAACCTAAAAACCCGGAGTTGTGTCAGCTTTTTTTTTTTTGGAGCTAGGTATAGCTTGTCAGTATCCACAGAACTCAACATTAACAGAACTTGAAAAATGCCAAACTTAAGAAGAAAAAAAAAATTGTCAAACAGTAATCCTTTAATTTTTTTGTTCTTACCAATTCTAAAACTCTGATGAAGTAAAGACCTTTAGGGATCTGAATGTGGAGGACAGTTTCATACGCATCATCTCCAACATTAAGGAGAGAAATGTTCAACAATAAAGTCTTCATACTTCCAACAGCAAGATATGTTTTCTTATCATGAGGCCTATAAAATTAATTATGATAATATAAGTGAAAAGTAATTCTTTATACAACTTGTATGCAAAAACTTTCCTCCACTGCTCTTTTAGTTAATTTCACCTGGTTCTGACAAAGCTCAGCTGGAGATCATTAAAAAGTTTTTACTCAGACCTGTAGCTGAAGGTATTACACCTGTTATATGATGGTTAACTCTGGTATCATACTTTTTACGGCCTGAGGTTATTAATGTGAAAGCAATACAATTGTTATCAGACCAGTCATGCTTCTGGCTTTTACAAGATAGGTCCTTTCCTTTACAGATAAGAAGAGCAATGTGCTACTGCTAGAGTATTTTCAAACATTATTTCAAAATTCAGTCTTTGTACTCAAAGTATAGGATAAAATTATTATAAAACAGGTCACAAAAAGGACAAGTGAACATGCCTATTGTATGATCTATGTAGTGTTCTGTAATCATGTTACAGGTACAGACACCCTATCAGGGGCTAAATGTAAACTTTAGCTTGACATTAAAGTTTAATTAAGACTTGTAGAAAGGCTGCCTAGAAATAGACATTTATCAGATAGTCTGGCTTGAAACCAAAGCATTAGTCACCAAACACCTTTGGGAAAGAAGCTGGCACTTAGAAAAGCAACAGAAGGTAAAAGCACTGCATAAGCAGCTAGGTTTCAAGACAAAAGCAAATTAAAGATAAAGACAATGTTAACATCTCAGTAGCTTGATTAAGTTCAGGCTAAATTTTAAAGTTGTTTTACTAGTTATATGCTTACTATTCAGTCCTCTTATATGCATTAAAGTCATGCTTATTAACAAGATGCTGTAATAAAAATGCCTCCCAGCTTAACACATAAGTACACAAAAGCACCAGGTGCACATCTGGGACTACACAAAGCTGAACCAAAGCTTTTCCCTGGTAATCATATTTCATTCATCATTAAAAAAATGCAGTCCAAAATCTAAGCTATTTAAACAAAACCTGATAGTGTATACATGAAGACTCGTAACTCAGTAAGTAAAGCATTACATTGACACTCCTATTGGATTTCATTCTTTTAAGACAAAAAGTGTTTGCTTTGCTGTTCAAGGATAATGAATGCATTCTGTCTAGACATAATAAATTAATGCTTCACAGCTAACTAGTTTTTAATCAAGATTCTAAGGGCACAATGTAAATTAAGGTGATATTTCACACTTTATCAAGATATTTAGCCTATTTATTTATATTGAAAATCTGCTGCTGGTACCTAATGCCAAACAGGTATGCTGCAACTTGGTTTTCCTTTCTTAGAGCTTTGAAGTACTTGAAAAACTGCATTGCTAAATGTCACAAATGGAAATGCTGCACACTTTCTTTCTGAAAAGTTATGATCAGTCAAACAAAACAATCCTCAAGCTTAAGCAAATGAAAGGGCTTATGACCCAGGCCATGTGTTACAGCAGGCAGAAGGATACTAATCTTATTCTGAAATCTATGAAGATGAAAAAAAGCTTGTGCTCACAATCAGAAGTGTGATTAATCAGCATTGATTATCATCATATTTCAGTGTCATTTTGGGTTGCTCAACCTAGTATCTCAATTAGAGTAGGATCAACTTTAAAAGTGATAAATTACACAAGAAAATCCAGGGCACACACAAATACCTAACTAGCTAAGATTCACAACAGGTAAAATTTCTCTTTTTGCACACCAAAAAACAACATATCTTGGTTTGAAGTACAATATTCAACACAGAAGAAGATTGTGATGATAAAATATTATTTAAAATCAAATAATTAAAATCCATTCTGAATCACGGCTCAAAGCTTTCTAAATATGATGCTAAACAGAATCTATCTCACAACATATCGCTTGGTGTAATAGAGATTCTACAAGACAATAATAATTATATTTAAATACTTTGAAAGTGCATTAATTATCAGGATTTAAACATAATCCCTAATTGGAAGGAATGAGAAAGACTGAAACATTCTAAAGGGTATATATAAAAAAAAAAGGATGTAAACAAAAAAAAAACAGAAAACAAGATTAATTTTTGAAAAAGCAAGCTAATTCATATAGGGGAAAGAAGTCTAAACCTCACATAATAATCTGCCATCTGGTGTCCCAGTCAGCAGAATAAAACTGAAGATGTAATATTCTTAAGTAAATGAGGAAAAAGAGCCACATAATTATTTAAATATTGAAATAATAAATATAGCAATGTCTTACTACAAAACTGAAGTATCTTCTTTGTACAGGGCAAGGACACTCATCTTCGTAAGAGCAACAGAATGAATATCTTGTCAATTTAATAGCAGTTATGATGTTACTCTACATACTGTATGTAGACTATACATGTTATATATATGTATACATGGTATAGCTACTCCACATACTGAGTATGCATTGGGCACTGTTTCTTAGCCTAGTTATATATGAAGTGTAGAATACACATNGATGCAGCCCAGGATGCTGTTGGCCTTCTGGGCTGCAAATATACATTGCTGGCTCATATCCAGCTTTTAATCTATCATGAACCCCAAGTCCTTCTCTGCACTGCTGCTTACAATGAGCTCTTCACCCAGTCTGTACTCATATCTAGGGTTACTCCTACCCAAATGCAGGACCTTGCATTTTGACTTATTAAACTTCATTTTATTCTCTTATTTTATGAACTGTAAAATCTTCTAATTATGCAAGAGGATTTCTTCTATTATATACATTTCTGTCACATTTCCTTGGGGATTTACTATCTAAAAAAAGTCTTCAACTGAACACAGCTTTACTTGTTACATTTTCTCAGGGAGTCCATAGTCTACTTTTGCAAACTAATGTTCTTTACATACAAAAGATTAAGCAATAATTTAGATAGAATTTTACTGAATCTCCTTCAGAAAAACGGAAGAGACATTATACTTACTTTGGAAAAGCAACTTTTCCAGAAACCCTCAAGTCAGCAGAACAGTTTTCTTGGGAGCAAAATCTTGCAAAAATGAACTATAAAAGACAAATTTGAAGAAAGCACTTTAGTGTATTATGCATACTATAGTGTGAAAATGTTTCCAAAGGAAGAAACTCATCACCTTGTTACCAAGTACCTGGATGTGTGCATCTTCTTTTAACTGAAAATTAAAACAGGAATATATTTACTTACTGCATTTGAAAAAAGGGAAAGCATACACTAACCTTGCTTTTTATAACATCTTTTTCTTTCCTTTGCTGAAGAACAGGTTGAAGTGGTGAAAATTCTTGAGCATTTCTTTTCCGTAGAATGTGATGCCCCAGATGATAACTTGCTTCAACACGTACAGGAGTCAAGATATCCCTTACATCTTTCTACGAAAATTGGAAACCTAATGAGTTAATCATATAAGACAAGACATGTATGCTTATGTTTTAAAGATTATAAGGTTCCCTAGATCTAACTTGAACAGGAACACTTATTTTTTACATGTAAAATGATTTCATATGCCATATGGCTCATATAGTTTTCCAGACATCTTTTTCTCAGAAACAGGTAATCAGAAACACAGAAAAGCATTATACATCCAGTGACAGCATCAGACATTTCAGAATGGAAGATTCTTTTATTAAAAGAAGTCTTACTGGATGCTCAACGATTTCTGTCAATAAGACTGCCTTACACACCTATGAAATGCTGTAACGCCTAAATAGAAAAACAGGCAAAAGTTGACTAAGATGGAGAAAGTTAATGAGTGAGATAATGCCAGACAAAACCTGTGGGTATTTCTGTAAGAAATCAAAAGTTTTCTCACAGTACCACTAAATCAGATTCTGACTGCATCTTATTTTTCTGCCTCTATTTCCTGTTCTGTATTAAAAAGATTAAACTCCTCAATAAATGACCATTTTGTACATGAAGCCTTGACTGTGTAGGAATGTTGCAGATCAGAGCCCAAACTACCTACTTGTGAAAACAGAACAGCTTGAAGCACCAAGTACTAACAAGAGCAAACCTGACTAAATTATTCCCCAAGTGTAGGAGATAGATAGACACTGATTGTCCCTCCACATGGCCACTACTTTAATTCTTATCTGCAAGCTTGCTTTAGCCAAATCACTTATTATCTAATTCATAACAATTTTCCACAAGGTCTTCTCTACATCTGCTTTATATTACTTCTATTATACTAATTAGCTATTAATTAGTCTTTACTCAAAATACATAAAATGTACATCGTCTCTTGCAAGAACTGTACTTGACAGTCATTCACACTTATTTAACTTCAGGAGCTTCATACAAGTGCAGAAACCTCAGTGGATGGAAGGAGATGCCTGTAATGCTATTAATTAAGAATTAAAAAGAAAACTGAATTATAAGAAGGAAAACATACTAATGATGGACTATGGGAAGTGATAAGCCAAGTCATATCCTTCCTCCTACACAAATACCTGTTGATACTGGTCCAGCAATCTGTACAAGATTAGCTGTCAATCAGATCTCTTTTAGCTTACAAAACTCTTGTAAGTGGCAATTTGCCATTGCTTCTGTAAGAAACATTCACTTAGGTGCAACTACTGGTTGAGATGGATCTGGGCATTTTTCCAGTAGATAACATAAGCTTTCCTTTCTACCCTGAAGCTTTATTATGAAGTGGCTTCTAATGCTGTCCATAAACAAAAAATATGTAAAGGAAGGAATTAAAAAAAACATACACAGAAGAGTTTTTGCCTGCTGAATTTTGTACAGCTGTAGAAATTTAAGTCTATTTCCCAGCTTCTCTGCAGGATAAACTGCACCAGCTATCCTAATGGCTCTGTGTTTCAAAAAGTCACAAAACTGCTACTTTGAGGATTTTAAAGAAAAGGCTAGGCAAACTAGTCTATTATTTTATTACCCTTATTTCCCCTTACTAAGGACAGGGCATATTTACATTTATTTCTTTAAAGAACTCTTTTCCCCCTTAGATAAGGTGTACAGGAGATAAGTATTTTTTCTGAGTGAATTTAATAAAACATGGTTTCTCCGTGTCTGCTAGTTTTTATTGTTTGATTGTGGTTTAAGAATTCAAGTTCCTCCCATTTATTCTCCAAGTTTTTTTTTGGAATAGGTAGGCTTTTGAGATGCTTGATAGACTGACTCCCTTTTATTCTTTCTTGTCCAGGGAATAGCCTTAAAAACACTATGTCCTTATCCTGATTGCTGTTTTTTCTACTTTAAATAAAGGTCCCTCATTCATCCTTCAGAGGGACACATCAACCATAAATACGAGTTTTATTTCTTCCAGTGACTTTGAGACTACTATTGCAGTTAGGATCTTACTGACTAGATTCTTACTATTTTATTTCCAAGTTAGTACCATCTTCAATTTCAAAGGATGGTTGCTGGTAGACAACTTCCTCCTGCTGAGTAGCTGGTACCATCTCCATTATTTTCAGTACAGGCCTAGCTGGCTGGGTGACACCTTGCAGGTCTCTAACAGCTTCCTGCCGAACACCCACTTGTCCTGGCAGCACTTCTACCACTGTGGCTTCTCCTCTGAAGCACTTCTACCAGCAGACCCCTTCTAAATTAAAGTTATCTTTACACCTTCACAAACAGAGAGCTAGAACCACATTCACTACTAATTTGGTCCAGGATTCAAGGTGGTATGGCCACGAGAAGGACATATCTGTAAAGGTCTCACTTTTGTGAGCAGAGGATTGGAGAGATTACTTTTTCAGCACAGTGCACATTCTTTGTATTGATAAGCTCTGAATTCATTAATGAAATTGTCAAGAGTGCTCTTCCTAGCCCACTTCCATCCCTTGATTCTCTACATAAACACCCTTGGTGTGTGCTGCATCCCTTGCAGGAAAAAAGTCAAACAACTCCAAGCAAGCAGTGTTCTTCATGCCCTGCTAACCTGTGGTTTCTTGCAACAAATTCACTAAATTCACAAATTCACTAAACAGATCACACTACAGACTCCCTTCTAGCAATCATCTTCATTTCACTTCATATGGATCAGGAATGGGTTATTTTCTTATCAGGTGAGTCTACCTCATCTATTCATAGTTAAAAGGGGAGCAAGACCATACATCTGTTATTTGAAATAGTTACAAATGACAAAACATAATAAACATTTTCTGTAATCACAAGTTTAGAGATTTCGTATTAAGGGAATACATAGGAAAGTTCCATTGGAAAATGCATGTTATACTGTGTCTTCTTGGTAGCTCCAAACCAGCCTCAGTCTATAATCTGCCATCCATAAAAAAAGGGGTGAAATTACATCAAGAATGCTCATGTCCTACTTCATCACTGTGATTATTACTATGCACATTGTCGCTGACATAAGATGTAGCAGACACAATGACTTCCCCAAAGAAAGCTAAGAAAGCATCAGAATTAAAAGATATTAACTGTGGAAGTTATGAACACAAATATTTTACTTCAAAAATGATGTGATGCAATTGTAAATAAAATAGGTTCTTTTGCAGCAGGTGCGCTTTACAAAGGAGAAAAAAAAGGATGTACAGGGCAATACATAGTGAAAATTACATTACCCTCATAAATGCTGGGTGATGTTTGCAGGCAATATTCTTGCTGTAAATCTTTACATCTCCTGAGATTGTATCAGAAGTTCCATTGGAGGAAAAATAAAATCTTGCTTGTGTATCCACTTTTCTGTTCACATCAACACTCAGATTATAAAGCAGTACTGCAAAATAAAACCCATGGAAAATAAAGTTATAAAAACTGAAGTGTTGTAATTTTCATGAGTTTATGATAGAAATTACATCTTCTGACTCACTTCCTTAATTATGTTCTGTAATACCCATTTTGAAATGCTCTGCTTGAAAATTCTCTGACATAAATCCACACTTAATGCTTCTAGCCCTCTGAAAATTGATTGCATCATGACTGATCTCTGATAAATGCTTCTACATCAGGGATACTTTTGTCCAGTGAGTTATAGGTTTCTACCAGAATCTATTTAAAGGAAACCTGCTTCAGTTACTTACAGGGCTGACATTAAATTTCAACAGGTAAGTCAACGTAAACTGACAAATATTATTTAACTTGAGTTGTTTTCAATTTTAAATTTTATTATTTTTTATTTTTAAATAATTCCACCATGAATATTCCCTCCTATACATATTTCCTCAAGCAATACTAGTTCTGAGAAAAGCAAATATGTATGATATAAAATATAATACAAGATACTTTTTTCAGTAATTTTGATGGACTCTCTTTCACATAATGTTCCATAATGGCACAAACAGGTGCTTGAACTGCTTTATGAAAAGAGTGTCTTTTCTCCATTGCTAAGTGGAAGACTTCACCCTACAGCAGTCCTATATGGTTTGATCCATGTCTGGGAGTACATCTGAGTATCATGCTGAATAATCTATTTGATTCTACACTAAGAAAAGGCATTCACCTACCATTCATTCCATACCTAACTGCAAAGCAACAGCCCAGATATTTGCATGTGGAAAGTTCAGACAAACTTGACAGATATTCCAGTGCAAAAAAGAGTATGGTCCCTGAAAGCATTCACAGAATAAATACACTCTATATTTTTGTGAGCCCTAGTGGCATACTATTTCGTTTAAAAACCTATCAAAATAATGGATCTAGTTATTATGATAAATTGAAAGGGACAACCTGAAATGGCATCATTACAATATAGTTCAAAAGTGTGAGTGTGAATTTAATCACACCACTGCTAGGTAAGTTAACTGAGGTATTGGAAAATGCCTATCCATGATGATACTGTTTTAGTACTGCTGCAAAACCCATGTAAAAATAGTACTAAATGGTTGCCCACAGCCCCAGCTGAATGCTTTAGCATCACAACCCAAGAAACTAGCTAAAAATTAGTCTCTGTCTAAATCAGTTACCATCAAAACTTTAAGTTACATTACTGATCCAATAGAGAACTTGGAGTTCTACCTTCCTCCTCACAATATATCACTGTTTCAGCATCATGCTATCTTCCAGGTCATGTAACTCTGCTAGTCCTAGTAGGGATATGCTATTATTCTAAACTGAGTAAAAGAGTAATGGCTCATTATGAGCTAAAGAAGGTGTCTACGTTTTTAATTTTCCATTTTATACTGAACTCTGATTAATGGTCTACTGAATACCAATGGCATTATTCTAAGATAATAAAATAGGTGTGTTTAAAATGGATACATATACTGGATTTTTTTTCTAAGTAGCTTACCAATATAACCAGGTACTTCTCGTCCTGTATAGGTGAAGCATATCTTCAAATTCATACAGACAGCAGGCTGGTCATTTTCCATACAGTTTAAATTTGTTCGATTTATTGAATTAGGATGTTTTAAAGATGCTTCAACAATTATCACTGGTTTTGTTCTAAGAATATAAAAGATTTAATGTTCACAAAACAATTAAGAAATAGCTTATTGATAGAATCTAGCAATCTCCAATAGCATCTATTTTTATATTTTGGAATTATAATTTTTAAGATATCTGCATTTTTCAGAATCCAAATTTTTGTATGCACATTATTTGTTGCATCCAGAAGTTTCAGAATGATATCTTTTTTTTCTTCAGAGTGTTTACTTAAATGTTTTAGTTGTAGAGAATTCTAGAGCTTAAAGACTAAAGTTCAAGACACCAAGAAAAATATCCCGAGGTTAAAATATACTACTGCGTTTTATTAAACGACATTAAAAAATAGAGTTAAATTGTATGGTCTTTAAAAGAACTGAAATGTAGCAATATCACCTCAGCACCACAGCAGAATTTGAGAGAAATGCACCAACTGCTACATCTGTAAAAAACAAACAAACATAAAAAAAACCCATAAGTATATTTTGTCAAAAGGAATTACTTCTCAGGTACAAGTATTTTGTAGTATATTCATCTTCTAGTCAGCATTAAAACACCATTTGTCCTTTATTTATTAGAAGTATGATAATATTCAATAATATTATGATAATATTCAAAGGTGTTTTTCTCCATCTAGAAGGTGATTCCTCAAATACTTGTCCTCTCTTCATTAATGCTGTGTTCTAACTTGCTGAGTTAGCAGATGTTGGTAATGTGATGTTTTGATTGCTAGTCCATGTTTAAGTGGCTGATACTGAAAGGCAATTCAGCTAAATAGGAGGTACTTGCCTTCTTTTTAATCCAAACATTTAATATTGCTATACAGACATATATATGGATACACAAACAATTCAGATATATATATATGTCACATATATGACATTACACATAGAGATAGGTAGAAAAATTATTTTTTCCAAACTAACTGAACACTATTCATGCAACAAGGAAATACACACAGTGTATATATACCTCTCAAATGAGGCAGCAAAAGTGTGTCTGTCAGCTGACTCCCAAATCAGTAAACAGCAAGTGACCTGAGAGCAGACTACTTGTGCACTACCTCTTAGCCTAGCATTACAAATATAACCTGGCTAACTTCTCTGTTAACATAGCCAGAGAACACAACACGCAGTTGACAACCTTATGCTTTTATACCCACAGGGACAAGGCAGGCATAATGCTTATCTGCAAAATGTCAAAATGTCTTGACAATACGTATAATATAATGACTATATACATACAACCAGCTAAGTTGTTCTACACCAAATTAGCACTTCTGTGTCATCTTCACAAGAACTCCACCACAGTCTTAATCCAATGCTGTAAGCCCTGATTCAAAGAGCTCAGTGACTCTTGACAAAATCCAGATTATGAGAAGACCAGTATTTTTTTATGTTAGCAAACAACTCTGGACAACAAACGTGTTTCCAGTGCCCAACCTAGCTAATTGTGACATGAGATGAGATGGGTGCCATAAAAGACAAAATTATGTTTTTCTTCCTCTTGTGCACTATGCTCTTACTATTACACCATTCTCAGTCCTTCAATAATAGTTAGATGACCGTGAAAACTGACTGCTTGGCCTCAGCTTTACCTCTTTTTTTTTTCTTCCCAGAATATAAGATGTGACATGTCATCTTAATAACAGAATTTGGTTCTGTTAGAAGTAACAAGTAGCATGGTAGGTTTGTTCCCTCTGAATCTCTACTCTTTCAAAAATGAAAAGTAAACAGCAATGTTTAATTTACCTTGATAACCATTGTTATCTGCATCAATGCCACTTGCTATGGATTGTCCAAACATGCTTAAAGAATTACTGACTTGATGTCCTTGTATTCTCTGAAGAGGAAAAAAAAAACAATAAAGAAAATTAATCTTGGAAAGCTAATCTTTGAGTTGCAGTTTCCAATGAAAAATGTTAGTGCAACCACCCTGCTGCTTAAGACAGTGACATGCTTGCCTGTGAAAGTACACCTCTGAAAGTAGTATTTCAGATTTGTATATCACATAAACTCTGAGGCATCCAAAATAATATAATGCTCTGTTATAGGTTATATTATGTCTGGAAATCACAGACTGTATAAAAAACTTCTGACATCTTTTAAAGCATCTCAGATGATCTGACTGTTAAACGAAGGGAAAATCTTCTCAAATTTAAAACTCAAGATTTTTCTGGATTGATTATTTGTTATTGAAAAAGCATACCTGTGAAAATGATGGTGTTATTCCATCTTCTCTGCCATTGTATATATAAATAACCCCTTTTAGATCGTCTTCTTGTGGAGCCCCAATTGCTACATCTGTGGAAAATCAAGAAAAAAACAGTTAAGTAGGAAATATGAACAAGGAAGAGTTAAAGATATTCAAATCATGATGCATGCAATGTCAGACCAAATTTATTTAACCAAATTCAAAAGAAGTGCTGAAGATAGATATAAAGCAAATGGAAACAATACAGACCAGCTCAGGAATCTGACTCTGCCTTAAGTACTATGTTTCTGCAAAACAAGGGCCAAATACAGCCATTTTGTTCAAGACAAAGTCTGTTCCTTAGAATACTGAAATTCACCCTTAGGAGCTTAAGTTCTTCATGGAACTATGATGACTTTCCTTCACTTTGCTATTCCCCTATGGATTAAATGACTGAAACACAAGAAGTACTCATTATGCTGCCTGAAATGAACCGTTTATTTTTCTAAGAAATGTCCTTAACAGCTGATAACAGGCTTGAACAAGCATTTAACAAGTAAATGATGGTAGCTGGTTTGTACAAAGGGATTTGTTTTATGCCTAGATGATTTAATCCCAGAATGGTGTGGCAACTCATACAAAAACCTAACTGCTCATTCACCCTCAACAGCCCTTAGCAAACAAAAAGCCCCTGGGCTCAAATAGCCAGAGGCTGTTAACCAAAAAGTGGAGGGAGGAAGGGGGAGATGAAATACATCACCTTGAAAGTCACTAATATGAATTGCAAAATTGATTTATCTACAAATCAGAAATACTGTATGCTGCACCAAACCAAAATGACAAGAAAAGCAAAGCTCTGACAATTTGGTTTTACTGAACAATTCTCTGATTAAATCCATATTGACTGAATCTGTAATTTGGTGACTAAAATACACAAAATACGTAGTCTGTCTACTAGTGAGATGAAAATAGAACAACCAAGTTATGCTAATTAAAATTACACATATGTTCCTGAGGAGGTCAGATTCTACACTAACACAAATGCCATTGTATTCACAGGGTTAATACTGATGGTTTAGATCACTGAAGAAGTTGGCTTTGCTGTGCTTTTTTATTACTACAGACAAATTGTTTCTAACACCAAACTTCTCTTTACATTTTGCTTCCAGCTGTTTTTCTTGTAAGAATTCTTTTCCTACTGCCACTCTCAATATTGCTTTTACTTTTTATTTTCAATGTTTTTGCTCCACTCATTTGCTCCTCTTCCCCCTGCATTTTATGATGCCTATTTTACTCTGTGTTATATGTCATACATCTACTCTGCTATGCTGCTATTAATTTGATTTTACTTCTCTTTTCCCTAGTCCTACACTTGGATACAGTTTTCCTTTGCAGCTTGTAAGAGGTTTGGGGCAAAACCTGAAACTTGAGTATAAAATTCTGAAGGTAATGCAAAAGAGGAGAAATGAAACTTAACAAAAATTCAAGGAACAGATACCAAAGTAGGAAAAAACCTCTGAAGACTACTTTAAAGAAATGGAGAAAAGATAATTATAGAATGACTGTTCCAAGCTTCGCGGGTTAGGGAACAGGACCAAGAACACAAGAAAAATTGAAGAGTGAAAGGGGAATCTTGAATCATAACTGCAAATAAAAAGGGTAATTCAGAAACCTGCAGAAAGATGCGGACTTAATAAAGCTACAGCCCAGAAAAAGCTGACAGTTCTAGCACAGATGAGAAATGGAAAACATTTATCAATTTTTGAGAAGTAAAAAACATCTTTCATATTTTTCTTCTGTCCCTACACAGCCTATTGAGCCTGCCCTTCTGCTGGAGGGGTGCTTTTTTTCAGACAGGAATACTGGCCATTCCTATTTGTTGGAAACCATGACAAGATGCATAAAGCCACTGGACCATGGCCCCTTCTGCTTGTCTTCAGTCGAGCTGGAGGCTTCCCAGTCATCTGTGTTTTTGCAGGCTACCTAACAGCTAGTGACTGGTCTTGGAAGGAAAGAAGCTGAGAGCAGTAGACTATGGGGCTTTCTGTAGCAAATACATTTTAGGAAGCCTGACTGGAAGCAGAATTACAGCATGCAGAGGGTTGGAAGGGACCTTTTAATGGTCATCTAATTCAACCCCCAAAGGGAAGCAAAAGGCCATAAGTGTTACTGTAGATGTTACAACACATCTTTCATACTTTCATCTGCGTTCTGCAACTAAAATAGCTTTTATTTATAACTTTACCGTGTCATTCTCTTTTTAAAGTCTATTACTTTTCTGCTTATTACAGAAGTCATACAAATCTGCAAAACTGTTCCCAATCTATTGTCTCAGATGTCTAAAGAAGGATTAGTGATTCCACTTGAGGTCCAGCATCCAAAATTACAGACTATGTTACCACCTTATGCTCATGCACTTTAATAAAGTTACAGAACCTAATCTCTTGGTATTACACATCAGTGACTGTGAAACAGCTGTATTTCAAACAGTGGCCTAGAAAAGAAAGGTCAAGTCATCACTTCAGTCTTCTCAGACTTCCATAATCCTCCTGTTTATCATGACAGTCCACTGCTCAGAGAGAATTAAACCCAAAAGGATTTCTTTATATACTTACCTTCAAAACCATCATTATCTATGTCTCCTAGATTGGCTATGGACTCTCCAAACCTAGCTGCATATGAGTCACTCCCACTGAGCTCTATGTTCATTTCTACCATCTTTGCCTCCTGAAGGAAAACAGAGTCAATGCCACACATTAACACAGCTCAATATATATGACTCAAAATGTTAAAAATGTAACATATTAAACATGTTAAAAAGTAGCATTTTGTTATTCAAAATGTTAAACATGTCTTGGATGCCAATCTGTAATCCTACTGAACTCACTGGTGCAAAGTCAGCATTAACAAAGACATTTAACAGCATTTAGTGTAAAAATCACAAATAAGAAAGTTGTTCTTTAAGAAAGAACATAAATGTATTGCCATAGTAAACACCTGTAAAGAGCAGTAAGCTTGTATGAAAACACAGGGGCTTACTGCTCTGAGAAAACTGTGTTTGCTAAAAAAGTAGCGAACAGTAGCTGCTTAAGAGCTGTGCGTGCCTTAGTTAGCTGTAGGAATCCTGGAGTTATACTAGAGTAACTGTGTTGCCATGTGTTTTCAAGAGAAAATACTTACAGAACCTGAATTGATATAGACATAAACTCTTCCTTCTTCTCTGATGGTACTTTGCATTGGAGCACCAACCAGCAAGTCTGAGAGGCCATCTGAGTTCAGGTCCACTGCACAAACTGAAGCTCCAAAGTAAGAACCAAGCTGTGTGCCAAAGAGAGATAACATTATTTTTGAATTCTGTTGAAGCTATGCTACAAATTCTAAAGTGCAGAAAAGTAGTATGAAAGATTTACCTTTTTACCCCTTAGTTCAAAGAGAATATTTAGCTGCCTCTCAATACTAAAAATGTATGCCTAAAATGAAAAGAAAATATAAGTGGAGTTCAGCAAACAGTAATCTCAAATACTTCCCAGTGTTTTCTCTACAGCAGGTGCTAGTGAATCAGCAGAGCAACATATCACAAGGTACAGCTATTTACTATTTCCTATCCGTACCTTTCTTTAATACCATAGTTCACAGCAATGTTATCTAGACTATCACCCCTCATTCCTTCTTCAACTTCTCTCCCTGTGCGAAATCATACCTATCTGATACTTGTTTTAAAGAAGTTGATCTAAACTGAAAAATCATAGGTGTATAAGTAGGAGTTTATTCTTCAAACCAATAGTATAGACACTCTCTTACTTTACCAGTCTGTTCCTGCTGGGGAGCCCCTCCAATTACTTCTGTACTAGTTGATGTCAGAAAATGTCCAGCTCCAACAGAGTACCCTGTAAATTGGAAGTGCACTATTCAATATTGGAAATGCTATATACAGGGGAAAATAAAAGTGAGCATGACGTATAAAAGCTGTCAACACCACAAATTATTGCAAGTCTGACATTAAGACATCATGCAAGTTAGCAACAAAACAGAAAAGAAAGTTTTTGAAATAGAAGCAAAAGGTCATTACAAACAGTAAGTTCCAACAAGTAGAAACAAGCGTCAGAAACACTCATTTCTTTCCAGGACCTCAATCATCTGTCACACTTTAAAGGCCAATAAAATATATTGCAAAACCCTTGTGTTAATGCATATGCTGCAACTGTTCAGTGAACACATATTGTAACACAAAAATGATGTAAAGTTCACACAAATAAAAATGATGTAAAGTTCACACAGTGCAATGTGGAAACAATTCATTGTTGTCTTTGACTATTTTTGTAACTGAACTGCAGAAAAATGAAATGCTACTTATATGCATGTGCACATATACATATACACACACATAGAGCACCAATGATATACGCATACAAAAATGTCGGGAACAAATTGGAGCAAAAATCTGATTATGCAATAAGAAAACATTGCACAGATTATGTAAATTCATCTACATAACACATATGTGGAGACAGTTCTTAAAAAACAGGATCACATTTTGGTGCAGATAGCCAGCTACAGAGCTGCAAACTGAAGGCTGACACCTTAATCTGTACAAGGCACCTTAATCTACACAAGTCATCCTTACTCTTTCTAGTTTACAGTATGGTTAAATTGAAACAGAGAAGACGGGTAACATATTCTGCTACTCTTGCATTTACTGAATGACTGTTTACTTTCACATCACATAAAGAGAAAACTCATCTTGGATCAGATAAGAATGAGCCTTAAATCTCTCATCTGTGAAGATAACTGTCTAGAATTCAAGTTCTCATTTTTAGTTTCATACATTAAGCTAAAGGAGGTAAACAAGACAATTTATCATTTAAAGATCAACCCCAAGTTTTTACTTATTCAACAAGTGTTAGCCACTTTGTATTTCATAATAATTATTTCACAATGTATTCATGCTTCCTGTTGTCAAAAGAGTCAAGTCAGAAACAGGAAATGTTTATCTACATGAAATGGACCTATGAAGGGGAAAATGCAAAAAACAATGGTCACAGGCAAAAAAGTTCTTGCTCAGGACTTCAGGAAGAACAGATGACCTTTTCTTAGTGTGTAGTGAGAAAACTCAAGCTGATGATGGCTTTCTTTGCAGACATTCCTAGATAAGGTTTGCCTTCCCATGTATCCAGATGAACATATGATTGGAATAAAAAAAAAATAAAAATCATGATTGGAGGCAAGTCTGTCTCTTAACTGCATTATTAATAATGCAATTAAGACTTGTTTCCTTGCAGCTTTCACCTTTACAAACTTTTCCTATTTCTAAGCAAAATTGTTATCTTTTGCCATGAAAGTCGTCAGCAGCATTTTATACTTAATAGTGAAGTGCTAACTATAAGCATATCTCTACCTTCTAAATAAAGAAATGACAGAAACTCAGTGGAGAGAGAATCACAGAATCATCATGGTTGGGAAAGACCTCTGAGATTGAGTCCAACTGTCCACCTGACCCTACCATGCTCACCACTAAACCATGTCCCCAAGCACAACATCTACACATTTTTTGAGCACTTCTAGGGGTGGTGATTCCACCACCTCCCCGGGCAGCGTGTTACAATGCCTGATAATCCTCTCAGTGAAGAAAATCTTCCCAATATCCAATCTGAACCTCCCCTGGCACAACTTGAAGCCATTTCCTCTTGTCCTACCACTCGTTACCTGGGAAAAGAGACCAAGCTTCACATCACTATAACCTCCCTTCAGGCAGTTGCAAGAGAGCGAGAAGGTTCCCCGTAACACTCCTATTCTCCAGACAGAACAAGCCCAGTTCCCTCGGCTGCTCCTCAAAACACTTGTGCTCTAGACCCATCAGTAACTTTGTTGCCCTTCTTTGGACATGTTCCAGCAGCAAAAAGTTTTTCTTGTAGCGAGAGGCTGACCAAACCCAATGCAACTCTGATATATCAACTCTAAAATTTACTAAATAGATTTGAAAAGGCAAGTCCATTTTTCTGGGAATAAGGATGTATGCAAGTTCCGTGATGTACTCAGACTCAAAAAGCTGAGAAGTTCATAAAAACAGTATATAGGAAAATCTAGTTAAAAAAAACCAAACCAAACACAGGGTGTAACTTAAAAATTTAGGAAGACTTCAAAACATGAATAGGTCTATCAAATATAAAACCAGAAATACAGTGTTTGAGAGGTTTCCATATAAAAAGAAAAGAGAGGTAGCCTTAAAATTAACTAATATTTAATAAAAATCAGAACACGTTTAGAACTGTTGTTTCTGGCATTAATAAATAAAACAATGAAAAACACTACACTCACTTCAAGATCAGCTATTTAGCTAATTCTTTGGCTTATATTTTTGTAAAGTAGTAAATATTTTTAAGTACCTAGATAACTGCCAAATTTCACTTGGTTATTTGAATCAGTATAAGCATGGATTGTATTTGCAGTTGTATTGTACACAAAAATAGAACCAGTCCAATAAAATGATCCAGGGGCTCCCATTATAATTAAGTCCTAAAAGAGAAATAAAACAAAGCCATGTCAGTCACATTTAAATTTTCATGAAAATAAGCAAAACAAGTCAAATGCTTTTCTTTAGATCTCCTGTGAATTCGGTGAAGTGCTACTTGACATACATACAGTACTGAGGAATTGCCACTAGATCATAGACATTTTTCAGACTTTCTAAAAATACAGTTATTAAAAACTTTGAGCTGTGAGCACCCTGAAAGACAGCAACAAACATAATATTCTCTTCTCAAAAGAGTTTTTAAAGAAATCACAATATTAGGATGTAAAGGAGATTAAATAAAACAGAGCATTACTCTGTAAAGCAAGAAGGTAAGCATTATTAGTGTTACTATCAAACAGATTACTTTAAAGAGAATAATAAAACTTCATACTGTATTATATTCATACTCTTTTTTCCAGATGGAAAGTAAAGAGAGTATTAAAGTATTCTTGGAAATAAAAAGTAAAATTATCAGTTGGGAATTTCCATGCAAGTCTTATGAAGATTCATTTAAGAAGAAATGAGAAAAGTCTGACTTTCCCCTCCCATATTAAAAGACAGTGTTAATGTTTGTGTTTACATATATGTACACATACATAAAACTGCATAAGTAAGTATATCTACACAGAGAGATGTTTGGTATCTTTAATACACACCTCAATGTAAAAACTAGACATTCCAGCCTGGCATGATGCATGGTTTTCTCCAAACTTCCGCACATGATCTGGGAAATGTTAATTAGAAAAATTAAGAAATAATTAAGAAATATTAAACTAGATAAGAAGCACGTAGTTTCAGAATTTGTTACCATGCCTTCAACAGAAGACAAGTTAAAAGCAAAACAAAACAAAGTTGGTTTTCAGTTCTGTAACAAAACTCAAAACACTGGTTTCCACTGTGTAGCCTTTAGCTTCAAGATATTATTGTAACAAACCCAAAGCACTATGTGTCGCTTGATCACAGCTGCTTTTGAAATCTTGTGGCTTTAAAGGTTATATTTTTCTTTTTAAATTGTTCCATGAATGAAATAGCACAAATAGTTTGAGCAGTACAGCTAGATAAGCCTACTCTTCTCTTCCACTCTGGGTAATTCAGGCGTAATCTAATTGACAAATTTATGTATCTTGATAGGAGTTGTCCTGATGCTCCACAAGTACTCTGAAGGGCTTGCGTTACGGCTATCAGACATATTGGCATCTATTATCCTTTGCAGTTGTCTTTACACCCAACTCTCCCAGTTCTGTTTTCCTGCTTCTTTTTCCTCACTGCCTCCCATCAGGGTTCCCTTCATCTAACAGATTTGGTCACTTAAAAAGTCACTGAAGACAGAAGCATCATTTTACCAGAGCTATTAAGTTTCCAAAGGGGCACTGAGATGTTTGCACTGCGATGAGGCACTCTCCTGAGCAGAGCAAGCAAATGACAAAGTAGAGGAAGGAAGGATGTCCTCTACTGGCATATTTTTGAGCACACATCCTTCAGTGATCCAGTCCCAGAAGCAAGTATTCTGATGCCCTATTTAAACTAATATTTTGTCTTTTGCAAGCAGCTTTTCTTTGAAGAGGTAAACATCTTACTAACAAGTTTATGTCGTAAGTTGAGCTTGTATCATCAGGACTCAACCTTCAAACCTTTGGCTGCAGAAAGGCTGTTCAGAGGAACACAGGATCTTCACAAACTCTGCACTGTGCAATTATGTGTCCTACCCTTCCCTACAAAGGACCCAAGCACTCTGCTTACCTAGATAGCATGGGCATATTCTTCTGCTCAGCTCAGTTCGAAAATCAGAAGAGACAGCAAAACAAATACCATATGGGAGTTTGTGTTCATTTCTTATGTAAAAGATATTTTTCCATCTATGTCCACAAGCCTACAGATAAAAACCAAACATGATGTTTGACACAGAAGCACAGCAAAGGTGAAGGCAGTCTGACAGACACAAAGCCCCAGCAGTTAATACATACAACAACAGATCCATTTTCTTTTGGCTGTCTTGATAAGCTGACTCCCAGCCACTGATTATCACGCTCCTCCAAACAAGTCTTCCCACAGCGCTCTCCGTTCGGGTTGCCTAGGACACAAAGACCAATGCTCTGAACAGAGAGACAAGCTGAGGGGCCATGAGGTGGGTAACAGTAGCACCCAAGAACTCTACGTGGAGGCTGCAGTAACCCAGGTTTGGTGCATCTGATCTCTGTCTCTATTTACATAGACCATGTAGATTTTTTACTGTCTTCTTGAAGAAAGATATGATTGCACATAGCCAAAGGGAGCATACTGGTTCTGAATATGATAGGTTGGCAGCGAGGACTGGCTTCTCTATCATTACTGAAATTAAAACAGAAAGTGACATAACACTCAATCTGAGGGAAGGGATGGCTTTGCAAGTGTTCTTCAGCCTAACAGATCATAAGAAGCACAAGTAATATCTGTAAGTGCTACCTAAACTCTAGCCTAAAGCAAGCATCTCTCCAAATACATATCTATCAGTAGCAGAACTCAAAATGATCTCTACTACAAGTGGCTATGAAATAATGAGTGTGTAATTTCAACATCTGGTAGGGATCTCAGGTTATGATGTACGCATGTCCTGTGTACTCCTTGCACTGTTGCAATTATTTAGCAATAGCGTGTTGGTTTTGTTCTTAAGGAGTATTAATTTCTAAAAGCTTAGAGCACATAGTGAAATTTATTCTAACCTCACCAAAAGACTACAGTACTGCCTAGTTAGCAACTATTTGCTTCCTTCTAGAAAGCAGTACTGGTTACCATGGTAAGGAGAAGCTACACAATTAAAAGGAATCTATGTTATATAAAGCCAGCTTTTCTTTTTTAAAGTATTTACATGAATAAGCAAATTATTGAAGCCACATTTTCTATGCATCAACTATCATGCAGTTTATGGAAAACTTATCAAATAAGGAAACACATCATGCCATTTGAACGAGCTCTTCTGCAGAATTTTTAAAACTTTCCCAGATTCAATGTAGTTACTGGTGAACCTGAAACTTCTGAGGTTGAAGGGGTTTAGTTACCCAGAAGAGGGAGCCAATGCAGACTGCAGTGCAGCAGGACTAACTGGCAGTGTCTGACAGGGGAAAAAGTAAAACAACTGTCCTCCCAAAACCAACTGTCCAGTGCATTACAGTTTAAATATCACTCCTAATTCAGTGGACTTGTGGAATTCCTTTTACAGGACATACAACTGCACAACACTGATAAAGTATGGAAACAGAATAAAGGACTATACCCAGTCTATTCAGTAGCCAGGAGAAAGGTGAGTGACTGGGTTTTGCTACATATATTCTCACAACCAACACTGACTTAAATAATTTGATACCTGGAAGTCATGGACTTCTTGAGAGAAAATACCAGATTAATGGCATCAAGATAATTCTTCATCACATGGTAAGAAAATGTCAGGAGAAGCATTTGTAGGAATAAACCGCCACAACCATCTTTATTTCAGAGCTTGTTCCTCACTGTTTTGTGACAGGCCTAGCAACTGGCATTTGCCTGAAGAAACTGCTGGAGCTTTGATTTCTTCTACTTCCTTACCATGTCTCCACTTCTTTTTCCAAAAATCACCCTTTCTCCCTGCTCTGATGGAGAGACCAGAGCAATGCAGTCTGGAACCCCTCACCAGCCTGCAGAGAGGATGATGAACTCTGGGTACCACAATTGTATTCTTCCTTCTTCTAAAAATAACATGTACCACAGGGTTAAGAGGCAATTGAACCTCCTTCATCTCTTCTTTACCACTTCCTCCCCCATGTGCCTTTCCCTAAGACATTAGGTAAACAGTATGCAAAACCCAAGTAAACAGGAACCAACCATAGCAGTCACAATAACATCACATTCAGTTGTCTTTGGGCCACAAGATTCTACATTACTGTAATTTAATAACTTCTGTAGATCACCTAAGGAACAGTAATTAACAACATGTATGCTCTTACTCCAATACAAGCATGAAGTAAAATGCATTACTTGAAAAGCCTACTAAAAAGATGGGAGTTTTTCTGCAGGTTGTCAGTTACTGAGGTTTAAGCTTCCAAATTCTCCTACTTGTAATGTCAGTGATGTGAACTTCCTTGTAGTAAATACATATCATTTTCAGCCACAAGTTTGGAATTTATTTAGTTCTGTGATTTAATTTTGGAGCTATGTCACATAGAACTCACTTCCTAAGGGAGACATTTCCATGGTTTGCATGACTTATAGAGCATGTTAACCTGATTGAAATCTCCTCAGAAAATAAAATTCCATTATACTCCCAAGTGTAAGAATTAATCTTCCTTTAAATCACAAAAAGTACTTCTGGTAACTCCCTTCTAGCAGTGCTTTCCGTCCTCTGATGACAATGACTTACCTGTGGCTTGCTTTATAGCCTACGTGGACTGCAGGAAACGGAAGAAGTGAAGACCAGTATCACAAATTTAGACCTCAAGAGGTTTACTGAGACTTTTTATCAGTAAGTCAAAAAAGAGCAGATAACGATGTGAGAGATACGACAAATTTCACTTGTCTCAGGACTTCAGTTCTGTGCCTACTTCAGAGATTCATAAAAAGAAAAAGCACCATCACTCCTTCATACTCATTAGATTGTATTCCCCTTTTCCTTGGCTTCAGCATCCATTCTTGATCGAGGTTCTCTTTGGCCCTCTGCTGACCTGCTGTCTTATATCTCCTCTCTTTCTCTGACCTGCAAGTATTCAACCACCTTGAAAATGATAGGCCTTTGTGGGCAAGAGAAGCATTAGCTTGACATTCCAGACACCATGGTGCGCCCCTGCTCAGGGCATGACATTATAAAAGCTTTATCAAATGAAAAAAGAAAAGGCTATATCCTGCACAAGCAACAGAGCAGCACTGTATAAGCTCAAGAGGACATGGCAGCTTGGTTGCTTCAGGGAAAAGTAGCATGCACTGTCACAAAGTCACCGAGTGATAAGTAATTGCCCAGCCTGTGTACATTACACAGCTGGAAGATACACTTCTGCTATAATCCCCACTGCACGCATCCACAGAAACAGCAAAATCACATATAAATCACGTCACAACTTATAAAGCCACTTCTAGCTTTGTCCTCAAGGACTCCAATATAGATGTTTGCAATGTCATCTGAGAAACCAGTTTTGTATAACTTGCTCCGGTGCTTCCATGCCAAACAGCCTCCCATGATCATTTTCATCCTCCCAGAACTCCTCTGGTCCTATTTCTAATTGATTAAAACTATGAAGTCTACTGCAAAGATAACAAGCCTTCTGATACCCTGCTCCTAGATGACAGGGTCTCATCAGACTCTTTTTTCATTCATCCAGGAAATTTTTTCTGTTTTCACAGATTTGATAGTTCCTATCCCTCTTACATAGCTCAAATTACTTCTAGCCAAAACACATTAATTAAGTGGCAGCTGATTCCATAACTCTCTAACAGACCACAGAAGGTCCTGTCTTCCTTGGAATAGTATGGCCATTTCAGAGATCACTAGCAAGGTATGAGCAATGCCAGTGAGATCAAAAAGCCCGACTACCAAATGCAAGACTTACTGAAATCAAAACTGAACAAAGCCTTTTGGGGAAGACCATTAACTGTTCACTTCTCCATTGTAGTAATTCAGCTGGGGGAGCTAGAGGGCAATTTGTTCACAGGTTAATTGTAGCAGGGACTTAAAGGAAGGGTGGAAGGCTGAAACTGCAGGAAGAGTTTTCTGGCCTTATGTTAAATAACATGGACTGAATTTACTGCCTACATTTGTAGATAAAACTTTTTTTATTTTTCTAGACTGGGTAGCAAATTTTATAAATTGTTTCCTGTATTTTTAGGTAATGAATTCCTCTGGTTCAAATCTGAGAGCAATTTTGTTGAAGAATTTCTGTAACGTTTTGCAAGTCCAAAATGTAATAGGTCAAAATATCTAAAGAACTTTGTGCAAGTTCCTCTGCAATAATCTATGACTACCCCAAACTTACATGGGCAAGGTTCTGAAATTCAAAACACCAGTAGACTGATAGAAGATGGACAGTTAGTACAGCAAATAACAAACCTAGAGCAACCTGTATTTGTGCCCAGAGCTTAATTACAAGCCTCTGCATCTGACATAAGTCAATGCTTAAAAGAACTCCAAATACAAATAAATCATCAGTTTATAATACTTGACATCATTGACAGAAGTCCTAGAGCTAGAAAAGAAACTCTCAAAACATTACTCCTCTATTCAGCAATCAGAGAGAGATTTAGAAGTGCCATTGAGGGGCTGAGAAGACAAAGATTTGCTAGCATATCCCATGGCAGTATAACTCACAGCTCCTCTTAGCTCTTAAACCAGCCCTGGCCCCTGCAACACCTAGAACAACACTAAAGTTCTCTGGATGAGTTATTTCCAGATGCTGGGATGAATGCAACACATGACTACTCCCAGCAACTCTTTCTCTACTGAGGAAGCAGACAGGAATGTGTAACATAAAAAAAATACAACAGCAGTTTTGTGTGATCAGAGGCTTCCTAATTGTGCATGAATCCTTCATTAATTAGTTATGTCAGTTTCAAGGCTACTTTAGTGAAAAATAGCAACATTCAGCATATTTATGTCTCTAAGTAATTCACATCCATTTATTATAGAGGCCCAGCATTCAAGAAAAAACATTTCTATTGCTAGTTGTCACCTCTACATTTCTATGGCTCATAGTTAGAAACTTATTACCGCGACGATTCTTTTACTGAAAAAAATGTCAATTCAAGCATTCAAGAGAAAGAAAGAGTCATTTCTCAATTTGCCTGTTCCCGGAATGTAATATATCCTTGCACAGTTTTCAAAGGAAACTACCCTATTCTATGAGATCAGAACCCAAACTTGTCACTGGCAAGAATCCAAGCAGAAGAATGAGGAGGTCACTGACTGGAAGACACAGTGTTGATAAACCTATTATGTTCAAGAGTTGCTGACAGCCTGAATGAGTAAGACAAGAGATAATTAAGTTCAGTTTTGCAATCACAAGTTCTCTTGTGTATTTCTGTGACCGCCTGGCATGATAGCAGAGGCTTAACAAAACTCAGATACTGCCCTACTTCATGTACATCCCCCATCTACCACAGCTGCTTTTGGCTTCTTCATTGACCTCTTTGACCTGTTTTACAATACAGCACTTCTTTTCAGTATCTATTTAACTTCAGAAATACTACAGAGGTACCTTAGTGATGTAAGGATGTCATCTAGCTCTAAGGGAAACAAACGTTTTGCAAAAATCTCTTGTGGTATTGCTGTTTTTAAAAGTCTAGGACGAGACAGTAAATACTGTGTAACCTGCAGCCTCTAAACCCTGGAATAGAAGCTGTGTTAAATTTAGCCTTTGGAACTACATAAACATTTTCATTCACCTGTTGCATCATTTAGAATCCCCTAAGCTACTGATGAAAAGTCCATCAAGTTACTTTTAAAGCTCTTCTTTGTCCACTGGCTAAATGAGTAAGTGGAGAAGTACTGCAGATGTAGTTTTCAAAGAACCTGAAACTTTTTACCTTCCTCTCCTTTCCTTCCCCCACACAGTGAAAGATATTTTTACCTCCAATCCATGAGTAGTTGTTTATTGCCTCCTAGCATATGCTGTTTCGCCACATTAGTTGACTCATTATTTAGATCTAGTATTGGAATGAAATTAATCAAAAAAATCAAAACGAAACCCATCACACTAAAACCCCCTTCCTTGGGCTACAATAAGTTTAATTGTAGTTCTTTCTATGAGCAACTGCTTGTCTTTTCTGTATGTGGCTACAAGTAAAGCACCACTGAAGTACCTTAGGTTTTTGTGGCTTAGTTACAAAAAATAACTCTTATTTCTATTACTAGGAAAAAAAATGGATAGAACTCGTCAGTTCTAAGAGTTATGCATAGCTGTGTAAAAAAATTAATTGCTTTAACATTTTTATTACAGAATGCTGTGTTTTGCCCTGGAAGCCCAGCAGTTCACGGGGCACTATTGCTTTCCTTGGTTTCAAATATTTTAAAAACTCCTTCCCGCGCTTCTTATCCTTACTGGGCGGCAAGTTCATAGTTTTAACGGATTGGATGGTGTGGGTCCCAGCAGGATAGAAAGTTCAGAAAGTTTTCTCTACATAGCATAAGGAAAGGATGAACCCGACAAGAACAGAGCCCAAAGCAATTTACCCATATTCACAGTAACCCATTGCAGAGTACTTCTTTTTAACAAGTATCAAATGCTGGCAAGTTGGAGAAGTGCATCCAGTTACATTTCTCCCAAGCATGGGGACTGGGGAGATAGGGAGGAGTTATTTTTAAATATATTTAAATATAGAAGTTGTAAAAATTATTTCAGTCAAAACCAGCTCTGTTCCTCTGAAATTCAATTTTTCAACAGATCTGCAAGAAGACTTTGGTTCAGGGTGACTTCTACGATGAGAAGGTTTTGCAGAAGGAAAGAGGATTTAGGCAAATAGTTCCACCCATCCATCTCTGAGCTAGTTGGACTCGCCGTCTGCTCTGAAAGCTGAACTAGCTACGTGCTCAGAACTACGAGCGACACAGCAAAACCCTCGCTGAAAGGTGTGAAAGAAAACTGTGGAAATGGTTGCTGTCACACGCGACTTCTCTAAATCAAATTTTGGTGCCTTTGCTTCTGTCTACAGAATAAAAGGTGCCATCACTGCTGCTCGTCTTCAGTAGCGTTGATCTCGCCCTTCAGCGAGAGGTAAACGCCAGTTCAACCTGAAGAGGACCCAGGAAAAACCGCCTGCAGCTTGTTGCTCTGAAGGCAGCGCAAAGGGGCTGCAGTGTGCGTTGGCACGGACCGTCCCGTCGCCTGCGGGGTCATCCCTGCCGCCCGCCGCGCCGCTTGGGCCCCGCTGCAGCCCACCCCGGCCCGACCCTCCCGCGGCCCAGCACTGGGGTCTCCCCGCCTGCGCCCCACCGCTGACTCACCCAGCTGGAGCTGCTCGCACCGCCCGCGGGGGTTTCTCCCAATCCGGCACCGGAAAATGGCCCCGGGGTTGACCACCGAGCTGTTGGAGGGCCAGCTGGCCCGGGGGGCGCCCACCACAAGCCTGCAGGGTAGAGACGGCAGCGTGAGGGGCCGCCGCCGGCGGAGCCAGGAGAAAGCGCGACGGGCGGAACGGGCCCCCGCAGGGGCAGCCTGACCGGGGGCTCACCATCTCTCCTCGCCGTGACTGTGCAGGAGAACGGAGTACCCGAAGAAGGTCCCGTTGCTGCCTCGGAAAAGCAGAGGGTGCTGGGTGTCCAGGTTGTAGGGCCGCGCCGTCGGCAGACACTGCCACAGCAGGAGCAGCGGGGCGGCCCACCCCGCAGCCCCCCTCGTTCTCCCGCAGCTCCGCATGGCTCCGGCCGGCCGGAGGCAGACGGACGCCCGGCGTCGGGTTCCCGCCTCACTCCGCTCTCCCGCTCGGCGAGAGGGTAGGGCCGCGTCCCCGCCCCCGCCCTACCCCAAGACGGCGGTAGCAGCCCGCGCCCCTTGCTGCCTCTGCTAGCGGCGGGACGGTACGGGTCGGGCCGGCACCCCCTGCAGCCCGGGGTGGGGCTGTCCCCTCCGGATGGGAGCCTCGCTCGGCCGTACCGCCCCCTCCCGCGCAGCGGCAGCCCCTCTCCCTTCCCAGGCGCCGGGGGTCGGGTTTCTCCCCGCCCCGTACGCCCCCACGGGGGTGCTGCGGAAGGGGGCACCGTCCCCGGGACACTGCATCCCTGGGCAGGACACGGCCCGTGAGACGCAGCCATCCCGACCCCGGCAGGGCAACGAGGGGTCGGCCCCCTCGCCTTACCTCAGCCCCAGTATCCGGCAGCGCGGAAGAGCTACCTGTGTGCTGAGCCAGTGGGCAGCCTGGAGTAGGTGATGAGCGCCTTGGCGGCAGAGGGAGAAGAGAAAGCCAGCAGGCTTTTCCTAAAAACTCGCCGACGACCTTCCCTCGCCGGCGGCCGTTGAAGCGCCCAAGCCCAGTTAGTTCGGTTTCCTGTTCCCGCAGCCTACGTCCCCTAAGCACCAGCCGGGGAGCTCCAGCCAGGGGCAATCCTGTCTTCCAGGAGGAAATCTGTGGATTTAGAAAAAAATCCCAATACCCCTATGCTGTAAACCTTCCCACACTGCCATTGTGCTGAGGGGGGGTCTTCCTTGCCCACCCCACACCCCCCCTTCTCACCCCCTGATGGGAGGGTATTATGAGTCCTGAAAGTGGTACCCTAACAGCAGAGGACAGTTCTAAGCCTGGCCTACCCAATGCTGTGTGAGACTGCTCACTGCTGACAACTTCTTCTTTCTGCGTGGGATGAAATCAGAACAACCTCTGTTACTTTGGTTGTTTGGTTGGTTTACATTTTGGGGTAACTTTTTCACATTCTTGTTCTTCAGTTGCAGTCAAAGTTGCCAGCCATTCCCTCCAGACAGCATGGGAATAAAAGAAAACCTGAGCATCATGCAAGAGAGCTGGTATTTAGCAGGCCTTGTAAAGGTTCCCTTGATCTTAGACAGGAGCTTTGCTGTGTGTGTTTTCAGAAGTCAGTCACTGACTCTTGATTTAGCTTGTACTGAATTGTGTACATTCTGGAATCAAGGCTGTTACTTTTACTTTACCTTGCTGAAGTCCCTTGAATAGCAGGGCTTCCTTGCTGCTATAATAATCCATGTATATGAATAACCTATGTATAATGGTATTTTGAGTCAGAAGAACAAGAATATAAGCCCTTCATCAAAATGAAAAGCTTAGTTACAAAGACTACTTATTGTATCTGGAAGACAAATCCAGTATAATTTCAATTATTGACTATTGCACACATAAGAAGTAACTGCAAGATGGTAGATTACCACACCCTATGGGAATTCAGAACATGGCATTTTAAGCTTCTTGGAATAAAATACCCTTTCATTCCATTCAGTTGTTAGAAATATGAAAAGTTTAACACTTCTGCAAAACGTTGAGCAACTACCAGAATGGGATACTGAGGCAGCTCAAGAGTGATCCATCTTGTCACCCTAAGTATATGCACATGTGTAGCTCCTGGAAAGAGATCAGCAAGTTGCAAGATCTGACAGTTTGTCAGTCAGTGGAGTATCTTCTTTTAAATCCTCATCTCTAGAACCATCAGAGGGCTTCCCTGGATCGCACTGCTGTGGAGAAGTGACTGGTTTGTGTAAAGGAGTTAAACAGTTTCTCAGATGTTATTCATCTTCCTTCCAACTGTTGACATCAAAGGAGTTACAACAATCAAGGGCAGCTGTGAATCTGCATTTCTACCACTCAAGATGTTTCCACTGTCATTCTGAAAGCAGCAAAACAAGCATGATTCAAAACTGAAATGCTAAATTGTGGTTTAGCTGGTGGGAAATAGTAACATTGTTTCACCACCACCCTGACCACTTAACCAGTTTTGAGGGACTTCAGGTTTTTCCTCCAAGAAATCATTACAATTCCTGGGTTCATGAACAGAAAGATCTATCCCTTGAATGATGGAAAAGGGAACAGTTTCCCAGGCTCTATTTCCCTTGCAAGTTTGTGTCCTAAACACCTCTTTTCTTCTGCTCTCTCTCAAGTACAATCTTAAATCTATCATTTTGCAAATAGCTGATGTAGGAGCCATGTGACTGTGCCTAAGCAATCTTCTTGCAGCTACATTTCTAGCCACTTGAGAGGATCCCACCCTAATCCTACATTAGATGACTTTTTCCTTACACTTGGCATTGTAGCTTATCAATGAGTGTCACATAGGCAAAGGGTAAATGTGTGAAAGCTGCTTATATTGCTCTGAGACAAATTACAGTGTCTTGAGACTATCATTGCTGGGAGCGTTTGAGGAAAGAGAGACACTGCTGAAAGCTAGAGACACTTTGTAGAAACTCCAGTCTAGTGGTCCACTGGACTGCTAAATAGGGCATTGGAAAGATGTCAGGAATCCTAGTTGACAGGAGAAGGTAGATTGTAATCTGTCAGATTTGGTTATTGGCACACAAATTGCCTCTTATTTGATGTAGACGACAACTGTGTTTGTACCTCATGTGGCAGGAGGAAATGTATCTGTTGTCTCCTAGACTCTGCTGGAATAGATGTGATAATGAAATCAGTGGAACATAAATCTACTGGAGTGTGATAAATCCATATTTTGAGAAATATTTTAGGGTTTTAATACTGGTTAGGTGCAGGACCAGGCAGCGAGCAAAATCGATGCAAAACTGACAAAATGGGGTAATAGAGACAGAAGTTGAGTTTTATTAGGAAATCTTGTAGAAAAGGTGGAATGAACACTGGAAGCTAAGTACCTGTATTTAAAAAGAAAATATATATTTATATATAAGAGTTATCCTGAAAGAACGAAAATAAATTCTTCCTAAAACATCTTGCTCCTATGCAATCTGAACAGCACATCTCCCACAGTCCTCTGAGCTGATAACACTCAGAGCAAAATACAGTGACTTGCTTTTCTGTTTGACATTGGTTCCCCATCTAAGGCAATTTCAGAGGAGCTATTGGTATGGTTTGTTAAGTGAGAAAGTATACTAGTCCACAGTTTGGCAAGCATTTTGATAGCAGATGCGTGCACTTCATCTGACTCTTCTCATCTCTTGCTGCTCATTCTTGAATCATACTGCTGCCTCTGTTACACTGATACTGTTCTGTGACTAGTGAACCAGATCAGAGAAGTGATATGGGTTAAAAATAACCCAGCAAAACCCTCAAACATAGATCATATCTGCAGTGCATATGTTGTGTGGCTTGGACAGTTGTATTTGTTGTATTAGTAGGGGGGTTTAAGCTGCTGTAACAGCTTTAGGAGCTTTCTCAGGCAACAGCCTTAACTTTCAACAAGTAGCAAGTCTGCAAAGTTAAATTGTATACATCTACTTAAAATGGAAGCAATCCATTCCCTAGCACTGAATTCCTGCTGGATTTCAGAGATCTTGGTCCAAATACTCTTCTGCCTGTGTCTTGAAAAGTCCAACTTACAAAGAGCTATATTAGAGTAAACTGGATTTACTGGTGCCATAAATATCAACATACAACATCATGTGAACAAGGTGACCATAGAGCTCTATATAGGATCATATATAATCCTTCAAGATTTAGTATCTCAAATGCAATTATGAGGTAAAAACTACTGCTGAGATTTTCATGTGTCAGATTTTGCATTTAGAAGAGATATGAAAGGAAGTAGAAAAAAAAAACACCTTGTCTTCCCCATAGCTGTTCAGTTTAAGAAAGCTGTAGTTTGGCTCTTTAATCATTCCGTCCATATTGCTTACCTATGATTTATCCCACTGCTGGCGAGAAGAAAGAAAATCACTGTAGGAAGAACATACTCGCTCTGAATGTCTGTCATTAACTTTATTCTACGTAACCCATACTACTTCCCTTTTGGAGAGATTCCAAAATTGGAAGGCATTTATGTTAAATTAAGCCCTGTGTATCATCTGACTTTGGGTAACAAATCACATCAGTACTTTCACTGTATTGCAAATACAAGGTAAAGCACACCTTCCTAAAAATATGCATATACTTGCTTTCAGCTGTGTCTCTCCTTGAATTCTTTGTGTTAGGTAAGCCTGCCACTGCTTATAGAAGAATGTCTCCAAATGTACTCTTAGTTAGAATAAAAACAATGAGCAGTTGACTTCCTGTTCCTGATAGAAAGAGTTGAAAGTTTCATTTTGAAATTTTCTAAGTACTGATTTTAGGATGTAAATATTGGTAATTCAAAATGAAATTTTCTAAACCTGTGTAATTCACATACCAGAACTATGTTCTGTTTTTCTGTAAGTGCTCCACCCCCCCACCCCCCCAACAATGACAGTGGGTCAAAATGTGTGTTATTCATACACTGTCATTTGAGAATTTGTAGAAGGGAAATATGCTGTTACACTTACCCCTAAGATTCTTTTCAAGAAACTTCATCTTCCCTCTACTGTAAGATATATGTGAGCTTGCATGAAAAGGATATACTGTCCACTGACAAGTATAATTAAGCACAGATGTCTGAGGCACCAAAAAGTGGCTAATATTAGCAAGGGTCTTAATTTTTATCATTTTACTTGTGTTCTCTTTGGAGATCTGAATTTCATTTAGAATCAGGAAGAAGCTTTTAATTTAATTGACAAATAATGTCTTCATCGTTATGAGATGTCTTTTTAGGAAATACTTTAAAGAAATTTTTTCTTCCCTTGAACACTAAAGTCAGGCTTTCCGAAAGAGCTCTCCAATATTTTAGCTTATAATGGTGTCATACAAGCATTCACTATGACACACTATGAGAAGCAAAAAAGTACTTAACAACAGCTTAAACAGAATCACAGAATATTCATGGTTGGAAAGGACCTGTCAGATCACCAAGTCCAACCAAAAAAAACCACCACCACCAAAAACAAAACAAAAGNATAATGAGGGGCCCAGAACTGAAGACAGTACTCCAGATGAGGCCTCACAAGTGCCGAGTACAAAGGCACGATGGCCACGCTATTCTATTTCAAAATATTAATATCTCTGCAGAAAAATTCCTGATCAACTCTTGACATTGAGAATTTCTATTTGTTTTATATTTCTATTCTTCCATAGATTCCATGTTTGCTGAAGAGCCTGAGTGAATTAGGAATGGAGCAGCACCACAAGAACTTTGTCTAGATTTATCTGTTAGTTGCAAAGTAACTTTACGTTAAACATTGGTCTATTGCTTCTGCTAGGCAAGATAAACCTGAGGACAAGCTAACAGCACAAGCTTTGGTTATTTAACCAAAGCAGGCCAAAGTAGATATTAGTTTTGCTGACAGGAAGCATCAGTTCTGTCCTCAGATATGAATTTATCCAGCACTTTTCATCACTAGACCAAAATCTCTTGGACATATCACAGTTCAATTTGTGTCAGCCTTTGAGCATGTGCATGTGTCAGTACAATGAAGGCATTACATTATACAGGACTGCCTTTGCAGTTGTTATTTTCCAAAGGTGTCCATTCAAGGATACTTGAATGACTGAATATTTTGGGAGGAGTGTGGATATTTTTCGCTCTCCTTTTCTCTTTCTTTTTACAGTTTTTAAAATAATTTGTAACAAAAAATATGCATGGCAAATGGTTCCTGAAAGTTGGACAATTAATAGTTTAGAATCTGTAGGTTTGAGAGGCTTTGGCTCCATAGGGAAAGTGAGCACTATGGCACTGGCTGTGTGCAGAGCATGCTCTTTCAGCAGTGACAATGGCTATGTTTCAGGTGGGAAACAAACTCATAAATCCCCCATATATCTTGGGAAAAAAAAAACCAAACCAAACCAGTTGTTGAAAAAGAACTGCTGAAAGGAAACATCTGGAAGAAATGACAGTCCAATTCCAATCTTGTCTTCAGGATACTATAACTTACATTTTTCAGGATGTGATAGTTCATCAGAAAACATCACAATGAGATCATACCTCTGGATACGGAATCCAGGCCACCTTTATGAAGAATGGCAATCATTATGTGTGATTCTGCTTCCTGAAAGAGTATATTTGAAATATTTGTCATCCATTGGTATTTTCTTTGATGCTAGCATGGAATCCTATGTATGCACAAAAATGATTACTTCACAACCTCCAAATCTATGTGAGGATGGAAGTGGGAATCTCTAACTAGGAGCCAGCCCTGAGATGTCAACAGAGTTGCAGAGAAAACCTAAGACGAGCCGCAGCTAGTGCAGAACAAAATTATGATAAAAAGGAATTATTGTAGAAGGCAGTGAAAATTCAGTGATTTTGTATGACTGTATGTGATGTGAGACTTCTGGAATTTTTCAGATGAGATGAAAAAGAGAGATCATTCTACCTTGCTATGTACATTATGTATGTATATTAATATTGTTCTAGCACGCCTTTCATGGGTGCTCTTAGTATGGTTACAAAAACCAACCATTTCCCATAATGAGTTTTCATGTACTTGTTAGCCTCTTTAAAAATTAGAGAAAACAAAAACTTTCTGGCAAGCTATGAGGTCCCTAGCTGTTCAAATGTTGACTTAAAATGTCCTTGGTACTGGTACTACCTTCATAAGTAATTATTTACTAGCTGTGTATCTATGATTTTATAATCAGTAATCAGGTCAAACAAAAGTTTAGAACCTCACATTTCAAATGTAAAGAATTTTTTTTTGTCTTATAGGAATAGGACCAATTTGATTATTGTTGTGTCATCTGTAAGATAGGACTTTTTTAGTTACAGTCTCATATTTAATGCAAATGTAGGAGTACTGAGACTAGGCAGAAAACAATGTGTATAGAGAAAAAGAGTTATCCACTTACAGGTAAACTTAGTTGTCCCTGTTCTTGGTTTTTACTGAAGTAGGCCTTGTCTGTTTGGCTGGGATTTTATCTACATNGCGCTGATGGAGGTGCTCCAAGAGTCGTAGGTGGTGGCAATAGATGACCCATGATTTGGAACCATATAAAAGAATAGACAACACAATGGCTCTATAAACCCTGGTCTTTGTACTTTTTTTCAAGTGTTTATTTTGCCAGACTCTTTTATAGAGTTTTCCGAAAGCACTATATGCCTTTGCTAAACTATTGTCTATCTCTCCATCAATCTTACCATCCGAGGAGATGAGGCTGCCTAGGTAATTAAACTGTTGGACTGATTTAAATTCTGAATTGATGATGATGATATGAGGATGATGAAAAACTTCCTGAGGTGCAGGTTGATATAAAACTTCTGTTTTCTTTAAACTAACTTTCAGCCCAAGAAGTTCAGCAGTGGCTGCAAAGCAGGATGTTGAACGCTGCAGGCGTTAACATGATAGGCCCCATGAACAGTGTTACAAGTTGTTGCTGTAAATCTTGTAATGAAATGAAACAATGAGCTGGTGTCCTACTTAGAGAAGTATCTCTGAGTTGTCTATGGTCTGTTTTAGAGCACTACATACAATAGTTTCAATATTTTTAAGTTTTGATTTTGGTATGTCCTACCTCAATTTCTTTCTGAAATCTTGGAATTATATCTGGATGTACTTGAAATACATGTAGCCTTTTGTGCCCTTGCAAATTGCACAGACTGCACACAATATACATGTATGAGCTATGTACCTATGTATTTTAATCTCATATTCCTATGGGTATATCTTCTGTTGGAAAATGGATCTGGAGCATTCATAGCATACTCCTACACATTTACTAACTTATTCTTAAAATTTACACATCCTATATGTGTAAGGATCAGGTCTGAAGAGAAGTTATTCTGCTTTTACAGTGAGTATTTATCATACCTGAAGAGGTGCCCAATAGTACAGTCTGTACTGAGAAGAGAACACCCTGACTGTATTGCTCCTCCTGTTAACAAAGAAAATTGAGTTTCAGCTCTTTGTTGCTAAATACACCACTCCCAAAACAGTTGTGTGTTAAAGCAGCACACCCCCATATATCTTGGGACGAACACAAGTGTGACTATGCAGTCACAAGTGTCAGCAGAAGCGCCTTCTTACAAAAACAGTATTAAATTCTAAGACAACAATGATTTCATAAGGAAGGAGTAAGATCTCCCATTGTTTTATTTTTTCATTTTAATGAGATTAGTACTTCCAAAAGTCATGAAAAAGCCATATGTCTATCTTCCACATAGTTGTGGTTTGCCTCCAACTAAGCATGCTAATCTTTCCCTTTGTGGGGGAGAACCTTAAAGACGTGTATCAGTTATATTATGCCAAATGCATAGATGCTTATACATGAGCAGAATGAACAGTGAAACTGATTATTTAACAACTCCAATAGCACAAATGACTCAGAAAATCACTCATGTCCTGGAGGACCATGCAAGCACCTGTTGAGCTGTAGCACAGCCATGAATTTTAGTGAACTGAAAGTTCAATTTATACATGAATATCCTGATTGGAGCCTCAGTGACTGAATTTGTAACCAGCTCGTAGCTTTTGCTTTGAAGCTGGTTCCCCAGCTGTGTTTTCCCCAGCTCCTGCACCAGAAGGCTCAAGGGGTAGCAAGGTCCTGTGCATGTTTCCCATGCTCTGTTTCTCCATCCTTTCCCCAGGCTGAAGGGGCTGGGCCTAATCTGTAACTCCTTGCATGGAAGCTGTTATGCCTTTGATCCATGTGTACTAGAAGGTTGTTTTGTCTGTGAGTGGCAAGATGCTGTCAGCAGGGCTCTGCAGAAGGAGGCCACAGGCTGCCCTGTGCTGGACAAAGCAGTTCCAGCTGGATCCAGACAGATCCACAAGGGCCTTTCTACAGACTGGGCCAAGTGAAGACACCAGCAGAGCTGGTGGCACCTCTGAAAATATCTAACAGAGAGCATAATGCTGCACAGGCTGTGGGGGTGAGGGGGAAAAAGGAAGAAACAGCTTTGCAAACATAGGGAATAGGGAAGGAGAAAGGGTAAATAAAATAAAATTTGAGGTGTAATAAATATTCAGGGCAATATCCAATTTTTATTTATTTATTTTTTAGCTTTTTTGGTGCAACTGAACATGACAGTTATGATGAAAGAAGGCTTAATCAAGGTCTAGTACCTGCAGAAGGGTCAACCTAATTCTTCATAAATAACAGTAAGAAACCATATGTTATTTAATTTTTCCAGTCTTTAAAGTGATGTGGAATTTTTCATACGACATGTAAGCAAAGGGTCCAGGTCTTGGTTACACAAATATCTCCCTTGGGCTTATAGGTGTTACAATCTCAGTATTGTACCTTGTGATCTTGCCTCTGACAACACAGCTTCTTCTTCCCTATCACAGCTTCCTCATGAGAACCCTCACTAGGCTGTACAGAGGGCAGAAGAGTTCAAAATGGGCTAAGGATCTTGTCCTGAATATGCGAATTTTTACCAGTTATAGATAAGGTGAATGAAGAAACTACAGCATAGTATTTATTATATAAGATTAGAAATTCAAAAATGCATTTTAATTTTAAGAACAAAAGATTTTCCTGTTTTAGGCAGAATACAGTTATCTTTTTATGGTCTGTCACAATTTCAGAGTGATTGAGAAGGTGTGCTAATAAAACCCCCGCACCTATATTTAAACATTATTATAAGCCATGTGTGATTGCACTGAAGATTTTGCATAAAAAGTAATATGGGTATTAACCTACTACATAAGAAGACAAAAAACCCAAAACTGAGCCATCTTCTTTCTTAAGATTCATCTGAACTACAGTTTTCTCTTTATTCACACAGTCAAGATTATTTCATGTACACAAACTGACCATAAATGAGCATGTAGTTTGCATCATAGATATGCCTGTGGGATAACAGAATTCCTCTGTTTTGAGAAATGAGCGTTGTTAATCTAAAAAAATTTTGTTATGCTTACTGAAATCACAGAAGGCAGTTCAAAGAAAAGCAAAGCAGAATTTAAGTGTCATCACAGATGGGTAAAAATAAGATGTTGAATATGTATTTCATGTAGCTAAGACAAAATTGTGTGTTTCTCAGAAAAACAAATTCATATCTAGAGCTAACAAATGCTGAATATCTTCAGCAATGGGCCATGTCACTGTAACCCTCAGTAGCCATAAAAGCTGTTTGGCATATCACCTAATAAACCAGAGATTTGCCCATAGTTTAACTATTTAAGGTTAGTCTCAATTTTAATTTCTAGCTCTTTTGATAGCTATTACAGTTTTTCCATTGTTTTCAACTATGCAACAATTTTGCCCATCTGTGTATTTGTCTGGACCTGTGTGAAGATAGAATCAGTTTAATGTGCTTTGCAGTGGTTTATTTTTGGATTTTCTGGCTAATGGAAATTGTTCTTCTAATTAAAATATCCACAAAATTCTGGCATATTTACTTAAAATATGATTACATAAATATTTGGCACAAAGTATGAAAAACAGATTATCTATTTAAATGCGTTTTTGCAAGATCTTTCTATTTTGAAATGATACAGCATGTTACAATCTCTTTTCTATATTGTATCATTATCATCAGCCTTCTGTTTCGTAAGAAGTTATACATTTTTTTTCTTCTTGTTAAGTAGGATGAAGTACAATATTGTGCAGCTCTTTCTGAAAAAAATTGTTTCTGCTATAATTGTATCACAAATACTATGAGGAATGAGTTGCTAAATATCTCCCCTCAGGGCCCATTGATTCATGTGTGGACAGAAAAGTTTTCAAAGTCAAGAATAAAGGTCTTTACAAACATAAAATATATGAAAATACATAATCAATTTTTAAAAAGTAAGTTAAAGGATTAATTTGCTTGTAATTTTATTTCTTCCAGGTAATTTGGACTGTTTTGCCACTTCATAATTTTCAAAGTTACAGCTTATTTGAAAGGGTAACTAAGGCTTAGACAAGCAAATCTAACAACCAGCCATATTTCTATACATTGAAGAGCTTATGAGATGGGTATATCTCTGCATGAACACAATTATAGCCTTCTGAACCCAACTGGATCATGTGCACAGATGTCTGCATTGCTTTTCCATCTTTCCTCTTGTCTAGATCTGGTCATTTATTTACTTCTAGTTTTCAAGGCAGGTAATGCTATTTTTTTGAAATTAAAAATTCAGAACTTAAGACTTGTGTCACCTTCATTTTCAGAAGCTTTTTTGAATAATCACATTGTTTTGGCTGCTTTTTCATCTTTCATGCTTTAGATCTTGACGATATCATTAGATGCGGTTTATAAAGACTGAAATCAAATCGCTCTAGTTCAACGTATTTCCAGGGGGCTGGTGTTCTGAAACTAAGAAAGCCACATATACCACTCCAGTAGTACAATTCTGCTCCACAAAAGATACTTTGGCCCTGTGTTCATGTTCACTTGGTTTGACATACCCATAAAATGCTAAATATTTTTAAAAGAAATCTCTATGAGCCTTTTCCAAAGAAAAGGTGAACTAGTGTTTTTGAAATCATTAGGAGACTGCAATGCCAGCTGAACTTCAGGCTTACAGTAGATGAATAGAGAAGAACTGAACTATCCCCAAAGTTATGGTAGTAGAGGGTTGCTTTCCACAAGGGAAAAGAATTGCAACTTTTCAAATATCTCTGTGTTTAAAGGAACAAGTTAACTGATGGAAACCTCAGTGAAAATATTACTGTTCCCTGAAGCTTGTTTTACTCGTTTACTGTTGTAGAAACTGCTTTCTGAAATTCACTTTACATCTTTTCTATTAAACATTGTTTCTGCCTGCTAACTGCTAATATGAGCAATAGGCAATGATTTTGCTTTTCCTTCATTTTCGTATTAGTTTGTACAGCAAAAACCTATTAGCATTAAAATTTCAGAGAAAAAACAATGTCATCTGGAAACAAAACCATTTTCTTTATAATCATTAATTTTTTGGAGTCTGTTATTATAATGAATCTTTTATATACAGGAAGATAAAAGTAGAATGTAGATAAAAATGGAACTATAGACAAGGATGTATAAGCCCCTGCCCTGAAAGTGAAAATAGTATTCTTTGAACAGGGTTTGAACTGTGCCTGTGCATCCTTTAAAGTCTAAAACATTGCAAACTGTGTATGTGTGACTATGCAGTAGTCACTGGAAAGAGATGTAGTCACTGGAAAGAGAGAATGCAGCAAGCATTGTGCTGCTTGCAAGTGGGGAAAGGCCTATTTCAGTTTGGGGTAGTAACTGAAGAACAGATTAATAATCACAAAGGAAGCACCACGCATAGTTCTGGTATTTGGATTAAAATTGCAACTCAGGATCTAACCAGCTGAGCACAGCGACTGATGTCAATAGATGCGTATGTAGGAATAACTGCCTTCTTAGCCTGTTACAGACAGCAGAACTTAGAATGACCTGTGACTTGTAGAGAAACACACTATAGTAAACCATGTAGATCATATATTAAAAACTTTATCGTACAGCAATACAGTTTGTTAGCAGAGTGCAGAGTTTTATTCCCTGTCTCAAAGCTAAATAATATTTGCCTGAGCGTTGGTTGGGGATGAGAGGTCAGTGGATTTAGACTGATTTACATGAGCTGAGAATTTGGTAGGTGAATTATTTCCAATCACTCCTCAAGCGATAGCTATATTTCTATCTTTCTAAAATGTTTTCATCTCCACTTGTCACTGTTCAGCTATGGTCACTGACAAACATTTGAGAGCAATTTTGCCGCAAATAGGGTAAGTTTCAGTGACAGCTGAAGTTTTCCCATAAACCTATGTGGATTACGCAGTTTAATGGACAGAATTCAATCTTAGCTGTCTGTCACGTTGATCATAATCACAGTTATTTTCTGGAGAGTATTTTTGCAATCTTTGCACATCTGATCTCTGCAACTCAGAGTGTTTGCATACCACACAACATCTGGCTCAGTTTTTACAGGATCTTAACAGATGCAGTCAGGAACAATATACAACTCCCTGAAGTCTAAAAATAATAGTATTTCAGCAATCTCTTGTGCTATAATCACTATCCCATACAAATATAATTACCAAATAACACTGTAAATAACTCTGATAAATCAGAGGAAATGTCCACAGCACGTAGCCATTGAATCTTTTGTGAGGAATTATTAGATGTGGAGAATATGTAAAGAAATATATTGAAATCTTTGTGTCAGAATAGTTTGACTTAAGTAATGTTGGGAAGATTTTGAATATCAACCCTCCATTAAAAGATGTGACAGTCACTTAATTACTAGGATTTGTCCTGCATTGTTTTATGATAAGGAACTTATAAAATTGCTTCTATTTTCTTTGTATAAAAAAGAAAGAAAACAGTGTTTCATTTGTGTCTGCATTATAGACAGAGCGTTGTAACATACTGGAAGGAAGTTCAACTTCATCAGGCCACATGCTGGGCTCATACTTTTTGTTCTTCCACAAAAGTATTGACTGAAATGGATGTTTTGCCTGAATAGAAGACATCAGGATGAAATGCTTACAGTAACTTTTAAGTAAATACAATATCTCACAACTGTAGGGACCTCCAAGTAAAAATCATGTGTAACCCTTTCAGATTCAGCAGATCCAAAGTTAAATCCCCTCCTCAAGGTGATTGCAGAAAAGAAGAAATAATTAGGTAACCACAAGTTGCACAATATAAGAAGGATATTAAACTGTTAGAGAGTGTCCAGAGGAGGGCCATGAAGATGGTGAAGGGTCTAGAGGGGAAGATGTATGAGGAACTGCTGAAGTTACTTTGGGAAGACTAAGGGGAGACCCTTTCTCATAAGGGGATGCATAGGGGCAGGAGCTGATCTCTTCTCTCTGGTGACCAGGAATAGGACCCAAGGGAATGGCATGAAGCTGTGCCAGGGGAGGTTTGGGTTAGATATTAGGAAAAGGTTCTTCACGCAGAGAGTGCTGGAGCACTGGAACAGGCTCCCCAGGGAAGTAGTCACGGCACCAAGCCTAACAGAATTCAAGAACAATGGACAATGCTCTTAGACATATGGTATCACAGTATCACAGTATGTCAGGGGTTGGAAGGGACCTAGAAAGACCATCTAGCCCAACCCCCATGCCAGAGCAGGATCACCTAGACGAGCTCACACAGGAATGTGTCCAGACAGCTCTTGAATATCTCCAGAGAAGGAGACTCCACAGCCCTCCTGGGCAGCCTGTTCCAGTGCTCCGTCACTCTTACTATAAAGAAGTTCTTCCTCATGTTAATACTAAACCTCCTGTGGTCCAACTTGCTCCCGTTCCCTCTTGTCCTAACATTGGATGCCATTGAGAAGAGCCTGGCTCCCTCTTCCTGACATTCACCCTTAACATATTTGTAGACATTAATGAGGTCTCCTCTCCTCCAGGCTAAAGAGACCCAGCTCTCTCAGCCTGTCCTCATAGGGCAGATGTTACACTCCTTTAATAATCTTGGTGGCCCTGTGCTGGACTCTCTCCAGCAGCTCCCTATCCTTCTTGAGTTTGGGGGTCCAGAACTGGACACAGTA
>VWZO01008825.1:514-38816 GCA_013396975.1 Bucco capensis | reverse complement strand
ATGAGGATACCATGGGAGACAGTATCGAAAGCTTTGCTAAAGTCAAGAAAACCCACATCCACTGCCTTCCCCTCATCTATCCACCTAGTTTTGCCATCATAAAAGACTATCAGATTAGTCAAGCAGGACTTCCCCTTAGACAATCCGTGTTGACTATTTGTGATAAGCCTCCTTTCCTCCAAATGCTTAGAGATGGTGGCAAGTACAAACTGTTCCATCACCTTTCCAGGGATGAAGGTGAGGCTGACCAGCCTATAGTTACCTTGGTTGTCTATCTTGCACTTTTTGAAGATTGGGATAACATTGGCCTTCCTCCACTCCTCAGGCAGCTCTCGCATTCTCCAGAACCTCTCAAAGATTATGGATATGATTTAGCTGGATGATCCTTATGGGTCCCTTCCAACTGAGGGCATTCTATGATTCTGTTATTGTATATTTCTATGATTCTAGGTGTTAAAGAGTCAATGAAAAGTCTTCAGCCATTCATCAGTAAAAACATGTTCTGGGATATTTTCTTGAAGAGAGAATCTTAAAGCTAACATTTGTCTAGGTTTTCCCCTTATTTTGTCCTGAAATTTTGACAGGCAGGATGGTAAGCTGTTTTCTGGGATTCCCAGGGCTCCAACAGGACTCTGGGCTACTCCCATTGAACTAGTAACAGCTACATGTAAGGTTTTTATGAAGGGCATGTGTGGTAAGATGGAAAAAGAGCAAAATTAAGAACTTCAGCGGCTTCAGGCCAAGCATGAAAGAAGTGTCTGAAATAGTTTGTTATTGAAGAATGATATAGTAATTCCTACATACACATACAAGCAATTGAAGTGAGAACAGGCTCTGTGGGCAGTGTATATTAACAGTGTCAAGCACAGGTCTCCTCTATTACTTGAGACTTGTATGTCAAGAAAAAATGAAATGAAAATTTTGTTAGGCAGCTCACTCAAACCAGAATGAGCTTTGAAATCTGAAGTCTCCATATATTACCAGCAAAGATGTCTCTAGTTAGTCAGATTTCCCCTGAAACAAACAAAATAACCAAACCAAACCAAAAAAGTAAAAATTCCTGGAATTACATGTCTGTTTAATCACTTAGAGATTCTAAAGGTGAATGATTTTCAGGTATGCTCAATTTTATGAAACAGAGGCTATCTGATTAACATCTAAATAACATGTGACTTGAGTGATCTATCACATATAATTATGCAGCTTACATTTCAGATAATCCATAGATAGCAATTTGTTTGGACAAGTGTCAGTGAACAGTGATGAATAACAGGCAAATTCTGCAAGATTGTTATTGGTTTGTGATTCAGTTCTAACAGGGAAAACAACATGTATTTATCAGAATGTTAATTCTGAACAGTTGATCCATCCAGTTCTTCTAAAAGGCTTCTTGGGGAAAAGATGGCAAGATTTCTCTTCTCACTTTCAGCAAATTACTCACAGATAGCAAATCAGGAATGTGTTTTTCCCTTACAACATGAGCAATTCTAGCTGTGTGTACAATAAAACATTCTTTGGTGACAACATAAATCCAAAAAAGCCAGATGTATAATATTTTCATGTTTATTTTTCTTGTCAGTTTCACATGGTTCCAGTTTTCACCTCCTAACGGTTTTTGTTTTTATGAGCAAGGTATACTGGAGAGCACTCCAAATTATCTCACATCCTTAAAGTAGTGAGGTTTTGAGATTTCACAAATTTAGAATGAAGAGGTGAATCTGAGGTGTACAGTAGCATAAATTATTCATTGAATACAATATTTAGCCAATAGCTGGTAATTTGTTTGGGTTTTTTTCCATATTACACAAGTCTGCCCTTTCATCTTTTGAAGAGAACACAAGTCTTCTTCAGCCATCCTTGACTTGAGGGTTGGTTGCATGACAAAGCTTTGCTTAGTCATTTTTATCATCCTATTTTGGAGATATAGCAGGCGGAAGGGATATCTTTCAATGTAGATTAAGATGTTCTTGATCTGAAAGTACAGCATAAAATAGTAAAAAAAGCAACTTTCCTCTTCATTATGTTTATGATGTATATTTTTCACTTTACTGAAAATTTTTTTTCCCTACTGACTGAAGCATATTGTATTTACACTCATTCATACTTACATTATATAGCATAATACAGCAACACCAGGTTTGATTTTTTTTTAATCAAATACAACAGTAAATAACTTATGCATATGGGAAGTATGACTTAGTGTCTCAGCTCTGTACCTAAGCTTAGTACCTTAGCTTTCAGAATATTTATGCAACTGGAATAGTTGTTTCCAAATAAGCAACATAATTACTCATCTACTTCAGAAAGCTTTAATTAAAAGGAAAAAGAAAAAGAGAATTCTATTTCCAGTTTTGGTGACATTTTGTAAGGGAAAGGGGGAAAGGAGTAGAAGGAACGGAAAGTCCTTTTCAAATTAGTTTTACCAGTGCTTCTCTCTAATTAGATATTCATTGGTCCTACAGTCTTCTGACTTACCTCAAACTATGTCCTGAGAGAATCTAAACTGTGCCACACTATATTGTGTATAGCTCAGTAATTACATGTAACAACAATTAATCTGGATGGTGTTTTAGAGAATAGTTTCACTAGGTTTTAGTTTTAATTTGATACTCTCAGAACATAAATTAACCTAGGAGCTTAAAAATGTACAAAATCTAGTTGCATATCTTACTTTAGTTGACTTCTTTTATTGAAACCACAAGAATATTTTCATTATGCAATCTAGTTCTTGTAAGTAGATAAATTCAAGATATACTTGTTTCCGCTAGAATTTGTTTTCAGTATCAGTTTATGCAGCTGCAGAGCTCTCTTTCACAATCCAACAGGAACACTTTGCACAAGACCTCTCTATAGAGTATCTGGTAACTGGAAGCTTGATATAAACAAAGCCCAAACAGGAAAGAGCTTTGTGAAGGACTCCATGCACATGCATGGTTGGAACTTAACAGACAAATCAAGGCTTTTGAAACGGTTAGGGCATTTCAGAAAAATAATTATGGTTTGTTACTAGTATTTATTTCATATGACTAGAAAAGTTCTGTTATATTCCAGTTCATAAGAACAATTAGTTTTTAGTTTATTTAAAGTAAAATTTTCTAACTTGTTTTTCACATCTTAAGCATCTCTGAGCCTTTCAGAGATACAGACTAATATCCCTTGAGTGCTTTTGGAAGTCTTGTGGTTAATTTAATATTCTTTTTTCTATGTCTCTAGCATAATGTACTAGCTAGCAAAACATTTCTATACCAAATAGCATACCATTTTTGAAAGTTTTACCAAGCATATCTGAAGGATTACTCTCTTATCACAAAGAAAGACTTATCACCAACACTCTATTTACTGGTCTTGGATAAGAATATAAAAATACTGAGAATATTTCTTAATCAGTACCAAATTTATTTTCTGCTGACTATGGAGAAAAGAAGGTTTAAAGTCCTTTAGACAGTACTGAGGAAAAAAAAGTGCTTATAAATGAAAGTTAAATATGAAGTCAGTGAAGAACAAAGAGACTATTGTATGTAAATGGTAAAATGGCCTGGTTTCTAAAGGACACAAAAAATGGGTGGGAGAGTGAGGTAAAGAAGTTCAGGATCTCTGGTCTGTAATACTTTTTCTGGTGTGCTCAGAGGTTGTGTCAGAGTTGTTAGATACAATTATGGTTGCTATCAACAGAAATTAAGATGAAGTTACATGGTCTGAAAAAACAGGAATAATTTTCTAACCAAAAGGTCCGGGCATGTCACATGCTCCTGAGTTAGAAATGGAACTAGGTGGAAATAATGTGAGGTAAAGGCTTCAGTATGAGCAGCACCCCTAAAACGTATGGAGATATGAGCTTGCATGAGTATATAGAATAAATCTAACACTATGCAAGCAGTTCTGTTCTTGAACTAGAATAAAAGAATGCTGCTTATTTATCCAAGAGGTATTCCCAGTTGCCTACACTGGTCCATTTCCTCTCTGAAGACAAGACATTATAAAAGCAGTAATTTGAGGTATGTGTTTTATTACATCTGCTTGGGGTTATCTACATGATAACCTTTTATCCTACATGAAAAATGTCCAGATGATATCTACTGTAAATGTGACTCTAGTACTGAATAGGAATCAGATACAGGAAAAAAAAGGACAGAAAATGTGGAGGCTAATCCAGTATTTCCTCAGCTATCTGTAGCAAATTTTTCTTCCCATAAGTACAATACAGTAGCATTAGGTGGAAAAAGAATGAAGGACACACAGAAAGGTATTTCATCTGCAAATAAATTATGTCTAGAAGGTAATACCTGGCTTACTGAATATACCTCTAATAAAATGTTTAATATCTTGCTTGCTATAACAATTGTTTTATTACATTGATTAATGGTTTTGTGACAATTCAAGAATGAGAACAAACAGCAGGAACATTTTTGTAAAGTTACTTTGTTAAGTATTGAGAAAAATACACAGACTAGATAGCTACTGTATTAGATTAAATTACCACCATTTGTGATAAATAAAGCATATATTATGTAATAATGTGATTTTAAATTGTTTAAACAATACAGATAAATGGTGGAGACAAAACACTGGAGTTTTCCCATTTCCCATTTCTGGAGTTTTGAATTCAAAAGAGACTAGGTTACTGCTGAAAACCCTTAATTTAGTGAATCAGTATCTATGACATATATGTGGAAAAGAATGTAACATGAAACTACCACTGTTGTGAGAGCAATTTTTACTGTGATACATGGGAGAGTTAAAAAAGGGGATTCAGAAGCCATATGGAAAAGCTAGAAAGAAAGACTGTCTCAATCACAAGCAGAAGTTATTTGATCTACCCAGAAATTTTCCATTGGAATCCTTTTCTGCTGAATAGTGCAGTTTTAGTTCAGTCAAACAAACCGAAACTTTTAGTGTTTATGATTATTATCACTGAGGAAACAAAAAAGTAAGATGTGATTCTTTGGACTTGTGAATCCTTTTCTGATCACCTAGTGGAGTCATTGTAGAGCCAGGGTGACCTCAAAGACAGGGACCTTGGCCCTGAGAGAGGCTCATCCCTGGGGACTTTGGTCACCACATTGCTACTGCCTTTCTGAGTGAGAGGGCTGGAGGCCTGCAGAGCTGGGAGACCTGAGGAGAAAGTCAAAGGCCCACTTGGGGCCATGTTGTCCGTAGGCCCTTGCACCACGGATTCCTGCCTGTCCCTTTTAATGCCAGGGAGAGAAATGATTTAATGAGTCTATTGGTGGCTTTTCCTGATCATTCAACTTAGAAATTAATCAGTCATGGAAAAACAGTTCACCAAGGGCACAGCTCCTCAGAGATCAAGACCCATTCAGGTGGCTGAGCCAGAGGTGGGAATACTATGCCTGGAAGTCTGGGTGGAGTGAGCAACATGGTCCTTTGAGCTGTGGGGCAAGACCTTGGCTGTTGTGTGTCTGCACGACACAGACACCCAAACACTCTGTGAATCTGTTTGTGTCATGGAATAGAAATCTTACAATGGAAATCACCATCCACCTGCTATACCCATTCTGATGAGTAGACAAATTGGAGATTGTTTGCTATTGTGTGATGCGTTTCGATTCCTGCTGCTGCTACTCTTCTAACATCCTGTGACAGACTGAAATAAGCTAATACTCCTAAATTGGACTGAATGGACCTTCAAATATCTTTTTTTCCTTTTCAAAGTTTTATATAATTATCTACAAGATATATTTATTTAATATGAGCAAGAATATCCATTGGTTCTTAATTTAATAAGAGAATTAAACAATAGATCAGTGTTAAAATATTTTAAAAATTTAAAACCCAGGTAACCCAGGAAAGAAAAAGACTCCTAACAATATGCTTGCTTTAGTTCCGAGCAAGAAAAACTCTGCTAACAATTTCTAATATTGGGAGTTTTTTTCTATGATATATGAGCAGAAACAGATGTTTTCCACTGCCAACATCGGATCTGTGTGTGAAGAATTAAGGGCATTATATCCTGTCAAAGAAATGAACGATATTTAACCATGCAGACTCCTGTTTACCTCAGACAGAAGTACAGTGGTAAGCATCTGCATATCGTCCTAAACCTTAGAGTAACCTAATATGACAGTCAAATCTCTATAGATGATATAGATGATATATATGCATTTAAAGAAATTATTTGGTTAATTTAAATAATTCCAAACAAGCGCAAGGTTTGGTTTTCAGCAGTGTTAAGAGTCATGGAATAATCTCGGTTTGCATCATTCAAAACAATATCAAGTATCAATCATACATTTTAAAGATAAGCTTGAATTCTCTTCTTAAGTATTCCAGCACATCCAGCTTCTTTGGTTCTGCAGGCCAGCCCCAGAGTGGGCTTAAATGGCTGCTTATGTTTAAGACGATCACTGTCTGTTACACTACTTTTGTTGTTCCTGCTCTGTTTCCCTTCTTGATCTAGACTCAAGAAACTGGAAAGTCCAGAAGTCAGTATTTCTCTTCACGTTTCCTCAACCACCCGTGCTGGAATGCCCAAGATAAAAAGACACTTAGCAATGATAGCTATGTTATTTCTGTCTCAATATGGATCTTCCTGCTCATCAAGTTAGAATAAATTGTAACATGGACAGAGTCTGTGTAAATCAGCCTCAGGGTCTTGATAGGGCAGAGCCATCCTACAGCTCTTATCCCTCCACAAGGATGTTTTACATAAAGTGCCCCTGGATCTAGCATATTTAATAAATATAGAATCTGATGCTGTTACTTGCAATCATGACATGACAATGGTTTTGTGCATTTATGAAAGCTCATCCAAGTAAATCCAAGTATTTATTCCTAGTTCCCTCTAGCTCATATAGTCAAGATTGGTACTAACAAGAGGAAGTTCCCAAGAGCAGCCAAATTACTGGAATTGAAAAGAATACGGGACAATGACTTCTCTAAATCAGCATTTTCCAAAGCCATCACAATAAATTTGCCAAATACATTCCAGATTCTGGTATTTTCTGACAGAACATTCTCATTGTTATATCTAATGGGATAGACTGCAATCTGTGCCTTCCTTGCAATAACAAAACAGGCATAATGAAGGATGTTAATTTTGAAAAGATGAATGTGATGTAACGTTCATAGTAAGTTGCAGTTTGAATAGTACTCATGTGCAAAACCAATAATAAATACCCAGATGCATCAATGAGGCCACTCTTGTTACTAGATGCAACACAGTAAATAAGGGATTTGTTATCAACAGGTGCATGTCAGTCAATCGATTATGTTAATTTGTAGCATGCATTAAATAAAAATAAAATTCTGCTGCAAATGTCGTAAAGGAGCTTAACTATTTTATTTGTTGGAAGAACAGAAATCACAAAACCTGAAACCCCTGTAACTTGCAGGAAAATGTGTAACCAAGAAAGAAGAAAGATACTGTGACAGTGTCTCCAAAGTTTCCTGGGCTGTACTCGCAAATGACCCTCTGAGTTCTCACATCAGAGGCCCAAATGGCACACTCCTAGCTCCAGCCGTGTAAATCTGAGGTGTACCTAAAGTAGAAATGTTGCATACATGCTTGCAAAGTTGGACAGGCTTTGTTCATGTCTTCAATAGCCTTGTGATCTGCCCAAACTCTTTAAATTTTTTATAAAAAGGATGCATTCTGCTGTTTGGAGTAATAGGAGGAGTGAGATGAGCAATTATAAATAAAAATATAAAAGGATTAGGAAATATATTATTGTGTCTCTTGGTTTTTCTAAGGTGAAGTTCAGAGGCACTGATCATTTAAGAGTGTGAGAGTCTTGCATCTAAGGGTGATCCTGGAATCCTTACCTACCCTCACCACTCACCAGAAGCAAGCTGACCAGATGATGTAAATGTATTCATTTCCTTGGTTTGCTATAGAGAAAACATTGCTACTTGCTTTGTTAGAGCTTGTGGCAAAGCCACCGACTAGATACCACTTTGTGAAAATTTGGACAAATTCCTGTCACCGGAGCACATTATTTAAAACAATATGGAGTTCAGCAATATGGAGAACTGGGAGTGAGGTGATTTTATTTCATATAGCTCCTGCCTATTATCACGTAGATGATGCCACTGATGACAAAAGGCAGATTAGACGAAAAAAAGGCACTCTTAGATGATCCATAAGGGTATGTGACTGCATCCGCTTCTTGTCTCCTTCAGACTGATCCTCCTTGCCCTCTGGAAGGGACACTAATGGCTTTCATTGTCTTTGCTAGAAAAGAAGCAAGCTACATGATGAGGGTAAGCTTTCCCTCATCAAGGAAAAATAACACGAAATCTCCTTCAGAGTAAAGTGTTGATCATTATTCTTCCTCTTTTGGAGTTATTTCCATGCTTTTTGTGCTGCAGAAGACAGGCAAGGCTCTAAGAGTCAGTTGGTTATAAATTCCTCTGCATTGAGTGAAGCTGTTTTTTCCTATTTGCTAAAAGCCTTAACAACCTCACCTCTTAATCACAGCTAATTGCTCTATTGTAGTTCTGCTTGCACTTGGACATTAAAGAAAAATCTGTCAGACATATTTTACCATTTTTGGTGCCAAAATTCTTTTCCACAGTTTGTTCTCCTATGAAGTTAACTTCAGACATTTTGAATTAATTTAGAAGGAATGGCTTCTCTCAGTCATCTACCCACCCACAGATGCATGCAAAAAACCCAGAAAAGCTTAGTACTAGGAGATTGTGAACAGCAGGATACATTCCTCCTTGTGATGCAAGGGAACAATAATTGCGGGTCTGTGCTAGCTGACTGGTTTATTAGTAAGCACCTTCCAAAGATTCCAGTTTGTGTGTGTGGATATGGTTTACAGAATTAGCAACTCTTTTTCACTCCTCACTGAGTTAGTTTTAGTCATAAGTCCATTATTATTAGTTATTTCAATCATAAATCTGTACAAGTGACAGTTTCAAATGCAGTCTCATATCATGGCAATGTCTATCACTACACCATCTCTATTCCCATACTCCTTTAAATGTAATATTTCAAGCATCTTTCTGACACTTCACATGTGTTTTAACCCTAGTGTGGGTTTTTAGATGTACCATAAGATTAACTCTGAAGAGAGTTTTCTTTACTAAAGGGTTGTTAAGTCTTGGAGCAGGCTGCCCAAGGTAGCAGTGGAGTCACCATCCATGGAGATGTTTAAGAAACATATAGATGCTCTACTTAGCAACATGGTTTAGTGGGAGGTTAGTGATAGATATGGTTAGACTTGATCGTCTTGATGATCAAGGTCTCTTCCAACCTTAATGATTCTGTGATTCTGTGAGAAACTGAGCCTAAACCCATGAATTGGCCTGTAGTTAAGCAGAGCTGCGCAGAAATCTCTAAGCAACATGGTAAGTTAGAGATCTGTCGTTTATCCATTTCATGCTTCTTTAACATTTAATGCTCCAATTAATTTTTCTCTGTATTAAACCTCATGTCCTTTTAGATTCCCTTGGATTATATTTTCTGAATTTATCCTTTCTTGATTTTTTTTTTTTAATCCCTGAAGAATAAGATTCTCCTTAGTTCCACAAAATTACAACTGTTGTAGTTATTTCATCCCACACAGAGCTAGAGGAAAAAATAAATTTTTGCCATTAGACACCTGGAATTCTCAGGTCTTTATTTTTCTACCATATATTTCTTTATTTGCTATAATGTCCTGGAGAATGATATAAACAAATTTCACCTTGTATTAAAATTAGTTGAACACCTTTAGCAGTGCACAGAACATTATGACTAGCATATGCTATCTTGTAATATTTCTTTTTTGTATACTGTCTCCAGAAAAAACTGCATACTGTAAACATTAATTTATTAAACGTTAGTGAATATTAGATGTGCATTGACACTTTTATTGCTAGCTCAGGGCCGAAGGCTAGTGTCCTGCTTGCAAGATACTATTTAGCTTACCTAGTAAGTTTCTACGCGTTGATCCATTTAAGCCAAAATGGTATTATTTTTAAATGTTTTCCCATGTTTATGAATTTTTTTGTTTTAAAGTACAGGGCATAAAGAAATCTCTCAACTTTTGGAAGCATGTTAAATGTTGATGCAACAGAATTCAAGGTCTTTGAATAATTTTTCAGTAGGTCGTATTTGTACATTTCAGGCAGTTACAGGAACAATGTTTACCATGAATTCAAAAGTCCTTAACTTTTTCATTCAGTATTACTGATGCAAGGATCGGTCTTGTCCTAAGTTTTGCATTGCATATACAATGCACAGCAAAGGCTTAAAGACATAAGAATATTATGAAAGTGTTTACTTCTTAAATGTGGTAGCAACTTTCATACCCTCATGTTCTTTTTTGGTATTTTTGTATTACTAGAAATATTTGCATATATTCTGGAGCAAATTCAGTCTTGCTTAATTCTACCTTTAATGTGTACAAAAATATAAGCATAATCACAAGATACTAGTATCCATGATATTTTTCAGCTTTAGCAAACTGATTTTTAAAAAGTTGGGGTTTTTTTTTGCTCAAAAATGAGATGGCAAATTCATGTCATATGTTTCCAATCAGAAACCAGATCTTACGAAGTGTTTAATGATGAAATGAAGGAGGCAAAAATTAAGTAGCATCAACTTCTACAGGCTGCAGTTACTGTGAGGCAAAGATTTGTGGAAGAATAAAAGGTACTGTATAGGAAACATCCTTGCTGATCAGATGGAAAGCCTTTCCATATTACTCTGGTGTGTAATAAATGAAACCTCCATACATTCGACAAAACAAAGGTGAGCAGAAGGAAAATATGTCCTAGGAGAGCACAAGCAAGCCCAGACCCAGAGGCTATTCCAGATCTGTTAGCACAACTGCCTTTAGACCTCGCCACACAGCCAGATGTTGCTGCTAGAGCCTTCCCAAGCTTAGCATCTGGGTCCTGGCATGCCCCGGGAGCAGCTTGGGGTACTACCTCCCTCACAGGGGTAGATGCACAAATAAAATGCTGGGTGAATTGCTTCTTGTCTCGGCTGAAAGATCTAATTTGTTTCAGACTACAGATCCTATTGACTGCAAATGTGAAATATCTGGGTAAAAGAGCCACAGACTAAGTATTTCTCACTAAATATTAAATGTTATACATCTATTAAATATTATTTTCTTTTCTTTTATTGATTAAAGTTCTTTTTTCCCCCCGGATTTCAGGCTCAGTGTGCTAGCACTTTTCCTCAATTTCTAGTAATTTCTAGTGGCATTTATGAGGTTTAAAAATTTTGTCAGTATTCAGATTGAATTTTATGAGGTTCCTGTAGCCTTTGCACTTGAGATATCCATCACTGGATGACATATTCAGTCCTAGACAGATAGGATTTCACCCACACAATAGGGATACTGAACAGTAACTGTGAGCCAGATCTTCAGCTGGCACAAACTGCATTATGCTTAATCAACTTCAATGTGAAGCTATGCCGGTTCATACCAGCTGGGCATCTAGCCCTTTGTCTGCCCCCATATAAAAACTGTGTTTATTTGCTTTTTTGAAGCTTTACATTTTCCATATAATCATAAGTAACATTTTCATTTTAGAGCCAAACCCAAATTTTTATTTCATGTCCCATTTCTGCTCCATCTACATCCATCTTGAGAATTAAATGCACACAGGGGAGGGTAAACAAACTGCTGAGGAACATCTGGGATGCATAGAGTGTCTGTTTCAGTCTCCAGAGAGGGCAACCCATTTGCATGGTACCTCTGATGAACATACAGCCATTACTGGAAGCAGTGGCTATTTCACAGGCTCGATGGGATGTCTGAATCTTGCTATGCTCCCTTCCCTTTAAGTCAAGTCCACCTTGAGTAGCTATTATCTAAGACCAAAGAGGTTCAGTGATGGACAGGTGTTATACGAGAGACAATGAGCTTGATCTCTGTGACAAAATCCTGAAATGGCTGTGTGTCTGCAAGTTTCTGTGTCTCCCTACTTCAGTCTGGATGAGATTGCCATAAATTCGAGTCTGCTTGTGCAAACCTGAATACATGAGCAATGATGTATCCACCAGTGCTATTGATTTCAACTTCAGGGTCTAAGTGCTCACCACATGAGTAAGGCTTGAACATAATAGCTTTCTGATAGTGTTCCAAGTTTGGGGGGATATATGAAGGTTAATTGAAGCTACAGACTTGGCAATTTGCCTCAAATGGCTGTGTGCCATGGTGTTTGGGGATTTTAGCTGTTATATGTGTAAGTAATTGCTCTTTACCAAATGCTTTAGGGAGAAAAAAAAATCACCAAATCTAACAATTTAACGTATAAAATCCTCCATGCAAAAAGCTAAAGCAAACACAAACCTTCAACACATGCCTCAGCCCTGGTACTGTTATCTAGCATCAAATATTGTGTTCCTGCTTCTGAAAGCATTTATCATCAAATCATTGACTTAACAGATTTAATTTTGCTGTACAACAAAAAAATATTTCTGAGGAGAGTCAGGCCCATTTTACATATTTGACATGTGAAAAGGCAGCAGGTAGGCTGAGCCTTTTTAGGACAATACTTTTCCCACCGTCTGTCTTTCCTGGCACTGGGGGTGACCAGTCCCACACTTCATCAGCAAAACAAAATGCATACTTGTGCGCCAACCATCCTTAGAGAAGGTCTGATATCTTAAGATTCAGCAGATGAGATACACCAAGGTGAGCAATGGCAAGTCAAGATGATATGGTGAATTGTGAATTAAGGGAGCTGGGAAATGTTCCATTTTCCCACTCCTGCTATGCAGGCCATAACATCCAGCAAAAGTGTGAGGTGGACAGCCGGAGCAATGATTTCTAAGTGACTGATACATCCAACTGAGTACATCTGTCAAGACCCTTAATGAATACTGCCAAAAAGGGTAAGTTTGTGTTCATATGAGAGGTTTCAGACAGAGGTAGCTAAGGCAGTAGGTCTTTTCTGCTGTCTGGTACCAACCAGTGTCTTGGAGCAGAGGGGCAGAGAGGATTCTTGACTAGGTTATTGTTGCCCACTTTCTAATGGTGGAAAAACCTTCAGTCAAAATATGATCAGCTGATACTATATAACAAGAATATACTGAAGGAAGATACTCATATTATTGTTGGAGATAAAAAGGGAACTGTTGTGGGAGATAAAAAGGGGAGTTCTTTGGGATGACACTTCAGAGGAAATACTAATTCAACATTTTTCCAGGATCTAGGAGTATCCTTTGGACTCTGGCATCAGCAGAATGCTATAAAATCAACTTCTGTCTTATTCTGAGGATGGCAGCATTAGCTCAGCTGTGCCAGTCTGACTGCAGCAGTCAGCAGAAGCTGTGTATGCAGCCATATAACTACAACAGAGTCTGATCATCATCATCCTGATGAAATTACACTGATCTAATTTGCACGCTGTGAAGACATTTGGCACTGGCTGGATCTGAGCCGTGACATCTTCATTGGAACTAAAAGTATGCTAAGAAGTGACATTACATTTCATACTCTTTTGTGCCAGACTGTGGCATTTCTTCCTCTTTAAAGGCATTATTTCAAGAACATTTAATTTGGCTTTGATATGTCTGCCATTTTGCTATGCAGGAATGTACTGAGCCAGAAAAGCTCAGCTGTAATAAAGTTTGGCACCATCAGCCCACCATATACCTGCACCATCCTGTGCAATTTAATTGGCATTCAGTGGCTTGATAAATGGATTGGCTTAATGAGACAATATACGTGACATATGCAGGACTCTCCTGAGGAATAAGATTCATTTTTGCACTTCACACATCAACATGCTACAGATACCAACACAGTCACCTCCAGCAGCTGTGCTATAACCAATGACATGCCTTCCACTGTGTTGACCAATAACTCTGCTCACTCTAAAACTAGCTTTACATCATTTTCTATATGAGCATTCTCCTTTCTTTTTTTTTTTTTGTTATATTTCCAATTGTCAAAATAAAGCAAGATGCCATATTTGCCTTTGAAAGTTTCTGTAAAATATAATATCCATCTTTTTGGCTGGTATTTTCATGACTTCCTGAGGATTTGCCTCCATGTTTAGAGAAAATTTTAGTCATACTTTGAATATAGTCTAAGTAACAACTAAAAATATTCAATAGAATACACATAAAAGGCAAGTTCTGTGTTACGTAGTTTTAAGTGACTATAATAAGTAAGTATGACCTATTCTCCTCAAAGATTCATTTGCTTGGATGAATTAGGTTTATGTTAGAGCCACCTCTGGATTGATTGAAGATGAGGATCCCTGGGAAGCTGTACAGTAGTTGGCAGAGGGGAGCATTTTGATGCTATTACAGCACAAATAATTACTGGTCATAATAAAATTTTATTCAGCCTTTTTTAAACAAATTCAGTTTTGCTTTAGTCAAGGAAAGAACAAAAGATGATCAGAAACACCAAGGATCTGGTCCAGTGTTAAAACTACAGTAGTTTAATGGCAGATCTTTGAATTCTGCCTCTGAGATGTAACTGTGAATGTAATCAATGTTCTTTGATGTTTATCAGAGGCCTTCTTGTGAGATTAGAGATCATATAACAGTTGGAATTTAACAGCAATCTAGAGAGATAACATACCTTGCATGGACAGGAAAGATAGGCATCCAACTTTCTGGTATTTTAAAAAGACTCGGAAAAGGGTTCAGAGACAGAAAACATCAACTCACACAGCACACACACTGACTTAATTTTTTAGCTGACATTAAAAGTATACATATATAAATACCTCCCTTATTTTAGGAAAAAAGGTCAGTATGACCAAGTCCTCAGTCATTATTATCATCAGGATAATGAGGATAAAACCCAAATAGTTTTGTTGGTCATTTTGCTCTTGTACAATTCTGAAGAAAACTGAGAATCAGAGGACTGTCTGTCTGTCCTGGCCCTGACAAAATGCAAGGATTTTGAATGGAACCAAAAGGAATGAGGAGCTAAACTCCCACTGAATTTACATGGAGGTTAATACATTTAATTCCTTGTATCTGTTGGAAACAAAATCTAGTCTTCATACCCAAGAATATACAGACTCACACCATGGGAATGGCCACTGCTTCAACCTGGAAAAGAAAATTTGGGAGAGAGATAAGCAAGGCTGCAGCTGGCTGCTACTGAGCTGTGCTCTAGGCTGTCACAGTACCTGCCGCTGGCTTCTTGTCCATGAGGTGGAAGAAGCCCACGTGTTACTGCCTCGAATTTCAACTGGGTGCCAGTTTGATGCTTGCAATTCTGCTTTAAGGAAAGCCTCATACATGCAAATAAGCCCAAAGAAACTAAAAAATGAAACGGTGTGTGACAGTTTCTAATTACTGCATAAAAACAACATATGGAAACTTCATTGTCCATTTCATCCCTCAACATGTACTATCAAGTTAGATTTCTTTTGCTCAATCATTCTCTCTAGAGCATTTGGAGCTGTTTCACTTGTATTATGTGAAGAAAAACAACACTTGATATGAGCAGTGTGATGCTTTTACTTTCTCTGTCCAAGCTCATTAATCTCATGGAGGGTTTAAAAATAAAAAATCCTACTGGTTTGGCACAAACTGCAGTTTTGTAAAAAAGGAATCGGTTCAAAGTCCTTTTTCAGAAGTATTCCATCCATTGTCAAGAATTATGTTTGAAAGAGTGTAAACACTGAGAAACAGGAGACTAACTTAGTATTTAAGTTTAGTCATTGTAAATGCTAACAAGTAGAGAGCATCACTTACTAATGTGTGTTGATGGGGTCAATTGTTGCAGAAGATCAGTGAAGGAATCTTAAATATGACTTCTTGCTATGTACAATTAAATAAGAGGACGTATTCTCCTAAGCTTTTAAGTGTTTCCAGAAAGATTTCAAAATTAAATATTTATAATAGAGGCATAAGAGGAAATTTAAAGGATATGGCTGGGTCAAAGAAACGAAGCATACATCAAAGTCCCATTTTCTGGGAGCAAAAGTCTTGCAGCCTTCCCTATCAAGCCCTGTGGCCACAGAAGCAGAGTCAGTTAATGAATCAGAAAAAAGCTGGTTACCAGATGTCCTTACTTATTAACACACACATTGCATTCTGTAATGGCATTCACTAAACAATCTGTGTGGAGCAGGCTCTGCTCCGTTTAAAGTCCCTCTTTCAAAAAATCACTTCTAACTTTTCTTCCACCATGACTGATTTCAGGATAGCTGTTGTTTAACATGCTGTCAGGCATTTTGTCTAATTGAAATTTCTCCACTATTCTGAAGGTTCCTAAGGTACCCAGCAAAACAAAACTGTTTTAGCATTTATTCTTTTATCTCTCCTTCTAAAATGATAATGAAATAAGATTAAATAAATATAAAATATTAACTTAAAAGCAAAGCAGGAGAGAAACCAATTCTCTTTGATTGGTTTCCACTGCTGCTAATTTTAATGCCACCCATTGTTCAGCTCTGCAGTCTAATTTTATGTTAATATCCTGAAAGTTGTCAAATCTTGGCAAAACCTATGCATAAATTACACAGAAAGTAGCTCACAGGAGGAGGAAAGTAATGACTGTCATGGTTAGCCAAACCCATTAATAGTCTGACAAGCAATAACCCAAGAGCTCTGGTCAACTGCTGCAGACATCTGTGAAACTTTTGCAATTAATTTTTTTTTTTGGAAGAGGTATCAGCTGTGAAATAGCACATAAGTGACTGATTATTATCAGCTCTGCTGGTGAGGGCAGAACTGATCAACTCCAAGCATTCATCCTTCTTCTACAGACTGATTATTTTATGAATATAAAAGTTTTAATTTTCTTTATTTTCTAAGCCACTCAAATCTCCAGAAAGAGAAGAGTTAGTTGTACATGAGTAGTGCTTTGCTTATGCATACTCTTTCACATGAACAATTGTCAAAGAACGTTACAGACATCATTAGCATTTTCTCTGTCTATAAAGTGGAGAAACTGAGGCAGAGGCTATGACAGAACGTGAGAGGCTGAGAAATGGATAGAGGGACTTCCCTAAAGTCAGATATTGACAGGGATATCTCTGCTATGCAAGGCAGTGCTCTGTAAGACTATACAGTCACACTGTGCTGAGAACAATGTGGATCTTCAATAAATTCCCTTACATCACCAAAATCACCCTTGCCCTGAATTCTCAAATTCTCTTTTATAGGCTGAGAGGACAGCTGAGATCTGTTACATGATTTCTCATGAATTCAAAATTCTCATTGGCACTAAGTCTTTGGGGACAATGCTTTATAATTGGGTAGATCTGGTAGAAGTTTGCTGCACCAAAATGCATGCATTTTAGTTGCTGAATTAATACCTAACATGATTGACATGCTTACAGGTACCTCTTGGATCTGTAGAGAGGAATGAATTTCATCTGTTGCATTACCATGCTTGTCTTTTTCTTTTTGTATGCAAACAAAAATCCTGATAAGAAATTGTCATTGGTAAACTGTATTTTTATCTGTAGTAGGATACTGTTAACCTGAACCTTTGACTGAATAAAATACTATATTCTTCCTTGAAAGCTTTTTCTTATGCAAGCAAATTCATTTTTCCTATAAGTAGATGGTCTGAAATACTGTCACTGAATTTCTTATTGTCACTACCATATGAAATAATCCAGTAGGTGTCAAAATCTAAACCAAACCTGATTTATATGGAATACTATACCCCAAAGAAAATAATTGCTCTCACTAGTATTAATGAACAGATAATTAACATTTATTAAAATACATGGGGCATATAAAAGTACAGTAATATCTTATTTTTGACTACTATATAGACCCTATGTGCTGCTATAACACATCCATTACATTCCACATCTTTCATCTTCATACTTTGCTTTTTCATTCACTGTCTTGAACAGTGCTAATGCTTAGTGGACAACACAGAACAAGCAGGCATTTTAGGATATATTCTGAAAACAATAAGTTATTCAAATAATAGGACTTTTAAAACCAAACTTGCCGTGGAAAACACAAGAAAAAGGGGCATACTAAACATAGCACATAAACTGATGCCCACAGTCTGGAAAACAAGTTTGCTGCTGCCTTGGGACACATAATTTTTAGAAATAATGGACCATTTGGCAGTTATGCACATGTCACCAAGCATGCTTGGAAACACCATGGGCTTTGCTTTATTAATTGACATGGTTTGAAATAAATTCCCTCTGTAAAGCGAAAGGAATCCTCAAATCTACAATTCACATGACCTTTATATAAGACAGACTTTATACTTAGACTGTACTGTATTCTCAAAAATGATATATACTAATCTATCAACTGTTTTTCTTCTCCAAACTATGAAAGAAATCAGTTCTTTGGAATGGATAGGAAACTAGCAATGGTCATTTCCTTCAAGTGCTGCCTCATTCCAATTAGTGGAAAGATAAAAGGAAAACAGATCCTTGATCTTGATTCTGTGAATCACTTCAAAGTCAGTTTAGCAGACCTTCCTACCTCAATGAATCTAACAGGATAACATGCAATGCATTTTCCAGAATGGCCCTTGAGAAGAACCTGAACCAGAGCAGCAGAGAGTTTCCACAGCACCTCAATCAATGCAGTCCTAGGAGTTCTAAAGGTGAACATAATAAATACAGGCAAAACAAGTACCTAGGAGCCAGAAAACTCTGCTTCTCAATTCCAGTCATAGCCATGATGCAGTAAAGCGAGTGAGAGGGCATACCCCTTCTCACACATAATTTTCAGGGGCTTTAACCCTGTTGAGTCCTGTCATTCCATGAGTACAATCACTGCTATTGTGGCTCAACCCTGTGCAAAGAGTGAATGTCTGAAGAAGGTGCCCTTCTGCCCTTGTGTATCTCTGCAAAGACACAAACACAATTTAGCTTTTAGCTCCCTGAGTGAGCTGATCCTTGTTATTCAAAATTATCTTTTTCTTTTGACCAGAAGTTATTTGGAGGAGAAGGATTTGAACAGCCTCCTTTTTTTGCCCTTCCACACAGAATCTTCAGTAAAGTGTTTGGGCTGGACAAAGACCTGCTCAGAATTAATATAGCTATACTTTTTATTGTGAAATTTACTAATAAGTTAAAACTATGAAATTTTTTTCTTCGTCAGTTTATTAATACATTACTAACAAAGTAGGAAAATGGAGAAGTGAGATAAAAATAAAACAGTACAGACAATGTCAGAAGGAACATCAGGTTTTCCTAGGATCAAGGTGAAAGAAGGGGATATTCCATCTAAAAAAATCCGGTTGTAAAAATCAGATAATTATTATTTTCCCTCTTTCTCCCCACCTTTCTTCTTTTCCATGAAGAGAAAGTCAGGATTTTTATTTTCTTTTTGATCCACACTGGTTATTTCTATACCACTAAATCAAACTCACCCGTGACTGTTCTCTGGCATGTGGTGCAGACTGGCCCACATCCATGTAACAAAAGTGCCTCACTGTCCAAAGGGTGTCTGTGCTCACACTACATATAGGGAAAGGTCCTTGTGAATAGTTTGGAACTGCTCTAGCTAGGAAAAGCCAGGAGAGTGCCAGAGACTCTTTTAACGATTTAACAGTGTAGACAATCAAATTCCTGTGCCTGGAAGTACTTCCCTGGCACTCTTAAATCTACTAGTCTAGACACAGCTACTGTGGTCAAAATCTGCTTCCCTTATTCACGTAAATAGCTCCAGTGAAGTCAGCTGTGATATTGGCTGTAGAACAAGAATTCTGTTTTGCAAATGATTTCAAGCATTTGGCCTTCATTATACACTGGGGAAAAAGAAAACCACCCACAACCTCCAGCTTTCAAATTTTAAAAAATAATGTGATAACTACCCAAATAGCCAAATGGCCAATACGTTCATCCAGAATTTAGGTGTTTTTGTTGAAATCTCTATCTTCTCTAAGCGAGAAAAGTTTGTCATATTCCTAACAAGTTTGGCCATCCAATATCTCTGGAATTATGGCTCTCCAGAGCATTTTCTTTCTAGCATTAGCAAGAAAGCTTACCCTGAAGCTGAGGAAATTCCAATATGAAATATTTTTACTATGGAAAAAGTGTTTTGTAAGAGATACCCTGGTAATTTACAGGATTTGATTCTGGAAGTTCAATTCCCCATCCCCATCCCCCAAAAATCCCAACCTCCAAGCAACTCAATCTACACTACAGCAGTGGTTAAGACATTTGCCAAAATAACATCTTATCTCAGAGCTCACAGGAATTCAGGTGGATCAGGAATTTTCTCAGACAACAGTTTTTACTTTTGTAAGTAAAACATGAATTTGTCAGAGTCAAAAATGTGCAAAAATATACCAACATTGACAGTACTGTTTTAGAAAAAATACTGTGAAGCATTTAATGTTCTTTTATAATGTAAAATGCTGAGCCCTTGTTTTGAAAATTGAAAGTGACTTGCAACTCATGAAAGAAAATTAGAAGAGAATTATTTGGTTAATTCACCTGAAAAATACTGAACACAACATTCAGGCATTTCTGAATATTTTATTTTGATTCTTACTTGTAAAATCAGTACTTTTAGTTTATACCTTTTATTCTCAAATGAAAAATATACTCTATCCCAGCTTTAATAAAGCCCTTTTTACTGGTACTATAGAGATTTGGTATAAAGGTAATTCTCTGGAAGAATCATGAATGAAAGAACATTTGTAGCAATTCTCAGAAAAACATTCTGAACTGAATTCAACTACTCTTGCTAGACATATATTTTCATTATGGTTTTCATGTGTAATAAGAGATTCATATTTATTTACTTCAGTTGTTTGCTATAATGTCTCTCCACATAAAGAAGAAAGAAATATGCCATAAGTGTAATAAACCACTTAATATCTAAGTGAAGAAATACCTTTAAGTAGAAAGCTATTTACTTAAAATTAGTTTAAATGGCACAGCCTGGACAGAACTGACCATACATTAATGTTAATTTGAGCCACTTTCACACAGAGGCTGATTCAGACTCACACAAAAGCCTCAACTACACAAATTCCTTACAGTTCATTCACAGTCACATACTAAACTATATTTCAGCCTTATCATTTTTGATCTTAGAGTATTATCTGTGAGCTAACAGACATGCTCATGAACCATGCATCAAGCTGTTGCTCATCACCATCATGGCTAGGTTTCACGAATGAAGATTTAGGGAGGGCTCTACCCATGTTTTTTACACACGCGCTGGTGGCTAAAAAGGACAATACGAGATAGACAAGACCAGTTGCAAAAGGCACAGCAGAAGGACTTCTTAGATTATATATTATGCAAAACATGATTATTTCTACGCTGTCTTTTCTCCTCAAGAGTGATCCTGCGTGCTTTCTCAAAAACATCAGCAGCATTAAAAATAGTATGTCTCCAGACGTCCTGATTGGAGGCCAGAGTAGACCAGTTAAGTTGATCAGTATGGCCAAGGCTGAGATGTTGTAATCATACTGATAAAGCAGTCAGAATATAACCTATACAATCCTAATGGTATGAATGTACATGCCATAGTTGGATTCAGCAAATACTTGCTGGAAGGCTGTGTGGCAGGAGCTCAGTGAGTGAAGGGTCACTCTCCAAAGGGACAGAAAGCCCCATGCCAGGATAACCCTAGCCAGTATGTCTGTGAAAGTCACTAAACAGTCAAAGGACTAACAGCATGTGATGGAGAAAAAATACACAGAATCCCTTGAGCAGAGAGGACAGAAAAGGGAAAATTGCGTTTCAATCATTTCTCTTGCCTGATGCAGAGAGAACAAGGGAAAAGAACCTTGACCATTAACAGTGTTGTGTGATATTCATCCCCTCTTCAAAGAGCTGACTCATGGGCCATTAACGCATAGGTCAACTGATTCTCTACAGACTTCTTAGGATTCAAGCATTTTATTGACACCTGCCTCCAAATTGAGAGGATGATGGCTGGATGTGAAAGATTTTGAGAGCAACAACTCACAAGGGAAACCTTGTGGTTCGAGTCTACTACAGGCCTCCAGATCAAGAGGTGGTTGAGGCCCCATCCCTGGAGGCATTCAAGGTGAGGCTTGAAAGGGTTCTGGACAACCTGATCTAGTTGGGGATGTCCCTGCCCACTGCAGGGGGGTTGGACTAGATGACATCCAGAGGTCCCTTCCAACCCAAATGATTCTATGATTCCAGGATTACAGAGTGGATAATGATGTTGCTGTGGCCACACAGAAGGGAGCATCCTCTTTGGGGACTGACAGGGACTGTCTGTGTGTACACGATTTTAAACTCACATCCTTGCTCTGTAATGTGATCCTGCTGTATTTCACATCATTCTAGGTAACGATATGAACAATTCAGGGTAAAAATACTCACTGAAGCCTGAAACGATTGTCACTGGCAACAGTGTAGACTAAGACAATTTATGAATTCAGATGTTTGTAACTAATGATCTCAGTTAACAAAATACATAGAGCGAACTCATAATCTATTTAAATTCTAGTACAGGACTTTCAGAAAAAAAATGCAGCTTGGGCTGAAAAATGTCAATCATATTTGGAGAAGGCTTAAAGGCTTATGTTTTCTTTATTATTTTGTATGAAAATACTTAGAAATCCAAATACTACTGTGAAATGGAAATACTTTCGAAGGAAATACTCATCATTAAAAACCAAGTAGGAAAGCTTAAATATCAAGGTTGTGTTGCATACAGCTCAGCTATAATGAAAGCACAGTGTCTTAACACAACATCATCCTAAATATTTGATTTTCTTATTTCACAAATGAAGATGCATTATCACATCTGGGACCAGTATATTGATTGAGTTATAGTCAGCATCTGTAGGAATAACTACGAACTACAACTATAGTTAGTATTAGAACTCTATTTTTTTTTATATACAGCTATCCAGCTCCTCTTTTCAGGTATATTTTAATATTTAAAGTATATGAGATCAGGTACTTTCAAGTACTCAGCTTCAGTCTACTGTAATTCAGTCATGTTTGATTGAATTTACACTATGATAATTGAAAACAGAATTAGGTTGTCTTCTTACATAGTTATATACCTTTTCCCCAAACTTATGAATGGTAGGCAAGTCAAACTGAAGCTTTATTACTGGCCTCCAGATCAAGAGGAGTCTGCTGATGAAGCATTCCTACTCCAGCTACGGGAGGCATCATGCTCACAGGCTCTTGTCCTGCTGGGAGACTTCAACCACCCAACATTTGCTGGAATAACAATACAGCAAGCAGTAGGCAATCCAGAAGGCTCCTGGAAAGTCTGGATGAAAAATTCCTAACACAAGACATAGACACCCCTACCCAGGGGGGGTGCAATACTTGATCTACTGATCACCAATGCAGACGAGCTCATCAGGGATCTCAAGACTGGAGGCTCCCCGGGCTGCAGTGACCATGCATTGGTAGACTTCACAGTCCTGAGGGTCACTAATCAGCCAAGAAGCATAGTCAAGACCCTGAACTTCAGAAGAGCAAAATTCCAACTCTTTAAAGAGTTACTCAGCAGGATACCCTGGGAAAAGGTCCTCAAGGACAAGAAAGCAGAACAGAGCTGGCAGATCTTTAAGGACACTTTCCATAGAGCACAAGAGCTCTTGACTCCCAGGTGTAAGAAATCTGGTAAGAAAGGGAAGAGGCCAGCATGGCTGAGTCAAGACCTGCTGGTCAAATTAAAAAGCAAGCTAGAACTACACAGACAGTGCACGCTGGCAGCCTAGAAGGCCAATCGCATCCTGGGCTGCATCAAAAGAAGCATGACTAGCAGATCAAAAGAGGTGATTCTGCCACTTTACTCTGCTCTAGTGAGACCTCATCTGGAATACTGTGTCCAGTTCTGGAGCCCTCGATACAGAAAGGACATGGACCTGATGGAGTGGGTCCAGAGGACGGCCACAAGAATAATCAGGGGGCTTTAACACCTCTCCTATGAAGACAGGCTGAGGGAGCTGGGATTGTTCAGCCTGGAGAAGATAAGACTTCAGGGGGACCTACTAGTGACTTTCCAGTACCTAAAAGGAAGTTACAAGAAGGCTGGAGAGGGCCTGTTTGCAAAGGCCTGTAGTGAAAGGACAAGGGCAAGGGTTTTAAATTGGAGATGAGTCAATTTAGAATTGATACTAGGAAAAAGTTCCTTACCACGAGAGTGGTGAAACACTGGAACAGGTTGCCCAGGGAGGTGGTTGAGGCCCCATCCCTGGAGGCATTCAAGGTGAGGCTTGAAAGGGTTCTGGGCAACCTGATCTAGTTGGGGATGTCCCTGCCCAGTGCAGGGGAGTTGGACTAGATGAGCTCCAGAGGTCCCTTCCAACCCAAATGATGCTGTGATACTAAACAGGAGCTGTCTTACTTGCTTTTAATCTCTCATTCTCTCATTTATTTCTTGTATATCTTTTTTCTTATTTATCTTTTTTGTTTCATTAGATCAGAATGAATATTTTTTATCCCCAAGGGCACTAAAGTAATATTTAAATTCGATGTTAATTTTTCATTCAAAAATTTTTTAGAATATCTGAGAAGGTTGATGTCCCTACAAACTTGTAAATCAGTCATTTTCAGACTAATACAGTTTTAATTAGTAAAATTGAAAAGGGTCATTATTTGAGATGTATTTTATGATATATGTGTTTCCAAGTCAAATATTCTGATCTGGGGATGCGGATCCCAAGAACTTCAATCTGAAGTTAATCTTTGTAAATCAGGCTAGAGTGGATTAAAATGCAAGAAAGAAAAAAACCCTTACTACAGGTTAATGAAATGGACTGGATCTAATCCAAAAGAAACTAAGTGATTATAAATTGAAGATTACTACAGAATAAGTCCTCTGTAATCCTTCTATAGTTGACATTGGATGTGTGACTTCCTAAAGGCAGATCTATTAGAGTTTAATTCATTCAGTGATTTTTGTATTATCTAGAGCGTTGGACTGTCTTATATAACTAGTTCATTGCAGTTTTTATAGGATTTAAAACATTTTTCCCCACTCTCTGTATAACTCATAAAGAAAGCTGTACCTTGATCATTATTAACAAGAGGGTTGAGTATTTTTGTTTATTTTTGAAAACAAATTTCTTTTCCAGCATCTCTCCTTGCATTTCTTTTCCTAAGCAAGTTAACAGAATATGTTATTAGAATTTAAAGTCTAGTTTTGATTTTCAACAACTATTCCAAAACCCCCCTCATCAGGCTGGGTGGTCTAGGTGGAATGCTGTTGTCCTGTTTGCTGTTAGGACACATTGCTGGCCCAGGGCCTTTCCCAAAGACTTGCTCTCCAGACTGCTAAATGGCAGTATATCTGGTCCTTCATTCACAGAGATTTCAGAGAAAATAAATCATCAACTTATTATTAATGGTACTCTCATTGGGTTTATTAAATAAAGAGAAGCTTTAAATAATGCAAGAATAAATGGCATTCATTAAAGAAGAGGACAAGAAAGAGTAATAAGAGTGTTTGTAAACCACCAACGCAGCAGGGCTAGATCTCATTCTTAGCAGATCAGTACAATTCTACTGACTGCACTGAAGCTAAGGTCAGAGTGATTAACAGCCAAAACTCTCTTTCAACTGTAATTGTGTATTTTAAAAGTTAATATAAATGAATGTAAAATGTTGTACTAACAGAAAAGTCAGCAACATAATTATTAGACGAAAGTGTCTAGTTCTCATAATAATGCTCACAGAAACAATAGTGAATTTAGAAAATTCCAACTGAGAAGTAACTTTAGTATTATAATTCTTCTCATTGTAGCTAAGATGTAGAATCACAACAAAGTGGCAGTACTGCTCTGGCATTCACAGTCATCTGGTCATCTGAAGGCACAGAACAGAGTCCTGTCATCTGTGTGACCTAGTGTGTAGAGGTATTACCTTACTACTTGGTTATTATGTGCCCTACATTACACCTTTAAATGTTAAAATACATCTCACAAGAGGCTCCTTCAGGATGCTCCAGTTTATTACAATTTCTCATGTACTTTCTGTGTTTTTAGTCTATTTTACAGAGTATGAAAACAAATCTCATTGCCTCAAGTTTATACCAACATAACCCAAGAGGAGGCTTGTCCTATTTTATTGGTAATCCCTGTTCCTTCTTAGAAGCATGAATCCCACAGCTGCATGGGAAAGACAGAAAAGATTATTTGCTCTGATCACATCACATACCTTATCTCTATTTAGCCTGTTACTATAACTGTCAGTTTGAAGTAGTCTTTAAAATGGGTCAATCTGTTTTGCATGTTTATGTTTTCTTTCATCACTCCACATTCATCGACAACCTCAAGTATCCCATAGTAAATTCTAGGGACTCATATATTTTTTATTATTATTATTCTCTCTCTCTCTCTTTAACATATGAAATTTCCCTTACTACTTAATTTCCTGTCTTGAGTTCAAATGATGCTTCTTCACACACGCACAAACACACATGCAATGTATGCATTGCTCTTTACCTAGAAAGGCTNGGAGACCCCAAGTGATTTTCAGACTGTGAAAGGCTAATCTTTAAAGAATTGGTAAAGGGTCTCCATAGCCTTTTTTGGCTGCATCTAACAGGATATTCGAATCCTCCACCATTTACAGTCATGCTCAGGTACTCAGGACATAAAGGGCTTTTCTTGCTGTAGAGCCAGTGAACACTAATTTACAGAAAGAAGAGAACCTGCCTGAGGTTTTGTGCCTCAGAATGGAATATCATCCATAATCAGGGTTTTAAAACTGCAGGCAGTTAAGGCATATCAAGCTGTAGTGCTCAATTCCTGGGACTAACCTGACTTTATTTAGGTTGCATGGTTACGTATGCATGAAAATGTTGACATTCCTGAACTTTTAGGTTGCTTTGCTCTGTGAAAACATGGAAATACATGAAAAGAAAGAAGAATCAAGGTACTGCTTAAAAAAATCCAGAAACCAAATGAGTTTTAAAGATACATAACCCTTTATAAAATAAAGCATGAATCTACAGTCCCTGGAAGTCCAGGCTTTTTTGTTACTAATATATCAAAACCTTGCCCACATAACATTTTTATATGCATTTTCATTCATCATTAGTACTATTAGAGATCCAACACAATGTAAGTTAAACCAGAATGCTATGACAAAATGAGTAGAACTCAGGATCAGTATAACAAACAATGGAACTGAAGTTTAAACATATTTTTCTGAATTTCTTTTTTGAATAAAAGAACGAGTTATTTACTTAAGTATGGTGACATTTTATTTTGTGATTAATTTTAAAATAACATTGTAAAAACTATAAGCTCATTTTAATTTGACAAGCGTTTGGTAATTAATTTTCAAACAATGCTATGGGAATCTAAGAAGCACTCTTCATTTGACATGTATTTTATAATTTATTTTAAAACAATGCTGCACAAATCTGCAAAGGCATTATTCATTTGAGAGTTCATTAATTATGCAAATGAGTTGCAATTAACAAATCTGTTCTGAGGATGGCATTTGCATAATAATGAACTTCATGTTTGTGACATTATTTAATAAGATACCTTTGTGCATTTTTAAACAAAAAACCCTTGTGAATACGTCAGTTAAAAATGGACAACCGGTCAGTAACATTAAAAAACAAAGTACTACCAAGAGCAGTGTCACTGAAATAAATCAAATTACTTAAGCTCTAAGTAATAAACAAGGATATAAAAACTGATTCTTTTATTAACCTCTGCCTTCCAAAATACAGACTTTAATTTTCATTTATGGTGTTGTCAAAACGGTGCTTAAGGACTGGCATTGGAAAAGTACTGGTATTTATCAAGACAGCTGGAACTAAACAGATGAACACAGACACCTATTTAACATTGCTGCTGTGGGCATAGGGTGGCTATGTGACTCTTAGATTATGGATCTTATTAAAATGTTATAATGCAGCATGTGAGGCACAAGTCTAGTGATGGTCTTTTGCTGATCATGTGCTTAGCAAATGGAAGCAGCATCAAAAACATATTCTGGGTTTAATATTCTTGCTAAAGAAGAGTGGCTAGGTGAAGACCTTTTGTTTATGGCACTGCAGCAGTTGCTGCTCACTGCAGCCAGCGATCTATTCCCACACATCCCACTCAGAGCTTTGCAGCAACAAAGTTTTTAGGGCAATGGGGACCTGCATGGCAACTGAAGACAAGATTGCCAGTGTGAAGAAAAGGGACTTCAGTCAATCATGAAGCCTTTGTAGCACCTATTTTTGTTTTTAGCCCAAGACAGGGTTGCTTGGCAACGCTCTGGCAGAGTCTTGGTTGTCTGATGGGAGACACAAGGCAATGAATCAGTGATGTGACTGATAAATGCAGAGTGGCACTTTTTAGGTGCATTGCCTGCAAGCTCAGAAGGCTGGAAACCCTTAAACAGAGACAGAGTCCTTCTCTGGTGCCAGTTACTCTCCTCTGGCATCTCTAATATTGATTACTCTGCTGTCTGTCACTGGTGAGGAAGTGTTGTGGATCATAGCTGTGTGTGAATTTGCCAGGACTTAGTCATGTGCTTTGAAATGCATGTAACAGCAGCTTTCATCTGAGAAAGTAAGTTAAATATGCATTAAAGGCAGGCAAAAGCTTAGAATAAAGATACATAGGAAAAGATGAAATTAAGTGTTGCAGAAAGTTGCTTCTCCAAATTCTTTAGTATTTTGAGACAAATAACTTAATTGACTATTTTTGATAGAATACTTGAAAGCAATGGGCAGGAGGAGAAAAAGGAGAAAAAAGAAAAGGAGAAAGTATAAGAAACTTTTTTATTAAGAGTTAATTGGTGTTATGTTCTTATTCACATTTACAGCCAGTGAACTCTAAGGTAATGATTTTATTAACATTTTAATATTTATAGTAGTGCCAAGGGATTTCAACTGAGAGGGACTTCCCATCCTGGAGAACTTACAGTTGAACAGACAAGGCAGAGGGAGGATTTGGGCAGGAGCAGATAAACCAGAAAAAATAGTGGCATTTTGAGATGTCACAATAATACTGCAACACTTCTGCTTGTACCTTCCTAAGTTCAAAGAGATGAGGTTTTGTTGGGAGATGAAGGGAAACAGCAGAAAGGGCAAGTAAACAGGAAGGTGAGGCAGAATAAAGTCCTCATTCTTGGCAACATCTGGAGAAGGTACCTGCTGCAGCCATTCATCCTCAGCTCCTGCTGGATGGTCATCAGCTGATATCAACAGCAACTTCTTTTTTTTTTCTCTCTCTTTTTTTTTCCTCTCTCTTTTTTTCCCCTCCTTCTTTTATGCGGAGGCTAGGGAGAAGCAAATTAGCTCTGGCATTAACAGAGAAGGATCTCTGCATTAACAGTTTCATTTCAGAAGGGATTGGAGGAAGGATTTTGCTTCTCAGCCCTCTCCATCAGGTTGAACTGTGATCCCAGTCTTCAAGGTATCCCCCGTCACTATGAGGAAACCATCTTGGCTTTTCTTTTGTGTGAGTAAGTAAATATCAGAGTTACCCCTAGTAGAAAGTTAGTAGGAAAAGACATTTTAACAGCCCAAGTTATTTTGCATTATGCATGCATAGGTGACAGAGCGAACAGAAACAATTGAAGATATTGTTGTTATATCCTAAAATGATTAAAATAATCACTCCTGAGGGTTAACTATGCCGCCACCTTTTCCTCTTATAATATTTGTACCTTTTACTACCAAACTCCACTACTCTCATTTCCTCTCAGCATCCTTCTCAGTGAGCCATGCTTTGCAATGTTGCCTCAAACATTTTTGGGATGCTGCTGTTGTTCTTATCCTCCCTCAAAGCTCACAGGGGCATGCCATCTCCCCCAGGCCTGTTCCATTGCTTCAGGTGCAGCCTAGTTACGTTCACAAATTCTAAATTATCTTAATAACTTTCTCCCCTGTGATCCTGCTTCCAGGAAGTAGCAGCTCACTGGAATCAATCCATGATGCTTTACATGGGCGGCATACGCATGCTAGGTGATAGCTTCTTGGTCTTTGTGGCTTTCCCAGCTTCTTACCTCCTGACAGCTTTAACACAGCTTTTGTACACCCTTTTAGTCATCTAGTTCACAGGCAGGCATGTGCCATCTCCCTCATTCAGTATGGACAAGGATGAAGGTGGCTGTTGGAATCTTTCTGACAATATTATTCTTTTTTTTTTTTAATTAATCAATTAAGTAATTCACTTGGTTGTCAAATCAGGGTTTAGTGCAGTTTCCTCTCTGTTTTGAGAGAACTCTTCAGGTGAGATTTCCACTCATTACTTGTGCGATAAGCAGAGCAAGTATGAGGGTATTACTCTATTAACACAGCATAAGTGAACTGTCTTTGGACAGTTTAACACATTCACAGGTGTTTTGGGTTATAAAACATCTGGGAAGCCCTTGATGTACTATGCAAATTTGAGATGCTGCTTTTATTATTAAGCAATGAGCAAAGATCTTCTTCCTTCTTTGTTATTTGAAATCTTATTAACTGGGTAGTGACTGTTGATCACTTAATTTTGCCAACACATTGACTGAAACCCCAGACTTACATGTATACTTTCTTGCCTGTAATAATCCTCCGTAAGATATTACCTTCACAAAATACTTATACTTCTTTTATCTTAGTTGCTTATATGAACCCAGGTTGTGCAGTCAACTCTATCTACATCTATATCGCTACCTAGAACTCAGTAGAGATATTCTTGATATGTGATATTTGAATTTTTGTTTTACCAAATTAAATATTTGAGTGCTTTGAAAAAAAAAAATAGAATCTTTTCCACGGTAAGTGTAAAATGCAAATTTATCATTAAAATGCTACTACAATATTGGATCAAGTGGTGAGGTTTTGGTATTTGCTCAAGAACGGTGTAAAAATGGATGTGAATTTCATGTTTCTGTCATTATTGAAAAATATGGTTCTTCTTTCTCATCAAGAACATATTTCTTAATATTAATTTTATGCAATTAGATCATGTAAACATTCATTAATTTATGTAAAATAATTAATAGCTCAGCAGTTGCTGTAAGAAAATAATGTATTAGCACTAGTCGTCTCTTGTTCAATTTTCCTTTATATGATTCAAACACTGGCTAAGTCCAGAATCACTTGGAACAATTTCTATTTCCTAAATTCTCTTTAGATTTAAGTATGACAAGAATAGGCAATTGAAAAAATAACAGGGAAATTAAAAGAAACTGCTGTATCTCAAAATCCAAGAATAGTGACATTAATCTTTCGCCCTTATTTCCAGCTTATGTCTCTGCTGGAACTTATTGTCAGTTCTCAATATCTTGGGAGCTTAACTAACCAGCAAAGAACAGAGAATATGTTCTTTTGCAACAGTCACTGACATGAAAATCTGCAGTAAGAGACTGATAGTTTGAATACAAAACCTGCTGTGGAAGTGCTCCCTTCTCAGAGTTTACTTGAAAAAGGTTTGCAGAGCTGGGCTGGTGGAGGTTTCAGTTATACATTCCGGGTAGATCTTTAAAACATGCAAAGGTATACAGAGCTGCCTAAGGGGAGCACAGGGATGCAGTGTTGATCAATTTTAGACCTTAAAAAAACCAACCAAACGAACAACAAACCACTTTTAGAAGATAGCCTTTATACCCTATAAAAATTACAGGTGCATGTAGCAATGATATTCTTCAGTAAGTGCTCTGGTGCAGATATGCACAGCATTTTTGGTGTTTTCTTATGGTGTGACTACTGAGGACTGTGTTAGCCCTGAATGTAGAGATAATGAATGTGCACTGCCTAAACTACAACAAAAATTACACTACATTTGTAAATTATAACATTGTTATTAGTAGCTATATCCTGTCTACTGTGGCAACACCATAGAGGAGGAGAGTAAGGTTTCAAGGAAGCTGTCATGGAAACAAATACCATGCTCTCCATAAGCTGCTGGGGAGAGGGAAGGGAAAGGTTACAGCTGAGGCTTTATGAGTTGACCATTTGGCTGTAGCCTCTGGCATATTTTGACTATATTTAACTCCTAGCTATTGACCTTTATGCTGTTAGATCATGGGATTTCCTAGTCATTCTATCTTGAACAACACTGTAAAGACCACTTAGGAGTTTGGTACTAGAAAGTACTGTGAACCAGTTTTGTAAATAGCTGTTTACTAGCTGTCAGTGCCCTAAATTGAGAAAGTGGTGCTTATGCAGGATAAGATATAAATAAATACTACTTTCTATACATAAAGAGACCTTTCTCACAGGTTTGTGCTATCCTTTAATTTGACCTGAGAGTGAAGGACAAATTCCCCTACTATTTTGCACTGTCTTCTCCCTATGTATTGACAATGTAAGTGAAACTTTCTAAGCAATAGATTAACAAAAATAATTGGGAAAGCTTTGTTTTTCTGTTAGGTGCTCCTGAGCTCCTAGGTATTTCAGAGCCTTGTTGCTATAAAATGAATGTATACCAGGAAGCATAATGAATCTTACTGGTGTGTATGTTTGTTTGTATTAGGCACTGTTCAATCTCACTAGCTTAGTCAGTGAGATCTGAAAGTCTCTTCTGTACAGTCATTCATTTCCCATGGTGATAGCTTTGAACACAGGAAGAAGCAAGCCGTTCTTGCAACATCCCTTTTTTGACCTCTTAATCATTCCTACATGCTGACTTACTGCAGCACCAGGAGATACTATTTTTGACCAAGTTGTGTATAACTATGAACTGAATAACTGACAAGGGAAGCATAGTGTGCTGTGCTTTTGGGAGAGGACATACAGACACTGAATCCAGGAGGAGGAGGACTAACAGTGGCAATGGCCCTGATGGGTGTCCAGATAATTTTCTTATTCTATTCTGTAAATTTCTGTAACACCATTCAAAAGCAGCTTCCAAGTCAATGGAAAATTCTTACAAACATATAAGGATCCATCAGAGCAAGGTATTTGCCTGATTTAAAGTACATCCTTACTCCAGTTTAACCTCTAGTTTTAACTTTCTCCAATATTGCCAGAAGTTTTCAGAGCTCTAGCTTTCTCATTTAATTCTGTACCAGATTTTTCTGTTTGCTTGACCACCAATACTGTATTTTGTTCAACAGATCACAGCGTGGGTGTAGGAGAGGGACTAAGTCTTGACTGTTCAGCATTGTGTAAGTGAACTGCTGTGCTGTACAGTGGATGTTTAAACGGGATCCTGCCAGAGCTGCTTCGTGGTACAGAGGAGGGAGCAGAAGGAAATATCCCTTTCCTGTGTACTCTTGCAGTCTGTTCTTGCCAGCACAGATTTGTAATTATACAGGCTTGACTACGGGCAATGATTATATGGGAAAAAACTATTCTTTGGCCTTTCTAGTACATGCATTCTTTCTGTTGGGTAATTTCAAGTCTAAAAACTTGTTACCAAACTTGCCCAGTTGCAGATTGTATTATTCTCTTTGAGACTTTAGTCACTACCTTCACATCTCCAGTGTTACCAGTGCTACTGTTATTATCACTCATATAATACCTATCTTCCTTAAATATACTTTCTTTCCATCTCTCATAATTCTTGTTTAACTTGACTGTTTCCAGCCTCATTCTTCTTTCTTCTTAGTACAATTACACCTGTGTAACCATTCAGAGCTCTTTTGAAACCTGTTTTATCCAACTTAGTGCTCTTAGAGGCTGAACAAATTTGTGTTTTGATTGCAATGAATCAAGCTGACCTGTAAAATATCTATTGTTCTTCTTTCTTACTGATACATACTTGTTTATCTCTCCAAAGTGTACAAATCTCTTGAAGACAGAAATATCTTTCTTAGGGTGCAGAATTATTCAGGGCAGCATAGGTGCTCTGAATACATAGTATGCGAAGAGCTTGTCTGTTATTTTTGACAAAACATGAGAAAACATAGTGCACAAGTCAAAACCTGTGCAATAAATGCATATCAGGTGACTATATTTTCCTTCAACTTGAATACCATTCTATTTGGCTAGCATTAAAACACTCAATAAAAGATTATTTAGGAGGCCTAACTACAACTGAAATTAAAGCACCTTTCTGCATTTTATAAATTCCACACATTGAAACACCAGAAGGAGGAGGGCTTTTAATCTTGTTTCCATTCTTTATTAAGATGCTTTGTGTAATTAGTTGCATTTCTGTTGGAATAAATGGTAATTTGGAATTCATCCAAATTGAAAACCTAAATGAAAAAGGAGCATTAGTGGTGGGTTGCATGCTAAAAGAGGCAAACTTCTCTAGGGCAGATCTGTTCATGCAACTTGGCCCTGCTTAAATAAAATCTATAGAATCCTTGTGGAATTTAAGAGGGAATGTAGCACATTAGAGGGATGGGAAGGCAAAAGAAAACAGATTTTCAGCCAGAAGGGCAATTCAGTTATAGTTTAATGAAAAACCCCTTAAACCAGACAGAATTATGTATGCTATGTTGAAATTTAGTTTAGGAATAAAAAAGAAAGCCAACAAATAAATGCAAAAATATGACTATTTTATATTGTTGAATTGTTTGTGTTTCAGGAGTAGCTGATACAAGGACTTTGTTGCCAAATGAATTATGCTGTATTCAGGTGACAGTATTATAAAAGTACTCTTGATGCTGCTGTAGGGTATAGTGTGTTACTGCTTCCAATTATAAATTGCACTTTGCAGCTGGTTGTTTGGTCCGTTTTAAGTGTTCAAAAGGCATACAATTTTCATCTGGTTTGTTCAGGCAGTTATAAATTATAAATATTTTTTTCTGCTGTCCTTTTTTTTATTATTTAGCTAAAGATTTGATGACATTAATCTGTGATGCACACAGTGCTTTGGGGGAAATGGCAAATGACTAACTTATTTTTGTTTAGGGAAGTTGTTGCTGATAATGCACATTACCTTTCTGGGGATAAATATTTCATAATGAGTTTTAGTGCACAGACCTATGTACATGAACAACAGCCACACAGGACATGATGGACTGGAATGCCTCTGAAAGAGCTGTCACAGTCCATTGTGTCAATCTATGAACTGAGGTGTGCCTGAATAAACCTAAACATTTTCTGTGTTGGTTCTGGTGACATTTTGATTGTGGTGTGAATAATCCAGCTAAGGAAAGCAGAGATTGCAGAGTCGAGATACTTGTTCAAGAATGGCATACTGATTGGTACTGGTTTTCATAGTGTACTGCACAAATCACGAATTGTTTTGCCTGTCTTGCAATGCCTAATACTCTCTTTAAAGCCGAAGGTAACTGGGCATTTAGAATAGAACTCATGATGATTTATATGATAGATCCAAGAGGCTCCAAACTGTGTATGGGTTTAACAGTTCATGTGTTTATATTATAGCTAAATAGACAAAAAGATGAAATACTGAAAGCGTCATAAATTACTCATTATGGTGAGAGACGGAAGGAACATCTTTCTCTGCTGTTGGAAACCTGAATTATTCCTATGAAAGCCTTATTCTCATTTGCTTATTGTTTAAGGAAGCACTTTTTCTTTGTTTGGTGGTAACAGCAAAGATAAAGATGCTTTGTGTTGCAGCTCCACAACTTTTTCTAGTTAATTGAGCAAATAAATGTTTTCTGTCATGAATTGTATAGGCTAGCAGACTACAGATTCCTCTTCTACATCATGGACCGAATTTGAATAGTTTCCTTCCTTCTAGTACATATATCAAGGAATCAGCTACAATTTCCCTAAATACTGAGTCAAGTTACAAACTTACAGGGTCTTCTAGAAGATGTAGAAATTGGAGGCTTGCCATTCAAGTACCCCACTTAATTTCACTTCTTTGACATACAACATAAGCTCTACAGTCCTTAGTGATCTCTACTAATAAGTTATTTTATTTTCAGAAATAAAGTAGATACTAATGCATTTTTCTAAATATCTATCAAATGTCATTTACAAAAAATAAGCCAGCTAGGCAGGCAACTTTATGTTCTGCTTCCTGAAATTTTGAAATGGTTAGGTGTATTGCCATGCATAGGCTCACTGCAGTAATCCAATCTGGTTATGACAAAGGAGTAACACAATTTGGTGGAGAGCCAGATCCAAAAGAAAGTCTGTTTTCTTACAATAAAAATTCTAACTACTGTTGGGTTATGAACATATCTCTGAATCTTACAATCAGTATTTTCTCAATGGAAACAATAAAAACAGCCAGTCTTGGAGACCCTTTGGCTATCAACCTTTGTTACAAAAAGATAGCATTCCTCCTATCTCCCATTGTGCCATCGATGTGTCACTTTCTCAAAACACTTCTCTTAGTATAAAGGCATCACTTTCATTTCAAAGTGAGCTGTAGTCAAAGGCTTCTCCTATAAGCTTCAATTTAGGCTAAACACAAGAGAAACCCACACCTGAGGTACTATCTCTGTGTATGATACATCAGGCTAAGTATGACAGCTAGCTACTAGCAGTACAAATTAAAAAGCCTCCTATAATACAAAAAAGGTCAGAAACAAAAGCTGGGAAGTTCACAGGAGAAGGCCCAACAACAGATGAACACTTACCTAACTTTTGCTTCTTGGAGAAAAGTGCTATTTCTAACTGTCTCTTTAGAGTCTGTAGCATGACAAAAATACCACAGAATAAAACACAGCCAAAATGTGTAAAATATTCTTGAAGATGAGTTTGTCCTGGCCAATTGCAAAAGAACACACGTAGCTGATTAGATCAGTATTCTCATCACTGAACCCAAATCTCTAATTAGAGGAGCCAGGTGATGCTTCATCAGATCTTTTGTTACCCCTACACAAGATGATTAAACAGAAGAGATAATGACATAAAAAGTAATGCAACCTCTGATTATAAAATGTTGTGGTCATTTCAACATGAAGTATCTTATGGAAAAAGGCATGTGACTTGGTGTCTACCAGGGATTGAAGGAGGTGGGCAAATTTAGCTTTGGGTTACATCAGAAATATGAATGCATAAATACATAAACATACAATTTTTGGTACTTGTGAATGTATTTGCAGCTTCCAAAATTGTTTTACAGAAAATAATTATCTCCTGTTACATTTCCAGCATATGGCTAGATTAAGTTTGAGTGCTTTTCCATATACAGAACATCGTCACATTCAGAATCTACATAGAAGTTATGTATTGTTACTGTCTTTGATCAAACTTTTCAACTTGTGACAGCAACAATTGGAAAACAAATACAAGGAGGAACTTCTTTACAGTAAGGGTGATGAAGCACTGGAAAGGGCTGCCCAGGAGGGCTGTGGAGTCTCCTTCTCTGGAGACATTCAAGAGCTGCCTGGACACATTCCTGTGTGACCTCATCTAGGTGATCCTGCTCTGGCAGGGGGGTTGGACTAGATGATCTTTCTAGGTCCCTTCCAACCCCTGACATACTGTGATACTGTGACACAAGGCTGTTGTCTATGAGTTATTGTAACAGGGAAACTAAAAACTTGGACTATATTTAAAATCTCAGCTTTAAATGATCCTCTGCACCAGGTATAAGCATCTCCTTATGATCTTTTTTTTAAATCCTATCATAGCTTCACTTTAAACAAGACCATTTTCATTATTCATACAATAATTTTATCATAGATATTTCAATTGTCAACCTTTCTTATTTCTTCTTTTGTTAGTTTTGTACTTATGTGTTCTGTATGGCTTAGAAACCGAAAGTATTTACTATGGAATGGTTTTGATAACAAGCGTTTTCCACAAATATGAACTAAGACAAAACTACTTTTTTTATCCTTCTAAAAATGTAAAACTCTAATGGTTCTTTCTAGCTCTGCTTACCTATGAAGTCTGAAAATGTTGAATTTTCACTTTGTCCAAGATGTCTGTAAAACACAATTGGCTAAAAATGTATTCTGTGTTAAGCAGAGTGAAGCCGTGTATCACATGGTAATACATTAGAGTGTCTAGTATCAAAGAACCCCATGGGGAATTTAGGAAAAGGTAGTTAAGCAATTAATGAAGATATTTAAGGTCCTGATATGGCAGAGACAGCTTTGAAGGCAGGAAGAGATTAATATTTATTAATCATCAGACTCTGTGCCGAAAAAGAAATATAATAGAAGCCACCCTTCTATGAATGCAAACATGCACTACTTGAAGAATATTTTGTGGCAGCAGTGACATCAGCACATCATATTTCATTGTGATAGATGAGTAAAAAATCTTGCCTTAAAGAGAAAATTACTTTTGCTGCTTTTGTCTGAAAATTACTTCAGTGATCCAAGCTCTATCATAACACATTGACTACAATCTTCAAAGAGAAAGGAATATATTGCTGCTTTAGCAGGATGGCAAGGGTTAGTTATATGACTGACTCTCACTGTAACTGCTCTGCAATGTTTTATGGGGATTTATGTGGCTATTACCTACTTTTTAAAAGATGTTGCATATAGCTGAATGCATCTTTTCTAAATTGCTGGTTACACTGGATAGGTAAACTCCATTTAGGCCAAATTATACTTCTCAGCAAAGGACAAATATAGAATCATAGAATCATAGAACAATCCGAGTTGGAAGGGACCCACAAGGATCATCAAGTCCAACTCCCATTAGGCACAGGACAAAAACCCCAAGATCACACGAGGTGACCAAGGGCAT
>VWZO01008824.1:144071-163630 GCA_013396975.1 Bucco capensis | reverse complement strand
TCTACCAATCTATCTCCTCCTCAGATTCCCTCATACTTTTCAACCTCTCTATTTCCTCTTTTAGCTCAGCCACCATGGACATCAAGTCATCAACCTGATCACACCTTGCACAGCTATTATTACTACCATCATCCAGTGAGGGGGATAGGCTGTGGCATTCCCTGCAGCTAGGAGTCTGAACAGCCACATGCCTCTGTGGCAGTGTTGTCTGAATTGCTTTGTTAGAGGTGGTTACCATTCTAGCCCTAGTGGTTACCATCTCCACCTGTTTTCCTAGCTGAAGTTTCCTAGTTGAAGTTGAAGTCTATTGTGGGAAAATCATAGATTGAAATGGAGCAGACAGCCATGGGAGAATTGAGAGACAGAAAGGAAAATGCAGAAATGTCTGGCTTCATGGGAAGAGTTGCTGAGTTTGGAGAATTGGCTTGAAGGAGAACAGCAAGAACAAAGAGCCCCAGTTTCACACAGCTGTGAAATGTTAGATTAGAAGTACAGAAGATAGCTTAAAGGCACAGGATAGTTTCTTCAAGGTTATATGCTAGCCTGAAATAACAATGGAGTAGTTAGAAGACTTGTGTTAGCTTAGCTGAGCTTGTGGAACAGTGTGAATAGTGGCAATGTATTTATCCTGTACTCCCTTTTGCAGGTGCTTGATAGCATTGTAGTGCTTTGGGGGAGGTGGGTATAAAAAGGCTGTGCGAGAAATAAACTTGCCTCTCTTTGCACCTTGCATCATTGGTGTCCTGGAGGTCCATTTATTGGCTGTGCTGTCAGTCTATGACTTTAAAAATCAAATTCATAGCTGAAAAAACCCACACAACTTTTTTCCCATATCTCCAAGAGCGTAAGTGTAACTTGCTCAGGGTGTTACAATATTAAAAAACATTGTGAAAAGTAACAGAACAAGCTGACACATTTTCCAATGTGGCATTTAAAACAGCAATATTGCTTTTCCAATTTTTAAATCTTGAAGAAAAAAAAACAACAATAAACCTAAAGTATTCCCTGAAAATTTTGGTAAAATTTGATTTCATGTTTGCAAAGCTGAAAGAACATACAGCTACAGAATGCCTGAAGCACTCATGCCGATGTTTCAAAATTGTCATAAAGCCTTCTTATGTAACATTCACACTGTAACCTGACATTTTGACATTTATAACACTAGTCTCAGTACCTAACTTTCAATTCGCAGAGTTAAAAAACAATGCTTTTTAGACTATAAAGTTACAAATACCTAAAGCTAAGTGACAAAAACCACCCATTTCGCTGAGATCTGAACGGTTTTATTCACAGAATAAACAGTTTCATCTTTCCTAAGAAGAATTTAACAGAAAAACTCAAATAGTTACAAAAAAGAGGTACTGGAAATTTGAAAAAGCCTGATAAAATTTACAAATGCAAACTATCACTTTGTACAAAATCTTTTTTCTTTAAAGAAAGTTCAGTAAGAGTTTGAAATGCAGTTTTAACAGCTCAGAAATGCCCTTCCAAACTCTGCTTAGGTATTATTTTTGTCCATGTGGGGAATTCTCCCTTCGCCTGTCCTTGTTCTTTCTGGATTCTCTGTACCTGTCAGAGTAATGGCTGTACTTCTCTCGGTGTTTCTCTGAACCACTTCTGTATCTGTCTTCTTGTTCCTCCTCTCTTGGACTGGAATTATTATGGACTCTCTCTCCAGATTTTGACCTTTTTCTTTTACTACTGCGATGTCCATTATCTTTGCTCCAGTGTCTGTAATTTTCATCATCAGACAAAGAAGTTCTTCTCTCTGCTTTCTTTGGTTTTGCATTACTGTGTTTATTTTCTAAATCCTTACTTCTTTCATGGTACTTATCCCTTCCACGATGGTAACCATCTCTGCCATTGGATTCATCTCTGTGATATTTTGATACATCATCTCTCCTGTGTGATTCTTTCACTTTTTGGTGATTTCTTCCTGATTTGCTCTCGGTATCACTTCTTTCCTCTTGATGCCTCCTTCCCATTTTCTTTTCAAGTGATTTCCTTTTCATTTCTTTTTTCTTCCTGGAATCTTTATCAGATTCTCTATTTTTCTTCTGCATTCTCTTTCTTTTGGCTTTAGGAACATCTGAAATAACAAATCATAGGAATAAGGTTGCATTTTAATTTCTGTTACTTGTTAAACTACTTAGAAAATTCTAGAGAATTATTTCTTGTCAGAAAACTTTTGTGAGTATGCATCTGGACAAAGGTTTCAAAGCAGGGAGCTTTCATTTTGTTGCTCCTCCCTACTCCCAAGCTGAGCATCTCATGGGGTAAAATTTATTCATTTTTTAATTGAACAGATAATGCTTATGTTTAAATGCCGTCTTCCTAACAAGCTTTTTATTGTACATAAAGAGAAATTCTCCATAAATGTGTGAACTATCAAGACCAAGACTACTCTCCACTTTTCCTCTATGCTTTTAGTATTTCTCAGTAACTCTACTGTTACTAACACAAGAACCCTACTGTAACAAAAAACAAGGTCACATCACCCCAAAACCTTAAGAGCATACAAATAAGAAATAAGGGAATGACCTTCTGCATTTCATCTCATTTACGATGCCTATACAGGTATAGAGAACATGATGCAGCTCAAACAAAAAATTCTTCCTCAACTTACAAAAAACCCAAACCTGCACCTGAATGTAAAACATTGCTAAGCAATTCTAGCAGTATTAGAGCAACTTGCTAAATGCCTGTCATCCAAGAATCTTTGGATATGTACAATGTGCTTTCACATTTGAAAAGATTTTAAATTCTGAAAAAACTATCAACAACCTTGCTCTCCCCTCCTCAGTTAATTACTTAAGAAGGAACAACTCAGATGTAGCTACCACTCACACATATCCATCAGTGCGGCCTTTATCCCTTAGCTTCTGCAAGTGATGTCTGACTTCCACAAAACTCTAACCATCATCATCCTGTTGTGACTTGATATAAAAGGACCAGTTCAAAAGATCACTTTGCCCAGACTATCCAGTCTCTTAAAATAATTTACTTTTCCAATTACTTCCTGGAAAAGCTTATCAGACAATGGAGATTAAAAACAGCAGATGGGGGAAAATCTCCAACACTGTCCTATGAGGAAATACAGGCACACTGAAATGGCTTGAGATAGTGGTACTGAAGCAACATAATAATGGCCCTCTGGCTCATCTGCAGGAGAAATAGCAACAGCTTTGTCAACAGTTTAAGATTAAAACTGATTTCTGTATCTCTTAAAAACACAGTAGGGTTTAATCTCAGTGGAAGAGGTCTTACTATTCCTATTTGCTCTTTAGAAGAAATCCCTAGATTTTATTGAATGCTATTTATCAGTAAGAACCATGTAGAATAACCAATAATTCACCTTACTGTATGAACTACAGTATATCAGCTAACTGCTTATAATCACCTTTTGAAAATAGCATCGACTAACTGATTTAAAAAGCACATCAAGCCTCTGAATTCTAGAGCAGCTGGCTAGTCACATGTCCAAAACTAAGGCTTCCTGGCATGCTGACAAAATGTGACGATGGATCATTTCAGATTTTAATACATTAACTTTTTAAACAGTGTTTTCCCTATTACTGTACAATGACCAGAATACAGAAAAATATCTGTGAAAGTAAACACAATGGAAAAAACTACTGTGATAACAGACAATTTTCATCCTCTGTTGGACCTGTTCTGGTTGGAATTTCATCTCCAGAGCACTGCTGAGCTGAGCTGAGCTAGCTGGTGAAGTTCCACATATGAACCGTTAGTAAGGCAGTAATCTCTAATTTAGCTGTATGCCCAATTTCTCAATTTATAATCAGTAGGTTTTCTATTTTCTCCGATACACTGTTAAAACACTGACATATCGTAGCATGTTTCTCTGAAAAATGTTTCTCAACTCTACCAAGCTATTTTGAAGATTTTAAAAGCTGCAAAGATATCAATATCAAAGTTTTAATGAATGTGTTCCTGAATGGAGAAAGGTCAAGTAGTAAAAGGGAAGGTTCCACACTTACAAAAATAAAGTGTTCATACTAGCAGACTGCAGAATCAGTCTGTTTGTCACTAAGGACTTAGCTCTCCGGCTCCTATCAAGCAGCTCAACAGAGCTGCAGCTGTCTATGCAGGAGCCATCTGGCTCTCTGCTGAACCAACAAGGCCTTCTCTGACCCTATTTAACTGTGCCCTCCTTGAGTGCTTTGTCGTCATTAATGCGATTAATGCAATGACACACAAATCAGACTTTGTACAGTAAGACTGCAGTGGAGAACAAAAAAGCATTTCCAAAGCATGAGCAGTTCACACTGCTTTTATTTTATTAATCAACATTTTCATTTCAAACTATGCAATAAATCAAATTAAATTTGAATCAGCAAGCTTCTGTACTATAGAAACTCATGCTGTGTTATCATCTGCTCATGTTATATACAATGGGGGAGAGACTGCACACACTAGTACTAGGATGTACTTTATAGATTAAGAAATGTTTATGATACTTCACGTCAAATAGAATGTTTCATATCATCAATAACGTGCAAGATGCTAAAGACTAATTGTAATGCATAAAATTACAAAGTAGTAAGTGGTCAGCAAAAGCCAATTCTTTGAAGATTTCTCTACAGACAAGAAGCTTCACTATATCAACACACAAACTCTTTCTGAGGAAGAGGAATTGGAAATAGAGACTCAGGAGGAGAATAAAATTAAAACACATTGCTAGAACAATGTCATTTCTGACCCATGAAGAAGCACTTATTTACAGGGAAGGACACAAGTAGTACCAAGCTCATTCAATCATGCTAAGCAAATGGAGTTGTAGACATTCAACTCTACCAGTAAGCATCCCACAGAGATTAATAATGTACGACACTAATCCCTCCATCCTTCACTAAATTGAAGTGATAGTTCTATGAAGCAGCTATCAATTGCATAAAAAATGCTCTAGAAAAGAATGTTCCTCAGGTATTTAAGTCTCTAAAAAGAGAACTCAGATTTTCTGAATTCTAAAGTAAATTTCTGTGAGTAGTATTAAATATTTTAAAACTTTTAAGTTTAAAAAATTGATTGGTTTTTAAAGCAGAGAAACTAATGCTGTCTATAAATAGTTTTTCCTCCAAACAAGTCTACATAGAACTAGAAATATAGGCATATAGAAGTAAATACGAGAGAAGTATATGGTTAAATCTAGTGTTTAAGTACCTGAGTCACTGCTGTTGTCACTGCTAGATGAGGAGTCACTGCTGCTGGATGAGCTACTACTGCTGCTATCAGAATCAGAATCTGAGGAAGAGTCTGTCTCTGAAGTTGAAGAGGAATCTGATGACTCTACATCTTGTTTCTGTGTCATTATCATCTTTGGCGCATTTTTAAGATGCTCCCGTAATTCATCCCTAAATCGCAAAAAAAAAAATCAATTTTTTTTTAAGGGGGTGGGGTGGGGAAGAGAAGGGAAGTAAGTATCAAATCAGAAAAAAATTCCTCACGTTAGTCCTCCAAGGCCAATAGAAGTGAAGAAATTGATGGCAAAGCGAGTGTTTCTTGGGTTATCCCGAGGCAATAATCCCTCAAAAAAAGACTGCAATGTTCTGAAGGAAAAAAAAGCATCTAAATTAAAAACCAGACACTACTTTAGCTCTAATTCTTACTAACATTAATAAATTAAAAAAACTGCATGGATTGCCATAGGACAGCAAACTTTTCTCTTCAAGCATTGTTCAATGCTTTCATTGTTTATATCTGTGATCTGATCAAAACGCTATTTAACAACTTGCTCTTCTATGAAAAAAAAACAAACAACCAACTTCACACACAGAAGAATTACATACACACTGTCAGTTTATGGTAACAGAATGCCTGATTTTTGTGCAATTTTGCGAAACTGCAGTAGCCTGTGATAACAATGGACAATGCTTGCTGACCAAGAAGTTCACAGATCTAGGTACCTATGCTGAAATCCCATACATGAGTTAGAGTATCTACTAAATTCTTCATCATACATAAAAGAAATTCCAACTTACAGGGAATTGCTCAAGCAACTGAATGGAACGTTGCCAGAATGCAATGCATTAAATCACATACAGGCTTAAAAGAATGTTACTTATGCTATGCTTAAGGATAAGAACTAATCCTAAAAACCTGTTGTTATGTTTGTTTGGGTTTTTTTTTGTCAGAAGAGAGTCACAGGAACATTTATTACCCAGCTCTGTAGTTGACAACACATAAAAACAGACTTGAACTTGGAAAACTCTTATACAAACTGAGTATCATTCAGAAAAAGAACTAAGACACATCTTGCACACAAGCCGTACACATACTTGACCCAAAATTGATGGTAACAAACTCAGCTTAATAGGACTCTTTGCAATGACTAAAACTATATATGAACTATTCTTGAAGTACTGTAGCTTCAGAATTGCTTAGTTGAACCTGAAAACAGTTCTTATCTGTGCTTTTTTAGATAAAGAAACTAATTAGAATCACAGAATCTCCCAAGTCAGAAGGAATGTACAAGCGTTATTGAGTCCAGTGCCTGTCTACGCACAGGACAACCCCCAAAATCACACCATGTGTCTACAAGCATTGTCTAGACGTTTCTTGAATTCTGCCAGGCATGATGCTGTATTTACTTCCCTGGGGAGCCTGTTCTAGTGNCTTTTCCTAACATCCAATCTAAACCTCCCCTGGCACAACATCATGTTGTTCTCTTGGGTCTTATCGCTGATCACCAGAGACTAGATCAGCTCCTGCCTTTCTGCTTCCCCTGTAAATAAAATTTACAGATTGAAAATAAAATTTCAACTTACTCATCTTTTAACCTTGCATTTAGATTAGGAAGTCCCATATATTCACTGAGTTCCTGAAAGAATATTTTGACAAATATTCTGCTAGAGGATGTGGTTGTTTCTTCACTCAGTATTATACATTCAAGGACCTGAAAATATTTAGAAAAAAACTTAAGTTTAAACACACATTCTTTTATTTATCTTAAAAATTTTACTCTTTCTGAAATATCAATTTTATGTGAGCTCCATAAAATAACAGCTTAAATCAACCACCTAAAGATGAGGGAGTAAGGAAGATGATGCACAGGGGTCAGAAAGAGATGAAGCAACACAGAATTGTTCAACAGTGTCAGAGAAGACACAAAATAATTCAGTTTGCCAAAAAAGTAGTTGCAAATTATAAAATAAATATCTAAACTGATATATTTTAAATTCTGAATACTGGAGATTAATAATTGAAAGAGAAGTCTAGGATAATAGACTTTTTTTACTTACACTCCAGGGAATTGAGTCAGTGTAAAGCAGATGAGCAAACATCTTGGCAACATTCCTCAGTTTGTTCGTTTCTAAACGATGAATGGTATCATATTGTTCTTTGAAAATGGCTTCAAAGGATTCCATGTATTCTTTTTTTAACATGCAGAAACGCTGAGAAATTGTAGAGTTTAAACAACATATTAAACATGCAAATAACCTTCATGTAAGTGACATAATTGTGCAAATATTTACTGCAAGATTTTCCTTTTAAATTACCCCTAAAGGAGAAGAAAATACCTTCAAATGGGTATATTTTATTGCTTTCAGCAGTTTGTCAGAACAAGAAATTCATCTGCATTGCAAAGTAGTAATTATCAATTCTGAACTACAGCAAATTATCCAGCAATTTCTTTTACTTCCATACATCCAGTATTTTCACCTCATGTAACCCCATCAAGCGTAACTTGTTTTCATGACATCATTGACTGTGAGAACACAGAGGTAGGGCACTTTGGACATAAACATTCTGAAGAACATGGAAATTAACATTTATATTCTCCTGAATGTGTAGATTCATAGTGTTAGTGCTTTGTAACTGACTGTCAGCAGAAGTATTTCCTCAAATACTGGATAGAAAATAGAAATGGAAAACCCCCACTCCTGTTAAGCTCAACTTGCTCCCTTGAGAAGGCAAGCAATTTATCTTAACTGCTCAGATCTGTCACTACCATAGGTAGGGAAAACTTTAGAAATAACTGCAACTAAATTAGCTGTTAGTTACACAAACCCAGTGAGCAAGCTGTTAACTGGAAAACGAACACACAAACCAACCACAACCCCAGGAGAGTAAGTATTCAGTCTTGTGCTCTAAATAAAACCTACTAAGCTTTGAATGAAGTCATGAAAGACAAGAGCCTCCAAAATTAATCTTCAGCACTATAAAAAAGGTATTTTCTGATAACTCATAATACTTTTACCCCTTTTAGTACCATTTCTTTGCCAATGATTTATTGTTCTATCATAATGAGAAAAGACTGAGGCAAAAGCAACAATATAGAGAAAATTATCTCTCATTCTGCAGTCACTACACTTGTTACAATCAAAATGTTAATCCAATCCACTAATACAACCAATCAACTAATATGGTTTTCAGAATAAAGAAGATTGTTTTAATTATCCATTAAAACTTAAGTTCAACAAACAAAAAAAAGAGAGTAAACCAAAGAAATTATCTGCCATAAAGTGTAAAATCGGAAAACAAAACTCACCCCTGCCAGTAACCCGAAGAACTTCTCATATGTTCTTTGCTGAGCACAGCAGTCAAGTATCATATTGCAAAGTTCTTTCTGGTTTAAGAAAAAAAAAACCCAACACAAGGGGTTAACTCACTGTAGCAACCAAAAAGCATCATTATCAAAACACTGAAGAAAACCCTTACAGGGATGCGAGTTTTGAAAAGAGAGTATTTACATAAAACTTCATTGGCAACATTGGTAGTTTTCTGAATTTCTTATCTTTCAGAAATTATCTAGACATGAATATGAACTTTTGCCATTCAAATCTCCTCTTCTTGCTTAAGCTATTATTTATGAGTTAAAATACTGTACAACTAACAAAAAAAGTCAGAATTAATTCACAAACTGACTTTACCACAGTACAAAAAGGAGGTAGGAGATAAAAGGAAAGGTTTTCGGGACTTTTTGGTTTTTTGTTTGTATGTTTTGTTTTCATTTGTCATTTGGGGGTTTGTGGTTCGTTTTGTTTTTTTCAAATAGCACCCATTTCTGCATTTATAGAAAATGAAGATTCTTTCCAATTTCGTGATGTCAAAATGGCTTACAGATAAGCAATTTGGAAACTCAGATACAATGTGCATGCTTAGCAGTGTACTTCCAAAATCAAAAATATCTCCACATTTTGGTATATACCTACTGAAATTGGATCAAAATAAGTCCATGGGCCCTGATAACATACATCCTAGGGTCCTGAGGGAATTGGCTGATGTTGTTGCAAGACCGCTCTCCAACATATTTGGCAAGTTGCAGAAGTCAGGTGAAGTCCCGGGGGACTGGAGGAAGAGTAACATCACACCCATTTTTAAAAAGGGTAAAAAGGATGACCCAGGGAACTATAGGCCAGTGAGCCTCACCTCTGTGCCTGGGAAGGTCATGGAGCAAATAGTATTGGAAGGGATGTTAAGGCACATACAAGATAAAGAGGTGATCCTAAGTAGTCAACATGGATTCACTAAGGGAAAATCGTGTCTGACCAATCTGGTGGCCTTCTATGATGGAGTGATCGCAGCAGTTGATGAGGGGAGACCGACTNCCATTTAAATTTAGATAAAGCTATTCTTAGAAATTCACTGTCTGCGTGCCTGGTGCTCTTGTTTTTGTTTATTGCTGTCCCCGTCTTTTTTGGGGGAGAGAGGGTATTCTGGCAAAAATCCTCTCAAAAGATTGTTCTTTTGACCCTAGCTTCTGGTCAAACCAGGACCTTCTGCCTCTCTACTCTGCGCTTGTGAGGCCCCACCTGGAGTACTGCATCCAGTTCTGGGCTCCTCAGCATAAAAAAGATATGGACCTATTGGAGCAAGTCCAGAGGAGGGCCACAAAGAGGATTAAAGGACTGGAGAACCTCCCCTGTGAAGACAGGCTGAGACAGTTCGGATTGTTCAGCCTGGAAAAGAGAAGGCTTCGAGGGGATCTTATAGCAGTTTTCCAGTACCTAAAGGGGGATTTATAAGAGAAGGGGAGAGACTTTTTAAGCGGTCAGACTGTGATAGGACAAGGGGGAATGGTTATAAGCTGAAGGAGGGGAAATTTAGATTGCAGATTATGAGGAAGTTTTTTACCCGGAGGGTGGTTAGGCACTGGCACAGGTTGCCCGGAGAGGTTGTGGATGCCCCATCCCTGGCAGTGTTCAAGGCCAGGCTGGATGCAGCCCTGGGTGACCTGGTCTAGTGATTGGTATCCCTTTTTCCTCTTATTTCAGCTGAAGTGTATTTTACTTCCACTTATTACCTTAAAGCTTTCTCTACTGCTGCATATTTTTATGTGTGTAACCATTACAGGTGTCTTTTTTCCAGCATTTCTCCTCTTTCTCCTCTCCATTGAATTACAACTTAAAGGCAAGGCTCACAAAGCCTTGGAAGGTGTTTCAGTAGCAGGTGGCCTCTTAGCAAGCCACATGCAGTGCTTTTGGCAGTTACCATACTGTCTCCAGGTCTGTCCCTGCAACTGGTCAGCTAATGGTGTTATCTCAACTTTTACTGTCTCTTTATATACCATTTTTTTGGTCAGCCTGTTTTACGTTTAGATCAACCTGGGTATAAGGATAACTATATCGTTAATTATGCTGCTACAAGCTTGCAAGACAGACACAAGAGTCTAATGAAAGCCCCACAGTATCTGCTTCACTGCACACTGAACACTACACATGCAAAACTTAAAATTAAGTGATGCCACTGAAGTAAATGTGAGCAATTCCATCTCCTTAAGTTAAATGCATATGTACGTTTGGAAGATCAAAGTCTAGCCAGAATTCTAGCTAACATCTGTTATCAGTAACACACAAATACAGTGCAGTTCTGTATGTCTTCTATACCTTCATTCTGTAGACAATATACACCACAATACACACAGAAAAGGCAATGAGCTTCCCAATTATACAATGAAACTGGCTATTTTTACCTCATTAGTATCTTTAATGTCATAAAGATATGCAATTTTTGGAGAACTTTATGCTTCATGGAAATATTTTAACATAAATATCACCTGTCATATTTATAAAGTGCATGCATCTTACTTTCCAAAACATACCAATTAAGCTTTAAGCACTCAAGATAGTTGAAGCTAGTCTTAGATTTTTTTTTTTAAATACTTTCTGATGGAAGAGAAGAGTAAGAGCTGAAAAATTTAAACTCATTAAAAGTTACAAGCATATGCTTAAAATAATCTTATCTAACAGATACCATGTATTTAATAAAGTTGTGTTTCTGGGACTTCATTCCATATAGGTATGGTTTAAAAGACCACTTATAATTCAATAATATTCTGAATGATACAGCTATGTTTAGATGCTTTCACCTGTCAAAGGTCAGCCCCTTTATGATCCACAAGCCTATTAAGAGTAACTCTTCAGGTCATTAAAGAAATCTCAGGCCAGCTAAAGTGATTAGGTCATTCACACCTACCAAACTATTTAGAAGCTGTTTTCTCTTAAATATGTAATTTACATTATTAACTGGAGAGAACAGAGAAGAACACCACCACCATACTACTGTATGGCTAGGCTTCGTGAATGAAGATCCAGGGATGGCTCCATCCATGCTCCTCAGCAGCACCTTTTACAAGCACGCTGATAAAAAGAGGATAGCAGATAGCACCCTTGAGCCTGCACAATGGATTTTTTTAGGTGACACACAGCATGTGCAGAGCTGGACCCACCCTTTAGTCCTAAGGTTCATCTGCCAGGGCCTAGCAAGCTTGGATGCTGGCAGCCAAGTCCTTAGGACGGAGGTTTTATTAGAGTGTCCTTCTCTTAGATGGAAGGCCTTACAGGGCTAAACGAGCTCCATCTGCCCGGGTTTGGAATCAGAGTTGTCCTTCTCCTAGGATGACTGCCAGAAGGCTAATGAGCTCATCCTACCCATACAAGGATTATAGGAACATGGGTATCACTCCCCACACTTTCCCGTGGGCAATGAGTTTAATGCTCCCTCTGCTGTCGGCACAGTTATTGCACCAGGGGTGACAGGAGACCCCAAATGATTTTCAGACTGTGCCTGACCATACTACTAAACCATGACTAAACCATGGCACTAAGTGCCACATCTACACATTCCTGAACACCTCTAAGGACAGTGACTCCACCACTATCCGGGAAGCCTGTGCCAATGCCTAACCACTCTCTCTGTGAAGACTGAAAAAAGTCCTCCTTCAAAAGTCAGGAAATCTACTTGAGCAAGATCAACTTTTACAGGCAGCAGCAAGTCTCTGAACTAATCACAGTGCAGTGGCCAAATCTACCTGTTATAATGTCCGATGATAAAGGAAACCAATGAATCTAAGAAATCAACTTGAACAGAACATAATTATCAGATTTAGACCATCCTCCTCTATACAAGCTTCCCAGTTTACATTCTCACTGAATGTCAAGTCAAAATAAGTACTTCTGTTATCTTCAAGACTTGATGCATAAATAGCACAAGACATACATTGACACCTCCACCTCTCCAAGCAGGACCATTTTGAGCAAGTGTGACACCATCCTATAAAACTGAAAGTGTCAAATGCATGCATAATTCTTTCATGAAGGCTATGCCTACAATAAATTTTCTCTTTACAAGTTAAAAAAAGATAATATCCTGTGAACCATTACTTTTGTCTGTGGTTAACCGCACTGAGGTGAAGATACTATTATAGAAGTGGCTCTAATTTAATTTAGCAAAGATTCAAGTATTGCTCTGATGCCTGAAGATTTAATTGTATTTTGTAGATTTTAGAACTTCTAGGATTATGTAAAGTTTCTTGGATTGTTTGTATATTAGAAATCCCTTGGTACTTTCTTATGGCATGTTTTGACACTTTCATGTTTTGTCAAGGAAATGATGTTTTGAAAGAACCACCTGCAGATAGCTTGAAGACAAAACACAAGAAGAGGGCCAAGAACCACTTGGACACTCTCCAAGGGGCAGATCTGAAGACCACTATGGGTGGGGTATTAGAGAAATCGCTGCCCAGGGTTGGCTATAAATATCCTATATGTTAATTGCTAGAAGGATATAAAAATTGTAACCCCTTAGATCGGGTGCACATGTAGAGAACTGGATGGTGTGGAAGCTTCCAATAAAGGTAACTCTTTCTCCATTAAGTTTTGTGCTGCGTGTCTATCTTCTAGTTTAGTTCTCATCACAACCAAAAAAAAAAAAAACCAACCAAAAATGGAACAAATGCCAAAAAGCCAGTCTGGTTTAGGCACATGTTCGAAGAGCAAGAATAATCCATGGCTGGTGGGTTTTTCTGGTTGGTCCTCCCCACCCTGCGCTTGAGGGAAACTAGGCAAATAACATAAGACATGTCCCTTTTCGGTCTCAGCTTGAATGACACTAAGAACTATTTTCCTAAAGAAGGATCAATTCTCTAGCTAAGTAGTTGTTACTCCTGTCTAGATTTGTATTAGTGTGTGGATCCTCAGCTCCTTTTCTTTCAACTGAAAACATGAGAAACTGAAATGCACTCCTCTAAGAATAGAGGAAACATGAATCTATTAAGGGAAAACAAAGAAAACAGTCTATTTCTGATAGTTTAGTTGGGCTTGCTTGTTTGCTATATTCAGTTCAGAAGTCAGAACAACTGGTAACACTGTACTCCTCTAACTACAATTTTAATTTAAATTTTCTTCTTTGGTAGTGCATGAGATTAATGCAGCTTTAACACAGATAATAGCAGTACTCATTTATTTCTCTGAGTACATCTTGCCCGTAATTAGTAGCTGACAGAGACTGCAATGGTATTAAATATCAACAGTTAAGAAGTTTTCTGACTAGTTACCTAACAAGCAATGTTACTCAAGTTATATCTCCATTGTATGATCTACTATGTATATTCTACTTTGCTGTCTCTTCTTTACAGCTGAAATGATCTGCTGGAAAACAGGACTTCTCTCTCTTTAGAATTCTTCTGGCTATGCTTTTCTGAGATTTACAATCCCATGCATGCTTAGCATTGCACTTCATGCACAGAATTAAAAGACCTAGATAAGCAAATACACAACAATCACCTGAATTTTTGTTTACTTCCATGTAAATTTCTTAGTAACAACAGAACACGACAAGAACTAATAAAATAGGCAATCCAATTTCCAATTACTAGATTAAACAAAGTTTTCAAAGAACACTTCACTGTAGCTCAGATCTCCACTTCCTAGTTACTACTATACTATTACGGTTACTTTTACATTGTTTCACATAAAGTATAAGAGCGATAATTAGAGCCACAAGAAAATTACCAGTACTCTCAAGTACAACTCTCAAAATGATAACTTAAAACTGACTGAAAAGCCGTTTATACAGTTAGATGGGTTTTTACATTCTACTAGGATCTAGTATAAGCACTAACAGCAGTTTCCCTTACTTTAAAACACACCAATTTTATTGATCTTAACAGTTTCTGAAAACAAAACATTTTGTCATGTGAACTCCAAGATTAAAGCAAAGCAATCAGTAATACCTACAACTGCTTTAATTCAATATGCTATTATTCAGAGGACTGTGAAAGCAAGGAAACGGTACATTCCTTTACCACTATTCTAAATTTCAAGCCCTACTGATAGTTTACAACTGCCTGCAAGTATGATCTTCAAATTCTTTCAGAGACAGAGCTCTAGGAATGGCTGTCACGCTGCAGTACTTCTATCATCGGATAAATGTTTCAACAGTTCAACCAGCAAACCTTCTCAAACAGGCTATAAGCAAACATTTGAACTGCTGGACAGAAATAAGCAATTGCATAAGACATGTCTCACAACATGTTTCAGCCTACTTGCTCTAAAGGCTGTAAGACCCATATTGAGGAATAACTTTAAGGAATCACTCTCATTCATCTGTTTTCTACATAAACTTGGTCCCAGAACAAGACTAAGGAGTCTAGATACTACCATAGTACTAGCTCTTAATAATGAGAGCTCTAATATGAGCTCTAAATATGAGTAAGAAGCAAAGCTTACAGTTTGACTTTCAGGAAAGTCCATCTTCAGCAATTTGTGAGCACATTCTTCAAAGTCTAAGCTGCAATAATAGAAAAAATAGTTCTTATTTGTGCAATATATGCTACACTAAAAACAGTTCAGAACTATATTGATTGTTGGTGCTGCAACTTCAATTGTTTTGAAATTAAGTATCTCATTAACATTCAGAAAGCTGTTTCTTTTGTGATGGTTTTTACAGTAGTCAAGTTTTTAAATAAACATCATGTATTTCATGACCTTTTACCTGAATATTAATCCAAAGTCATTCCATTTGCAGACAATCTGAAAACAAGATGACTTGGATAATTATTACTATTACATCATCTTACAAAATTTAGCAAAATACAAAAAATTTGCTCATTTTGCACATCCTGAAAAACACTGGAATGCAAGCCCTCTACATAAGCTCCAAAAGCAGTATATATCACAATATCCTCTTTGCACTTCCATTCTTGTGTATTGAAAGCTTTTAGCTCCTAGTACATATCTCCCAACACCAGAGTATAAGAACAACAAACAAGGATGGCACAAAAGTATCAAGCAGAAACTCTGAGAAATTTAACAGTCTTTCATACATCTCATATGGTATTAATTCATATGTCTAATGATCAATACCACAACTACACTCTCTCACTCCTCAAGCAGGTTCAGATCGGCAGAATATTGTGGGCCATGACAACTTGGAACAATGGAATTGACTGGCATGCAAGGGGGTTAATTTCTCCTTTCACCCAGACGACACAGGAGTTAACCACTATGTTCCGATTATATGTGCCATGTACTGCAAGGAGGTTTCATTCTTAAGATGAATACAAATACAGTACACTTCAGGGTTGGTATTACTATAGGCAAGAGGCCTAAGAAGTATCACACTGCAGAACTCCTTACTCTCAACAGTGAAGAGCAGCATCTCTACTTCAAGCCTATCACGCCTTTTTTTTCCTCCAGAAATTCTTAAAATGCTGTATAATCTGAAGACCACCGACTTCTGTTGACTCAGAAAAGTTTGATTATAGCAATTCTCATAAAGAAGTTCCAGTGCACTACTCTAACAGTTTGAGACAAACAAGATTTATCTTAGAGCAGAAGGTGGGTCCTCATTTTTCCAGTCTGATTTATACAATCAAGTATAAATAAAGAACATAAAGAACACTTCCCTGCCTTTTTCTTTTTTTTCCCCCTCATTTGCACATTAAAAAAAGAATTCCAGTTCACTCATTTGAAAAGAACTAGACTTATGAGTGTACAAATTGTATTTACCTTGACTGAATAGCAAGATAAATTGTGCGACGGAAGGAGACCAGGTTAATCTCTGTTTTGTCATGGACAGTAACTTTCTGACCTGGAAAAAAAACACGATTTTGTAAAGAGCAAAACATTAAGGCAGATATATGTAATCAGTAAATAGAGCTGATGCAAGTCTGTAGCACACTACATAATACTTTTTCTAAAAATATTTACGACTCTGTAGCAGGTTTATGTTTTGCGTTTTTATTTTTACAGAGAAGGAAAAAAAGAAATTCAGTATTTGCCTTATCTGTAACTATCAGGTATTGAGAGATATAGTTAAAAGTATACTTTTAAAGACCTTTCACATGACTTAGTCACTACAGCCTCTGAGTTTAACATTTCTTGTCTACTTTATTAGCAAGGTATTCTCTGTATAATTTAACTATACAATGTTTTATATAGCCTCTCCGATTTTAACAGGAAATTCTGCTTCCGTTATAGAATCATAGAATTATTTGGGTTGGAAGGGACCTCTGGAGGTCATCTAGTCTAACCCCCCCCTGCAGTAGGCAGGGACGTCCCCATCTAGATCAGGTTGCCCAGAGCCCTGTCAAGCCTCACCTTGAATGCCTCCAGGGATGGGCAACCTGTTCCAGTGTTCCACCACCCTTACGGTGAGGAACTTTTTCCTAATATCAAGTCTAAATCTACTCATCTCTAATTTAAAACCATTGCCTTCCTCCAGTCCTCAGGCACCTCTCCTGTTCTCCAGGACCTCTTGAAGATTATGGAGAGTGGCCTAGCAATGACCTCTGCCATTTCCCTCAGCACTCTCGGGTGCATCCCATCCAGACCCATGGACTTGCAGATGTCCAGTCTGCTCAACCAAAACCAATATGGTCAAGAACAATCAGGCAGAGCTGCTTTTCATTTTCTGCCTGTGCTGCATGCCTCCTTTTAGACCATTACTTTTATATTATTTGCTAGCAAACACTTAGATCCATGAATAATTTAGAATTAAAACCTCCCTTAACATTTGAACGTTCTTAGTTTCACAAAGATGTTTAACAAGTTAAGCTTTTCTTTTCTGTTTCACCTACAACCAATCAATTACTAGGAAGGTGCCAGTCATACACTTACCATCTTCATCCTCTTCATCATCATCCTCTTCATCACTACTTGCAGCCTCTTCATCTACTTCTGATTCACTTTCACCTTCATCAAGAATTTCTGAAAGAGCAGCATCCCAGATTAAAGAAATACAGACCGCAGTATTTTCATTAACAAAAAACACTTGATTCAACACTTAAGAGTGAAAACAGCAAATCAGATGGAGAATGTGGCAAAGCCAAGAAAATAGCTATGTCATAACCAAATCAAAATGTAGCTGGAAAACTTTGGAAAGGCCTACAATGAACTGAAGGACAGTTATCTGGGTCACAAATATCACTCACTTAAATAATGAAGGTTGATAACAATACTTGGATAAGAAAATGCCCTACAAATGTGTAAATATATAAATATCTATAAACACGTATACACACAGACTCCTACCTTTTTTCAGTGTTTTGTATTTCTCTTCGTTTTCCATAAAGTTTGAATCCATCTTGAAAACATCTTTAAAATAAAACAGAATCTTTATTTAAAATATAAAAAAATGAAGAAAACAATGACTATTTAATCTTGAATTTGTTTTCATGGGGAAAGCAGTCATAGAATTATCTTGTTTCTAACATACTAAGAATATCCTCTGGGTTGTAGTCATCTTCTAGTGGCAACATATGAGTGAACTGATCCTCCTCTTCCACTAGATCTAATCCCTCTGGAATGACTGGATGATCCTTGAAACCATCCTTCCGTACGGCAAACAGGACTTCTATCATATACTGAACACGCATATCAATTTTAGATTCATGCAGAATGTGTCGAAGACGGTCGAAGATTGCTTTGGAAAAAGACAGGAATGTCATTATGAAAAAGAATTAGTAATACAAACACCAAAAAGACAAATTAAAGGGCTAATTATACTTACTGTTAATATACTTACCGTTAATACCTCTAGGAGAAACTTCTGTTAATTTGAGCCCACTTTCTTTAATAAGTCCAATAGCTACTTCGATACTGTCATCAGTAGGCCTTTCAAGAAGCAAAGTAAGCATTTCCAAACATAAAACCTCATGAGCCTGTAGAAAGAATATCAGGGAAGAATCAGTGTACAACGTTATACTATTATTGTACTGATTTACTTGATAGAGCAGTCCAGCCTTTGAAGATGCCACAATACACTTTGATCACACACACACAAGGCAACAGTACTGGGACATAGCTAATTAAAAAGAAGTAAAAATTACAAATATAATTTTATCACATGTATTTATTTATACCTACTTTACAGTGAATGTGACTATGTTACTGAAATAAACATGCACACAATGAAAAACATTTTGCCATTAAGAAAAAAACAATGCATTTTCAAGAAGCAAATAAAACAGCACTTACATTACAGCTACTAGTTATTAGTGTATAGTGTCTATAACTAAATTGAGTGCAAATAGCACACCTTGGATTCATTTCCTCTTAACCAAAATGCTTTATGTTTCCAATGCATTCCTGAAACACTGCTTCTTGCCTCTAAATTGGAGTATCTATCACTAACAAAAAAGTTAGATTCTAACTAACAAAAAAGCAGCACAGAGTTGGACATGTACTTGATTCAGATGCAACCAAGTCTACTTCTGCCTGGACAGCTGTTTAAGTCAGATGACAGTGTTGCAAGAAAACTGTTTTAAGATCTGCAGACAGAGCCCTCAGATGACACCAGACATTTGTTGGGAAACTTACACAGCCAGGCATATGCAGTCCAGTAGGCTCCTCCAGAGCATTGATGATAACTTTCTAACTCAGATGGTGGAGGAACTGACAAGGAGAGGAGTGTTGCTGGACCTTGTACTAACAAATAAAGAGGGACTCGTTGAGGATGTGAAGGTAGGGGGCACCCTTGGCTGTAGTGATCATGAGTTGGTGGAGTTCAGGATTGTGGGCACTAAGCACAAGGACAAGAGCAAGATTGCTACCCTGGACTTCAGAAAGGCCAACTTTGGCCTTCTCAGGGAACTGCTTGATAAAGTCCAGTGGGACAGGGCTCTAGAAGGTAAGGCGGCCCAAGCAAGCTGGCTAGTATTCAAGCATCTTTTCCTCCAGGCTCAAGATCAACGCATCCCAAAGAGTAGGAAATCTAGTAAAGAGAGTTAGGAGACCTGCATGGTTGAGTAGGGAACTACTGGATAAGATTAGGCTTAAAAAGGATATATATAGTACGTGGAAGAATGGGCAAGC
>VWZO01008824.1:95964-143519 GCA_013396975.1 Bucco capensis | reverse complement strand
TGAGGACAGGCTGAGAGAGCTGGGTCTCTTCAGCCTGGACAAGAGGAGACTGAGAGGGGACCTCATTAATGCTTATAAATATGTTAAGGTTGAGTGTCAGGAGGAGGGAGCCAGACTCTTCTCAATGTCATCCAATGTTAGGACAAGAGGGAATGGGAGCAAGCTGGACCACAGGAGGTTTGGTATTAACATGAGGAGGAACTTCTTTACAGTAAGGGTGATGAAGCACTGGAACAGGCTGCCAAGGAAGGCTATGGAGTCTCCTTCTCTGGAGACATTCAAGAGCTGCCTGGACACATTCCTGTGTGACCTCGTCTAGGTGATCCTGCTCTGGCAGGGGGGTTGGACTAGATGATCTTTCTAGGTCCCTTCCAACCCCTGATATACTGTGATACTGTGATCTGAATACTTGCCCAATCTGGGGAAGCTCTAGAAGCATAGAAGTAAGTGATGATAACTGCAAAGGCGATTACCAATGTCTTTTCTAAAAAGTTCCTAGCAACTTAAACCAGGTATTAAAAGGAAATCCGAACTTGGATTTTCAGTAACTTTTAGAATAGGAAGAGTATTTTCACTAAGGCTACCACTGTCTTAAAACTAAAAAGACAGCCNGATACTGTGATCTGAATACTTGCCCAATCTGGGGAAGCTCTAGAAGCATAGAAGTAAGTGATGATAACTGCAAAGGCGATTACCAATGTCTTTTCTAAAAAGTTCCTAGCAACTTAAACCAGGTATTAAAAGGAAATCCGAACTTGGATTTTCAGTAACTTTTAGAATAGGAAGAGTATTTTCACTAAGGCTACCACTGTCTTAAAACTAAAAAGACAGCCATATACAGTTTGACTTGAGTAGAAACATGAAGTAACGTACCACATTCTGATTCACCAGATGTGCAACGAATTTTGAAGATGTTAGACAGAGTTCCTGCAAAAGAATTAAACCAGGAAATGTTAAACACATCATATACACAAGAAAACATAACTCAGACATACTACAGATTTGTGCATCTCACACTCAAAGTCATGAAACTATTCTGGGATAGAGATAGTTGTTCACAATTATAATTGTACAACCCACAACAGGTTGTCAAGTTTTCATGATACCTGAATACTACTATACTTAATGTAGTAATGATAGGTCCTGACTATCAATGCCTATTGTGTTCTTTTGATGTAATTTGAACACAGGTAATACAAGGTTAACACAGCAGAATCACATTTTAGCATGTTGCTTCTTCACATTTTACATACCTTATCATTTCTGCGATATCCTTTGCGAAAATTTAGTATCAACCTCTTAAGAATCAATTCACCAATATTTGGAAACTTTGAATTGATAATTGCCACAAGAGCTGCATACACATGGGTAAAAATTGGAGAGGCACTCTGAGCTTGCAAAATGGATCTAGATAGCAATCCCCTGGAAAAAAAAAAGTAAGTTTCATGTTTTTATTCAGCACATAACACAGGGAATAGTATTGTGTAGTTGCAATAAAGGTATCAGATGGTCATTTTCAAACCTTTGTTTATCATGCCACAAACAGAGTCTTGCAAAATGCGTTGCCCAAATGTGTCTTATTTTTCATTAAGTATTACTCCTGTTAGAACTACATTTGAAAGTTACAAGCATCAAAAAAAGTCTCCACCTTGTATCCTGCAATTATCCCTTTAACAACCCCATCGCACTCTTAGCTTTGGAATTTGTATGATTGTGCTGTTTCTTCTACTTAGCTGAAAAAACAAAATGCTGTTTGTGACAGAAAAAACATCTGTTCTGCACCTAACAATAATGACCTACCTAGTAGTAATAAAACTGAATGTTCAGTAAGACCAGTTTTCAGTGCTTTTCTCAAAGGAAACTGTGTATTTTCAACATAATAATTATGTTTTGGAACTGAGAATTGATTATAAAAGACTACTACCTATAGCTAAAATTGTAAATACAGGGCTCATGAGATAACAGTTTTTATTATACTGTCTCTTACATTTATATCAAGACTAAAGTCTGAAAAGAATCCAAGACTTCCCATACACACTTTTGCTTTTTCTAATGCTTCAGCACACAAAATTTGAATTTTGCTCTGTTATTCCATTACACATGGAAAAAGGAAAAAAAGCAGCCCTCCAAACATGAGTCTTCAGAGTGCACACTGGTATCAAACTCTACCTTTTCTGTGGTCTGTTGATATCTTCCAATACACCTCCTACATGGTACTAAATACAAACTGCATAACCAACTTATTCCTACTGACTTTGGAGCTAACAAACAGAACTCATTTCATATTATGCACAGAAACAGTATTTCATTTTGAAATCATTAGTTACTTCCTGTTTACAAACTGAAAATGGTCTGGATAGGACAATGTAGCCTTAGGTTTAATTTAAGATATGACTAGTTCACATGAACAGTATCCATACTAGCAGAAAAGCAAAAGCATTGTTTTAAAATACTAAGACTTACCTTCCCCGAACAATATTTTCCTGAAGGAGCTCATGAATTATATTTTCTATATTAGAAACGTTCACTTTATTGACAAGACCATTGATCGACTTCTTCAAGGCTTCCCAACTCATCCTTTGATATGCCAAGCTATTGAAAAGGCATAAGAAATTATTAATGTATAAATTTGAAGTAGCACTGAGTGAGTTTTAATATATATGTTTATGAAAACATGAATATATATTGTAATCAAAAAAAATAGGCAAGAAAGTACTCACTGCATAAATATTAAGTTCACAATTATACATTTAACTACTAGAAAATCACCGAACTGACAAGATACACCAGAATGTAATTCTCCACAGATATGGTGTAATTCAGTATGTTCAGTTTTCTAAGATTTTCCAACAAATTTCTGATTATGTTCTGTATCCCACTTTTCCATTTACACTTTGCAGCAGAAGGTACAGTCATAATCTCATTCTCTCAGCTTTCTTCTCATAAAAATATTCCTTCAAAAGAAGGATTACAGTCCTCAAAAGGTATCTTATTTTCTCCAACATTAAAATCCTTTACTGTTTTGCTTTTCAGTAAATATATTCATGTTACTTTCCACTTACCTATTTTTATCAGTTATTTGCTCTTGCATCATTCTGAGCTTAGCAGGGGGGATATATGCACCACCTGTGCGAGTAAGGATTGGATCCACTTCTTCCTTCTTCTTCTTTGAAGTGGTTTCATCATGAGCAAGTGAACTCTGGACTGTTGATCTCTCTGGACTCCTACCATGAGGTGATGAGTATCTTCTCTGCCTCCTTCGATCAGATTCTCTCTCCTCCCATCTATCATGGTGTCTCTCTCGTCCCCTTTCCATTCTTCTAAAAAAACCCAAACAGCAAAACCCAAGGGTTCATGACAGGTTTCCACATTTTATTCTTCAAAATGAGTATTTTATTACTGATTAAGAAAGGGCTCAATACCTTCCTTCTGAAGTTCTATCATCATAGTATTCCCTTCTTGAATATTCCTGATCATATCTGCTGTCATCAGAGTATCTTCTTTTTCTGGGAGATGGAGGCTTGTCACGCTCTGTATGCCTATTCACAACACAACACACAAAATCCTTAGTGACAGGCTTAGGAAAGCAATGCTCTTTAGTATCTACTTATAAACCAATGTTGCAATACAGAACTGTTCACTTCAGCAACCCAAGTTTCAATATATGCATCAAATAGAAGATGCTCATTTTAGAATTTGTCATCAGAAAAAAAATAAAAAAATCAAAGCAGTACTGTAAAAGGAAGCTTCTCCTAGAACTTAAAATTAAATGCTAAATGGTAATAACTTAAGCAAAACAAAGATGGCATTTATTTCCATTTTCAAGTTCTGTGACAATTCGACCAAACGCTAAGAATTTTTTGAAGACTTAGTTTTAATAGCTAATCTATTTAATTACTGCTACATTGACATGCAAGTATTTTATTAAACCTACACTTATTTTTCACTGCTCAAGTATGGTTTTAAATTAGAGATGAGTAGATTTAGACTTGATAGTAGGAAAAAGTTCCTTACCACAAGGGTGGTGGAACACTGGAACAGGTTGCCTAGGGAGGTGGTTGAGTTCCCATCCCTGGAGGCATTCAAGGTGAGGCTTGACAGGGCTCTGGGCAACCTGATCTAGATGGGGACGTCCCTGCCCACTGCGGGGGGTTGGACTAGATGACCTCTAGAGGTCCCTTCCAACCCAAATGATTCTATAATTCTATGAAATTTATTTAAAAAAATGGAACCTGATTTTTTTCTTTTTAACTTGATCATATTTGAGGTATATATGCAGAATTGTAGGGTATAAAAAACAATCATTCTACCTGTCCTCTGGAGACAAACTTCTCTGGCGTGAGCTGTAGCTTTCCTTCTTTTCGTAATTGGAAGTATGCTTTAATAAAGCAGAATGAAGAAAAGGAAACCAGTTGTCAGCATTATATATTAGTTGTTGTTAGCACATACATCTTGAAATCAAAACATACAATGTGTTCAATTCCCTACTCCTTTACAACAATTAAGGGTCAGCAAACAATGCTAATGGCAGTCAGTTATGACAAGGATAGCTTATTCAAAATAACAAGGAGTTAGGCAGCTGCACTCCCTGCTACAGGACACTGTAGAAGGCAAATGCTTACATGGGTTCAAGATATTGGACAAACTCAACAAAAATTCACATAGGTTACTAAAAAAATTTATCTGGCACTGGAAGCTACAAATAGGCAGAGACTGGGCAGAGCAGACAAGTACTTTTGTGGCTGTCCTGGTCCTGAACTTTTCAAGGCATCTGCTGTTGATTACTGCTGGAGACTAGAATAGATGGACTTTGTTTGCCTTTCCTTCTTCCATACACCATTCTACACTTGGTTGCATCACATGCAATATAACTAATGAAATTCTACCTCTTATTGAAGGGTGTCTTTCCTCTCTCCTAAAAATCCCTTTAACTGCATAATTCTCCTTACTTTGCGGAACTATATGATACAGCAGATCACTGAAATAATGCAATGTTTAAAAAAAGCCCTTAGGTTGTTAGCTTTTTTCCAAAATAATAAGGCAAGACTGTATACCAAGCTTCCAAGAAGTGGTAATAAAAATCTTTGAAAAACAAAGAACAGTTACTGTATGTAAACAATATTTAGCAGACTGTAAGTAGTATGTCTTTTCAGGATGACCTACTCTCATTAGTTCTACATCATCTGCCTTTGCCCAATGAGACCCCCCAAAAAAAGTGATCACAAAAAGAAAAAACAATGTTCTGGATGTGTCTGTATTTGGCAGTTATTTCTCCTTGCAAAACCAGCTGAAGAACCTATCGCCCTAAGCTCTTTGTGGCCTGGCTTTCTGCCACAAATTAGTCTTCTTCCTTGTCCATTTTGATCAAAATGGAAGTGTCCACTCAGTATGCCTTTGCTAACTGGCTTATTTTGAAAGATGGAGGAATACCATAACTACCAGATTGGTAAGATATGAGAGGGTATCAAACTATCACTCAAGCATCTCTAGTAAGAACCACTTCAGCCACAAAGTTTGGAAACAAGAGTGAAGAAGCCTATGCAAGGTTCAACTCTAGAAACACAGGCAGACAAATATCACAGATTTGAGACAGTGTATAAGAAGGGTATTACTCGACATACCTGTCCCAAATTTAGTGTACTTTGCAAACATGGCATTTCTAAACCATCATTTTAGGAGTAATTTTAAAGCAATTTTTTCTTCTTGCATGCCTAAAAACTACCCTAATCCATTCAAAAATGTACCACAGCTTTTAAAAGTTGCAAGCCTTAACTTTCATAGCTATATTTGTCACATTAACTGCTACTTCCCATCTCTTTTTATTTTAATATCATCCTTAATTTCTCAACGACTCTTTTCTCCATTCCTCCACATGCTTATGTTCTCTCTTGAGCCACTTTTCACCCATTATTTTATCATTATTTATCCCATATGAGGACAAGCTAAGAGAGTTGGGGTTGTTCAGCCTGGAAAAGAGAAGACTCTTTATAGCAACCTTCTAGAACTTAAAGGGGGCCTACAGGAAACGTGAGGGAGAACTCTTTATCAGGGAGTGTAGTGACAGGACAACAGCTAAGCTAGGTTTAGACTAGATAGTAGAAAGAAATTCTTTACAGTGAGGGCAGTGAGACACTGGCACAGGTTGCTGAGAAGCTGTGAATGCCCCATCCCTGGCAGTGTTCAAAACCAGGTTGGATAAAGCCTTGAGCAGCCTGGTCTAGTGGAATGCATCCCTGCCCATGGAAGTGGGGGTGTAACTTGACAATCTTTAAGGTCCCTTCCAAACCACTCTATGATTCTATGGTATTAACACAGAGGTTCTACTTTTAGGGCAACATGTGCTAGAAACAGCTGTAACTCATAGAAATGTTTCTCTTGTAAACAGCTGCTATCTATTAAGGATATCATCTGCTTTACATTTAGGGAGTACTATTTAAACAGTTTATGCTTAAAAACACATTTACTTGTGTCACCCTGCTCTTCATCTTTGCTTCCCACTTAGACATTTCTGAATGTGCAGCCATGAGACAACTGGAGTTCAGCAGGTGAAAAACATTTGATCTGAAACACACAGAAAACAATCAAAATTTTTCTACTGCACATGGTAGAGCAACCTGTGCTTTTCATTTGTTCTTTAAAGCTATGCTTATGTAGCTCCTTAAAACAAAACAAACACATACTCCAACCCACTCATATCTCTTACGTTACACAGCACCTAGGCTGCAAAATAGCAGCCGGGAGTTCTAGAAGCATCACCGCCGCGGCCACTCGTCACAGCCAGCCACGAGTCCCGGCGGGCAGGCCGCGGCAGGGGATGCCAAGGCCTGCCCACGGGCCGAGCCACAACGCGCCCACCCTGGTTTCCTGGCCATAGAGCTCTCCGCGGGGCTGCATTACCGCCCGGCCCGAGTCACAAGGCGCCCGCCCTGGGTGGCTGGCCACAGAGGTCTCCGCGGCTCTGCGTTACCGACCGGCCCGAGTTCCCCTGGCCCGCTGCTGAGCTAAGGCCTAGCAGGGGAAGGCGCGACCCCCCGATCCGTGGGCGGATTTGTCCAGCCGCAGCCGACCAGGAGGCAGACATACGGCGCTGGGGGACTGTGCCCGCTCCCAGGGAAAGGCAAGAAGAGAAGAAGTGTAATGCACCACCCTGCCCGCGGCCCACCAACCGCCGTACCTACCAGCCACTACAGGAAACTACCACTTCCAGCGTCACTTCCGGCGGAGTTCGGCGCACGAGTTTACTGCTCTTAGGCCCAGCCCAAGGTCGTAGCACGCACGTACAGGGCCAGTATGAAGTTCCGCGGGTCGTCGGGAAAGGTAGTTCTGCGGCGGTGCGCTCGGTGGTCGTCTTGTGGGCAGGGGCAGGCAGGCGGTATTGGTTTGGGCCGGGCCCTTTTATTCCCTTTCAGGCCGTTATTTGGAATAAAAAGGTTTGTAGCGGTTGTTGCGGGGAAAAAACCCACAAACCCAACACCCAGCGGGAAGTAAGCTGATTGAGTGACTCCTCAATGAGTAGCTTTACAGCAGGCTCTTGGTTCAGCCTGCGGTGCTCTAGTGCCAGCTTGTCCGGTGAAGGCATTTCAATAAAAGCAACCCCACTGCTACAAAATGTACGTGATTCCTGTAAAAAATACAGATAATAACAGTCAACTCACTATCCTTAAGCACGAGATACTGTCCAAGGTCTTCCAGCATCTCTGTAAAATTTAGTGAATTTACTGAGTGAATTTAGTATGCGTTTGTGAATAACACCTATGGCCCACACTTCTGTCACTTGCATGTGAGCTACAGGTTAAACATTACTTAAAATATGCCCAGGACGTGGTATAATATGCTGAGTGTTACAATGCTGTTAGGATGCCTGTTTAATTATTAGAGGGAGGTTTTGGCCTCTGAAAGTTTGAAGTCATTGAGCACCACTGATTAGTGCTAACAGAGGGCCTGTGGCTTATTACAAGCACAAATTTGGATTATGGAAAGTAAGGGGGGGGGGGGAACAAACAAAGGAAATTGCTATGTAAAGTCTTAAAATGCTTACAGTTCATTTTCAGCTCTTGTGAAATAATGAAAATAAACTCTTAGAGGACACAGCAGATCTGTGTCAAAAATGATTAATTCAGCCAAGAGCCAGATGGCTTCTGCAGGGACACCTGTAACTCGACTATGCAGCAATATTGCTGCGCTTTATCTGCCAGCATGTGTGTGCATATGTAGTGGAACACAGTACTTGTTGGGGGGGAGAAGATGGCAGTGAAGTAGAAAAACACTACTCACAACTTCCCTTTTCAAACAGAAGAGAGAAGTGCATCAATAGCAGAGTAATTCTGATAAGCCGTAGTGTACACCGGCCTTATGCTGACTCATAGCCAAAACCACAGAGTTATCTGCTGATGCATTCCCTGCGTTCCTCCCCCAGCTGAAATTTTCTTGACAATGACATTCATAGAACAATCTGCAAGATTGTTTCCCAGGAGCAGTAGGTGTTTTCCTGCAGCATCCCTGCAAGGACTGGGGGATGAATGCATGTAATTTTATGCATATTACTGTTCCCCCTTCTGCTCCTGTAAGAACAGCTCCCTCGATCATGCACTTCAGTCATGGCAGTGGGAAAAACATCTCCTCTCTCGCAACTAAGTAGCTGTCAACAGGGAGGTGTCTTCCACAGTACTGTAGAGTCCTTGTCCTTTCTCAAGCGCCCTGAGTCAGCCCAAGTGGCCAGGTCTGGGGCTCAGAAGCCGGAGCACTCCTGGTTGTGCCTAGGGTCTTGTAGTCTTCCTCTGCCGCATGTTTTGCAGCCCGGAAGCTGTACCTTTTTCCTCCAGGTTGGTGAGCCAATCTGAGTAAGTTTTTAGTGACTGTGGTCCTAAAACCTGCAAAACTCAAGTCCTCCCTAGAATTTTGTAAAGCCGGAAGGGATAGGATAGCCGAACCACTCACCTCAGGTGCAGAGTGACTAAGAAGCATGTAAGAGGTTAATCTCCTCTTAAGTGTGACAACATTGGCAAGTCTCACACACTGGACAACAATATGGGGAACACTATGCATGGGGAAAAACAAACTTCTGTAGAAAAAATCATGTAAAGTAGAAATTTTATTCAGTGCTTATTTTTGAAGAAAAACCCTTCAATACAGAGTTATTGGGAATCTTCTGTTAACTCATTCTGTAACATTTATCACTTTGGGTACAAAATTTAAGTGCCACACTTTTTTGGAAAGCATAGTTCTCATTACTTGCTTTGAAATTTCTACTGTCAAGAATCCCAGAATATTTTTCTTGTTCATGACAGCTCATACTTACATACAATTGCTGGAATAGCTACTATTTTAAAAATGATTTTTCAGGACACTGGTCAGCTTCCTTTATTATTTAGCAGTCTCATTCTTTCACTAGATATTCCATGAATCCACTGGAAACACATCTCCTGACAATGAACGCTCTATGGTTTCCCATTCTGCTGTGAAAATAATATTACTTTTTCCTGATTCACACTGTGTAAACAGGTGTCATGAAATAAAAAAGCATATGGCATCAATGTGGCAGCAGCATCTCATGAGAAGGATGTCCTGTGGCTCATGGTGCACATACCATCACTCAGGCTGTCCCTCCAAATGCCCTGGGAGGCAGCAAATGTGGACAGATGAACATTCTCCTCAGAAGGAGCCTAAGGACAGGAATAGGAAATAAACAGTCTGCTTCGAGGTGCCTTCACCAGGATACAACTGATTACCTCTGAGAAACAAGTTTATGTTTTGAAGGCTACTGAATAACAGGATGACATAAATTGCACTCTTCAGTTCTCTGCTTGAATGTGGAAAGCAGAGGAGGGGCACAGAAGGTGCAATTCATTGAACAAGAAAGGAAAAGGGCAGTTTAATACTGAACAGAAGCAGTGAAGTGAGGTTTTCCCTTTCTCCTTTCCTAAATTAATGCATTTACTATGGGATTATGNTCGCGAAGCCTAGCCATACATACATACATATACATGGAGTGAAGCTCCCTTCTGCTCATGTCTTCTCTGGTCTGCTCATCTTGCAGTCCCTTTTCTGCAACATTTTATTTCTCATTAGGCTGAATGCAGAATAGCTTCAGTTTCATAGTGGGTCCAGTATTGTGGTTTGGTGATGTACTTTAAGAGATGTAAGTTTTAATTCTGTGAGTGTAAAAAAACATGCATGTCCAAAGCCTGCACTTACTGAGTGAATGCATTAAGGGGTAGGCAGCAGTGCAGGCTGAATACTCCAGATCAGCCTTTTTGATCTACTACACTCAAGATCCCAAATGTATGGAGTCTGAAGTACAGCCATGACTGTGTTTTTCAGATGCATCCTTTTGCTTGGTGTGCCTTGTAGAGCTTACTGCTCAGCATTCCTAAGTGCCTTGGGAAGCGTTCAGGTCTTTGTGGTTTTGGGCATGAAGCATCTAACTGTAGCAATCCTAGCTACCCTGGAGGAACCATGCAGCTAGTCTGTAAGCATAAGAGATGGCTAGAATCTCTTATCTCTGTGTCAGTCTGAAGTGAATTCTTGCAGTTGGGATGGAGCATTATTATGGAGTCTGGAAAAAAAGACAAGACCCAAAGACAAAAACACACACAAAAAAACAAACATGAAAAAAAAACCCTGAAGAAGTGTATACTCCATCATCAGTCCTACAAGTATGCAGAGATAAGCCCAGTGACCTCACAGAGCTGCCCCCACCTGCAAAGAGCAACTTCCCAAGTAACAGCACCTTCACCCAGTGGAACCAGTCAGAGTGTGGAAGTACAGTGTTCAACCCTGTACTGAAACTTGACCCCCTAGTTCCACTAAAATGCATAAAAGCAAGAATAACTCAAGAACATTATTAAAGAAACACATACTAGAAGAAGCTGCATGAATGTGCTCTAACTAGAGTGCTCTGGGGATTACTTTCCTATGGATTTATACATATTTCTGAGTTATCTCAGGGCAGGTTTACTGCACAGTGCAAGTAGAGTGGAGATAAATGAGTTAAATTATCTCTAAATAAGCTAGTTCTGGTACCAGAAACCACATAGCCACACTAAATAGAAATCTGTGCTGTCTGATACACGTTGTTTCATTAGGTTAGCACGGTGTTATGGGTGGGCTAGTAGGATCACATCTCTTCTGATACCTGAATTAACTCATGTCAGGGGCTTTATGTATATTTAGGACAGCAATAATAGCATAGTATGCTTCTCCTTCTCTTCAGTGAGTACAGTGATAGATAATACCTTAAAATATAATAACACTCATTTCATGCAAAATTAAATCAACATGAGAAGTTGTGCCTCCAGAAAAGGCAAATTTAAAATATAAATATCTACACACTGAAAATGCTGAAAGCAGTGACAATTCAACTGAGACTAATAGCAATTACACCAAACATAATTATAATCTTTGAAACCTGCACAGAGGGAGAAAGGATAATGTGTCCAACAAATTCATATTCATCAGCTTAATGTTGTGTATGAATACTCCATTAGTAAGCCACAGGAAACAGAGTTGTAGTTATGTTGTTTTCCCATGGTAGTTTCTGTCATTGTGCTTGAAATGATACAAGTTAAAAATCATCCACATGCTACACTCTCTGGACTGGTGCCTCTTCTGGCATAAGCAGCTGCAGCTCCACCAACTTCCAGTCTTCTGCAAATGAGCAATAAAGGTTTCTATACAGAAGCTCACTGACAGTACATAATACTACTGGAAAAGCAACCATAGATGCTCCAGTACCTTATTCTGGTTGCTGATTCTTCACAGAATGATAGATTAGAGACTGGCTTCCCTGCCTGGTTTATGAGGAGTAAGGCATTTATACACAACTAATTTTCATTAAGTTTAATCCATGTGACCTTTACCATGCTGTAGAATTAAAATTTTGTGCAAGGTTCAAACTGTGTTTCCAGATAGCTGTTACAATGTGCCAGCCATAGGATAGTAGTCCATGCAGCTGAGACAAGAAATCAAGGTCAGGTAAGTGAACTGAGCCTAGCCTGCTGTGAAGTCCCACCACTGTTATATTTTAATAAATGCTAGAAGATCATGGATTTACAATACTAACTGAGAAATATCTCTTTTTGGTGCCTCAAATGGGTGACATTTGTGACACTCCATCACAAATCTTACTTTTTACAAGAAATCGACAGCAGACTCCTAGCTTGTTTTGAAACCTCATCAAAGCAAAGTTATCCCCATGAGCTCAGTGAGTAGGGATGATCATATGTGGAACTTCCACACAATTTCCACTGTGTGAAACCATCACATATGTTTTCTATTATTTTTAATGACAGTCTCTCGGCTGCTTCTCATAGTAGTCAAAAATCTGCTCAGCTCCTGTTTAAAGCAACGTCTACGTCTTAGTCTGCATGCTAAGATTTCTTTAAATTTTGTGGCAATGCTGTTTTCTGAGCAGCTTCTGGGACTGCAAACAATTCCTGTCCCTTCAAGCACCATCTACCCTTAAAGTAATATATAGACTAAGCATACTATTGAGAAAAGGAGGTTACAGCAAATGTAGATTGGCATAAAAATGTCTTTTTTTCTTTTAACTTTCAGATTTTGCTTGTGAATGTTAATTTTTGTTTGTTTGAAGTCATTCCTATTTAGTGGTATGGACTGAAGGCAGAAATAGTGCTATAAGTACAGGTCACTCCAGTCTATATGAACTGATATTTTCATGTCCTTAGTTTCACTTCATCCTTACACACTGCAGAGGAATACTGATTCTTTTCCACAGTGATAAGAGTTCATCAAACCAAAGTGTTACTCTAAAACCAGCCCCCTGAAGCCTGTATAAAATTTCGAGGCTATAATATAAATTGAGCTGTGTCATTATTTGGCAGCTTTAGCAACTGAAACCCTTTCAGTTATGTTTCTGTTCATTTGTGCTGGGTTTTTTTTAGCCTCTATGAAGTATTTTTGCAACAAACATCCTATTTTTAGCAACTAAAACTGTTCCAGTTATGTTTTTGTTCCTTTGTGCCGATTTTTTTATTTTTAAGCTTCTGTGAGGTATTTTTGTATCTCCTGGCCTTTGAAGAAGGAAACAGCTCAGCTGCTGTGCAGAGCTGGGACATTAGAGCCCCCTTGTGGCTCCCTTGTGCCCTTCTGGCGTTCAGTGCCGGAAGGTGGATTTGTGTCCTGAAAGCATAGGGCAGGGTATGATGAATGCACTTTTGTTTTAACCTACTTGCATTATTATATACGGTGATTGTACAGTATAATGCATTGAGTCGTGGTTTAGGTGGTTCTGTCCACACTCTCTGCTAAGTGTGCCCTTGTGGCAAGAAGGCCAATGGCATCCTAGGATGCAATTAAGAAGAGCGCGGTCAGCAGATCCAGAGAGGTTATTCTCCCCCTCTACTCTGCCCTGGTGAGGCCCCACCTGGAATACTGTGTCCAGTTCTGGGCCCCCCAGCTCCAGAAGGATAGGGAGCTGCTGGAGAGAGTCCAGCGCAGGGCCACCAAGATTGTTAAAAGAGTGGAGCATCTGCCCTATGAGGACAGGCTGAGAGAGCTGGGTCTCTTCAGCCTGGAGGAGACTGAGAGGGGACCTCATTAATGTTTACAGACATGTTAAGGGTGAATGTCAGGAGGAGAGGGCCAGGCTCTTCTCAATGTCATCCAATGTTAGGACAAGAGGGAATGGGAGCAAGTTGGACCACAGGAGGTTATTAACCTGAGGAAAAACTTTTTTACAGTAAGGGTGATGGAGCACTGGAACAGGCTGCCCAGGAGGGTGTGGAGTCTCCTTCTCTGGAGACATTCAAGACTTGCCTGGATGCATTCCTGTGACCTCATCTAGGTGATCCTGCTCTGGCAGGGGGGTTGGACTAGATGATCTTTCTAGGTCCCTTCCAACCCCTAACATTCTATGATTCTATGAAATCTTACGTGATGTAATCCTTCTCTTACCGAAAACTTGATATATGATTTTACTCAGGTTTTACTCTTTAAATAGAAAGGGAACATGACCGTAAAGATATCAGCAACAAGATATTCTAACCTTACTAGAAATTCCACCTACATTTTGTCCTGTATAATATGGCTAAACGGTTAGATCATTCTTCAACTTTGCTTTTTCAAGCTAGAAATGGAAAATATGTGTTTTTCCTGTAGTTTATCTTTCACAGCAGTTAAAAGGAAAAAAAAGTCCTCTGTCCCTTCTATCACTTTTCTGCTTTAATTTTTTATGATTATTTCATCAAAATCCTTGCAGAGCCTTAACACTGTCTTCTGCCCCTTTTTATAATCTTTCCAGTTGTAGTTTGTATCATAGCAGTTGTCCCATAGTCCTACTTAGAAGACTGTCTTTTTTTTTCTTGGATTGAAGCTTCTTCTGATGGTGTGTAATGGAAAAGTTATCACTTCAACTTAGAAAAGAAGATACTTCAGTCAATAAACAGGGATGCACTACACAGATAAAAGCAATGACTTTGGAGTAACAGTAACAGCATGTAATTCAATACAATTTTAAAAAAGACAGTGTTCCTGTCATGTTTAAAAATGTATGTAGTTAAAACAATTTCACATAAATTGGCAAAATGACGTTTTCAAAATAAAAAAAAATTTAATACCAAAACATTGTTACTTCTTTGACAGTTTTACCAGTTGTAGTGTGGTTTTGCACACTATATTATATACGGGAAGAACTCTTGGCCTTTTTGTACTTTACCAAGAGACAGATGTAAGCTTTGTTAGCACTTCCCCCCCCCCTTTAAATTACTATGGTATAGTGTCTAAAATTTTACTGAGAGCAGTGTTATCCAGAAGAAGCCACCATAATGAGCCCCTTTACAAATACATTCATCATGTCATGACATGCTGCATTCGTTAATTATCTTTTCTTAGTGCTATAGCAGAACTTCAAATTAATAGCTGTTGCAAACTATAGGCAAACAGTGGGTGCCTGACTTAATTAACTCTGACTCTGTGTGATGTGATCTGTATCTTGGTGTTACTTGTGTTAAAAATGGGTACTGATTTTCCTGTGGCATATGGCTGTATTTCTCCAAAGGCCTGTGCTATAGTAACTTTAGGATCTAGAATACTTTATTGTTATTTGATGATTTAGTTATCATAATGGCCTGCAGATCAGAAGATCTGCAAGTGCCAGGACACAGCTAATGAAGTAATGCTAAACTAATTGCATTATTGTTTTGATGAAGACCTCCTATATATGACAAATAAAACTCTATTAATAGGAATACCAGAACAGATTTGCTCTATGGTCTAAACAGGAACAGACTGTATGATGATGTGGGTCGTCGTTGTCGTGGCTAGGCTTCGCGAACGAAGATCCAGGAAAGGCTCCATCCATGCTCCTCATCAGTGCCTTTTACAAGCGCGCTGATAAAAAGAGGATAGCAGATAGCACCCTCAAGCCTGAGCAATGGATTTATTTTAGGTGAGACACAGCATGTGCAGAGCTGGACCCACCCTTTAGTCCTAAGGTTCATCTGCCAGGGCCTAGCAAGCTTGGATGCTGGCAGCAAGTCCTTAGGATGGAAGTTTAACCTCTTAGATGGAAGGCCTTACAGGGCTAAACGAGCTCCATCTGCCCGGGTTTGGAATCAGAGTTGTCCCTCTCCTAGGATGACTGCCAGAAGGCTAATGAGCTCATCCGACCCATCCAAGGATTATAGGAACATGGGTATCACTCCCCACACTTTCCTGTGGGCAATGAGTTTAATGCTCCCTCTGCTGTCGGCACAGTTATCGCACCAGGGGCCACAGGAGACCCCAAGTGTTTTTCAGACTGTGCCTGATGATGTGGGTGGGATCTTCAGAAGAGCAGAATCCCACGGCACTCAAGGAAGAGAAAACTTACTTTCCCATGCAAGATTAAATTTTAATCTCAAGCTCTGCTTCCTCCTTGCACGACTATGGCTATGCACAGTTCCTCTCAGCTACCAAGGTGTCCTTGTTTGAGAAAGAGCAGAACTAATTCTGTTGGATGATCTTACTTTTTAGCTAGGGCTTCTCTAAGTAACTGCACTCTTGTAAAATTAACAGCATGTTTTTGCAGACAGTGCCTGCTCCTAGCATTGCTAAGATGTAGTGTTTAGAGTTAGTACTAAGGATTGGTATGTAGACCAAGTTCACTGCTAAATCTTGTGTAACACATTGGAGATACAGACTAAAAAGTCACCCCTGTGGGGAGGACCAGACAGGACAGGTGACCCTAAACTGACCAACTAGGTATTCCATTCCATATATGACATATTCAGTACAAAACTGAGGGATCAGGAAGGTCAAACTCTATTCTTCAGTGGCTGTTATCTGAGAAGAACACTGTCTGTTCTGCTTTTGATCATGGTGCATGAGTTCCTGAATCCAGTTCTAGGATCCAGCTGAATCTAGTTCCTATCCGTTGCTGAGTCCAGTCTGGATCTTTTGCCACAGAATCAGTGGTGACAGTGATGTAGTTGCCATCAGGGGTGTTGAACTTGGTATTGGTTTTGTACATATTTCATTTTACTGTTGTTATTTTTGTTAACATAAATTTAGTTTTCTTTTCAAATCTGTAAGTCTCTCTCCCTCATTACCTTTCTCTTCCCTGTTGGGAAGGCAGAGGGGTCAATAGAGAGCATCTGTCACTCCTTTAGTGGCTGGCCCAGCCCTAACTCTTGACAGATATACTGGTACCCAACTTTGGGCATGACATAGATTGTTATTATTTTCAGAAAGTGCATTTACTTAGAACAGCCTTAGCTGAAAAGTAAAATAATTGAATAGAATTAGTTCTATTCTACCTCAAACTAGGACACTAGAGTAGGAAATTCAGCTGCTCAGCTGGTGGTGTGGTTATACTTCTTTGCTGTCCTACTGCTGGTACAGTATCTACTTCACGAAACTTCTGGGGACACCATGACTGCTGTTGAACACTGACAAAAAACCTGCCTGCTTCCCAGCAATCCTTCCAGACAGACAGATTTCATTCTTGCTGTGGGGGGGATCGTGTAAAATAATGACATTGTTCTCTTTTGAAAGCACAAAGCAATCATGAAGAATGCTCAATTTGTAAAAATCGGAGACTTTTAAAAAAAATATGAACTGTGAATGTCTATCCTTTTTGGGCATGGTGAAAAGACTTCTACATTCCAAGGCACAAAATCAGCATGAAAGTATACACAAAAATAATAATTTTCTTTAACACATTGCTAAAGAATGTGTAGTAAAGTCCATACCAGAAAATGTCATATATAATAACTGTCAAGCAATTAACCAATAATTATATCAATACTTAGAGTGACACCATGTTTTAATATCTGATGAATATTAATATTTTTTGTTTGTTTGTTTGTTTTAATGGGCTTTCTCCTCAGATGTTAAATTTGAAGGGAGGCAGTACACTCATTTTATAGTTGGTGGCTGTACTGTCTATATTGTGTTGAGTCCTTACAGTCTTTGCAAAGTACCAAACGTTCCCATTTCCTATGAGAAGGGTTTTCAAATAAGCCTTTGGCAATACTTCTGAACAAAGTGGGACCACTGCAGAAACAAACTGGCTTTGCATCTCAAATCTCCATGGGGTTTATGAGGCAAAATGACTTCAGCAGAGAAAGTAGGTTAGAGCAAGGACAGACAGCATCCTCAATTAACAGAGCTGAAAATAGGCACAAACACTCCATTCAGTACACTCTAGATTCAGTAGTTCTAAAAAAAATCCCAGAGGTCAAAAAGAATAATATGACTTGATTGACAAAAATATATTCCTTAACTCAGACTCAGCTTTAACCTGGGTTTAGTTTATAGACGTAATATAAAAGATCTCATTTGATATAACCTTAACATTTGAAGGTAGTCTGTTTCTGGACATGAAGGTTTCCTGATAACTTGATCATATTTTCTTTTTGGTGTGTGTTTCTCCAAGCATGCATTAGTTAAGTGTTGGAAAGTTTGGGGTTTTCTTGTGGTCTTCGTAAACATCGGATCACAGGTAATTTGCTTGTATAAGAATTAAGCAAAGAAAGAGTGTCTTCTAAATCACTTCTTTTTAGAATTTCTCCTTTCAGGCATAGATTCTCTAGGAGTTAAAATGTATTCCTTTTTTTTCCCTATATAATCAAAGAGCTGTTATTATTTTCTACCATACCGATTGTTAGCAATAATATGGATTTTTTTTTCTCTCCTCCTACTAATAGCTGTAATGAGTTGTTACTTCTGGAAATCCTTTTGTAAGTTCCCTGATATATTGTTCCACTGCTTCTCTGCTCCAGTTATGAATTACTTTGAAAGTAATTATTCATTTTTGACACTGAGGAGTTTGCATAACTCCAAAATATACTGATACTGCTTCTGATTTCTGAGAACAGAAGCATCTTGCTTTTCTCAGCTTTTCTCCCTTCTTTTCATAGTGAAACAGTGCCCCCAAGAGCCTTTATTTAGGAAGGGGCAGTTTAAGAAAATTAAGTCAATTAACTATTCACCAGTATATTAATCTCTTAACATAAAAATTTTGGCAAGCATTGCAACCAGAGATGTTGGTTTGAAGAACAGTTGAAAGTCAATTTTGGCTTCCTTATTATATGCCAATAATAAAAAGTTAACTAGACGACTGTATTCTTCTAATATTTCCAGCATGGAGACCTCTGCCTGCAGAGGACATCTTTACTGGCATTCTGAAGGAAGGGAGGATGCATTGTCTGTGAGGCTGCAGAGCATTGCTTCTTGGTATGTGTCTTTATTGCTAGGCTGATTTGTCCTTTGACGGTTGATATCAGGACAGCTGGCAATGGTCCAGGAGCAGTGGGAAGCACTGTTTGTTTGTTTGTGTGTAGGTGCATAAGCAGAGAAGAAAGATGGCATGAAGTGAAGAATAAAGAGAGAGTAAACAAGGACTGCTTTAGCTACAGCAGAGTCATAAAAATACAAATAACAAGCCTGTTAGGCATTTTCCCTAAAATACGTGAAATACGTATGAAAATAATCACAAATAACCTCTAAACCTCATAGAGGCAGATTTTTATAATAACCTGTAAAGATACAAATTTTTAGCATTTTTTACATGTTAAGAGTCAACTACTTAAAACTTAACTACTAACACTTAACTACTTTTTTTTCTGAGTGACAGCATCAAGGCTGTTGAAAAACTGAGGAATAATCATCACAGCATCTGGTAAATCAATCACCTTCAAAGAATGATTTTTTTAAAAGCAAAAATTGGAAATGAAAAAAGTGATAGTTTATCAGTGAGCCTTTATACTCAGAGAGAGCATGAGGGAGAAGGGGAAAGGAGAAAGAGGGCTTGAAAACAAGGAATAATGCCACTTGGGAAAAAAATCCCTTAATTAGTATTTGCATTCAGTGTAGAATTGAATTTAATGTATTATTAGCACCACAGAGTACAGGAAGGGTCATAAGCAAAAAGGAAAGAAAAGGGTGAGGTTTGTGGAAAATTAACCACTAGCTTCAGTCTGCAAACTAGTTTAAGTGTTTTTATAATCCAAAGCTATCTGCAGATTACCTACGACATACAGACAGGACAACACTGGAACAGGTTGCCCAGGGAGGTGGTTGAGAGAGGCATTCAAGGCGAGGCTTGACAGGGCTCTGGGCAACCTGATCTAGCTGGGGATGTCCCTGCCCACTGCAGGGGGGTTGGACTAGATGACCTCCAGAGGTCCCTTCCAACCCTAACCATTCTATGATTCTATGATTCTATGATTCTATGATTTGGATCTTCCCAGGAAAGATGATACTCAGTCTAATCTGCCCACTTGATTGTATATTAATGTAGATATCTATGTTTTATGTTTAAGTAAAATGTGTACCTCAGGGTGCTGCTGCAAGTTTGTGCATGGATACTAAACATTTAGCTCTGATTAGCTCAAAGTAAAAGAAAGGGAGAGAAGGGGGTTGAGGATTGTGGCTGATAGGCTGAGGTTGGATTTGTGAGAGGAGCAGCCAGAAGCAGTGGGCATGGTCTTTCATTTCTGCATAACGATTGGCCTTCTCCTGGGTTAACAGACCTTACTGGAAAGGAAAGCAAGAAAAAGATTCCTATCAATGAGCTCCACACCAATGAAAATTATTTCGAAATAATTTAAAATGAAAGGTTAGAGCATCCACCTTACACAGCAGTTACCTTATACAGTAGTGACAAATTGAAATTCCTAAAATGGAAGGGAAGAACTCCCTGTCTTGGCAGATAGTCTCCCTGTCAGTCCTACATACCACAGTCACTGACAGATGAGCTTTGCAGCGTGCTGTGATGTTTAGCAGTACAAGATATTTCACACAAAAACTGAGGAGCTGGGAGTGTGTATGTACAAGTCACACGTTCACACGCTTCAGGTGGTTTTTCCACTGCCCAGCTGAAACACCTTCTGGCTTCTGCAGGGTCCTCTGCCACCTGCTGAGCTGATGATCCCTGGCTTTACTCACTTTATCTTACTGCTGGTTCAAGACAGCTGCCTCCTCCACAAAAAAAAACTTGTTTCCAATATTTTTATATAGTTGTTGGAGTTGTACCTGGGGGGTAGTTGGTAGTGGAAGAAGGGGTTTATCTGGCCAAGGCTGAGCCAATCAGCACCTCTGTGATAACCTATTTAAGAGGGGAAAGAAAAAATTTGGGAGTTGTTTTGTTTGGAGAGGGGTAGGAGAGCTACACCCATGCAGACACTAAGTCAGAGAGGAAGGAAGGAGTGAGAGACACATGCCAGACCAGCCATTCCCCTTTGGCCTGTGACAAGTTGGCAGACAGCCATTTCAGCCCATGGAGATCAAAGGTGGATAATCGGGTCTGTGGCTTGTGGAGAAGCCCACACTGGGGCAGGGGATTACTCCCAAAGAAATCTGTGACCCCAAGGGAAAGCCCACAGAAGAGAGCCATAGTGGGAAGAGAACCTCATAGAGGACTGTCTCCTGTGGGAGGAATGCAATGTTGCCGCAGAGGAGGACTGTGAGAAGTTTTCCCCCTGAAGTGGAACATACAGCAAGAACAACATGGAACTGACTGGCATGGACCACAACCTCCATTGCCTGCACCCCTGTGCTGCTGGAGTGAGGAGGTAGTAGAGCTAGGCCTGCAAAGAAGGGAACAGAGCGGGGAAAGGTTATATTTGTCATTGTCCTGCTCTGATTCAATTGATGTATTGGTGTGAGTTTTGTTTAAATTAAATTGGTTTTGTTTCCCCAAGTCTAGCCTGTCTTTTGTCCATGACCATAAGTGGTGAGTGAGCCCTCCCCATCCTTTGATTCAACTATCAAGCCTTTTGCTTTATTTTCTCCTCCCCGTCTCACCGGAGGCAGGTAGGATTGACTTTTCAGCTTTTGTGGTTGCTTTGTTGCTGGCTGGGGAGGTCTAAAGCACAACACATGAAAATTATAAACTCATTTTGGGTTGCAGATTTTGTCCGTTCTTTATTTCACACAGTTTAAAATCTTAATTATTCCTTGTTGTATTAGAATTACAACTAATTAGATTTTCTAATAATAAAATAAATGTGCTGTAATTAATCTGCCAAATACATCTTTGCAAGCAATCTTTTAAAAGCCATGCTGGGTTCTCAAATAAATGTAAATAAAGATCTACTCTCTTAATCACTATTTGCTGGATTTTCATAGCTTTTACACCACACATCTAGCTTTTCCAGCCTATTTGCATCACAGCACATACCTTAGAGATAGAAGAATAAACTGTACTCTGAGAAAATTAAACAAGTTCTCTTTCAATTTTTAGATGCTGTATGATGGTTACAGACACTTTGAGGTGTGTTTCTTGTGTTTTGTGCTCAATATAAGTGCAGGAAAGTTGTGGTACAGCTAATCAGCACACCTTTTCACTTGGCATTCAGTGAATTATTTGCAATTTGGTGGACTTATTTTGTTCTGGTTAATAATCTGACAAGTTTCTGAGCTACCTAACATTCATAAATATAAAAGTAACTTTATGTGTTTAGTTTCTAGCATTCCAAATTGAGCATTTGCCTTTATCTGGAAATTTATTCTTTTTAGCATCAACCCAGTCAAATATGAAACTTGACCAGGTATACTAATGAGTATGACATTCCACTTTCCAGCACAGCCAATAGTACTGCTGGTCTTGAAATTTCTTGCTTTGACAATTGTTGTCTACATTTGCCAACCTAAGCTGTCAATACTAAAATGGGATCCCAGACAGCAAGTCACTTGCTGGTAGAGCAATAATCTGCAAGCACATATGTAGTGTCACTCCTGCGCGTGAAACTATAATGTTCCAGCTTTGGTGGTTTTGAGGTTTTTTTTGGTTTTTTTTTTTAGGAACACTTGTATCTAATTTCCACATCTATAAAAGTAATTTCTACTTCAAATTAGATGTAATTTCAGTTGCAGAAGCAGGAACTAATTTCTAATTTTTCAGTTTCTTGATTTGATTTTTGTGCTGACATTAAACTCCTCAAAGACAAAATGCTGTCAAAGAAAAGGATATAATGGATAGTTTTATAACTGGAGTGGAATGAATTTTACAAAACATGGGAGAAGGGTGACCTCTGTTCAGAAGCCTCCCTGCTCATTAGCAGGTGGCTGTGGTTTAATGATTCCACTGTGATGCAAAGAAGGAATCAAATTAGATGTAGTGTGAAGCTTTCATTACCCTGTGTTTTTCTCTCTACAGTTCCAGCTTAAAGCATGTTGTTCCTTTCACAGCAGCCCCTCAGATTACTGTATCTCATCCTTTCTGCATCAAAGCGCTGTCAGCATTTTTATAGTATAAAAAGGATGCAGAGATAATTTTACAACACATTCTCTTCAAACAGCATTGACTTCTACACTTGCAATATTTCCTTTTCTTCTGGGATTTGCAGAAGCAGATGCACTAAAATGACTAGCATCATAAAACTGAACAAAACCAGGAACAGAAATATCTATTTAAAACTGGACCAAAACACCTCTGCAGGGATGGTGGGGATTTTAGAAAGTCAATTCTTCTCAAGTGCTGTCTGAATTATATTTCAGTCAAATAGTAAGAGCCACTATGAGCATGGAAAAATATTCATTCTTTGAAAAGCATGGATCATCTCTTTTTATTTACTAGCTGAAAAAATATGTCACCTTAAAAAGTCTTCAGTGAAATATATAGTAAGTCAGTTCCCACTCCCAACTAACCTATGCCTAGAGAGATGGACTTACTGTGATGATCTTATTGCTTTATGATAAAGTAAAATAAATAAATGAACAAACAAATAAATACAGGAAGGAAAAGAGTTAAAGGCAGTGAAATGACAGAACTTTGTAGGATTGGCTTTAGCTTTGTAGGGCTTTCTTTAAATCCACTCTGCCAAGAAATATGCTTTTTTTTTACTATACATTTATGCATATGTAATCGATAAATGTTTCACATTGTATTTGCTATCCATGCTTGTCATTTGCCAGCAACTACACAAGAGGTTGTCACATAACTGGGAAATGGTAGGGCAGGGAATAGAAATGTGAAAAGCCTATAGATGAACTTAAAAAGGGAAGGCACCCATTGCGTTGGCAAGCAGGCAGGCATTTCATGTGGTTCATCTGCCTTTCCTCCAGTTCAGGTACTCTGAACAGCTGTGACTGGAGTGATATGATGTTGAACTTCACCTCTTTCCCCTGGTGGAATGATAAAGGTGCTTGATATTACTATGTCATTGGTTCTGAACTATGCTTGCTACAGTCATTCCAAAATGAATAACATACTTATATTTTCTGATATTCTTCTTTCTGTTTTCTACATAGGCAAGTAATGATGTAACAACCTGTGGAGTTTCAGGAAGATGTGGTGAACCAGACCTGAGGATCTCTGCCACGTGATGATCATGTGATGGCAGTTGAAGGCAATGCAACACAGAGAAAGAATTCTGCACAAGGCAGGTGTGTGTACAGCCACAGAAAGGATAAGGCTTGGTAAGCAGGCAGGAACTGCATGTTTCTCTCACAGAGAAATTCTAGAATTTTGTTTTTATCTCAAATTCTGTTTTTTTTTTTCCCCAGCAGGAAATAGAACTACAAATCAATAAATAATTACCAAAGTGTTGTATTCCATTTTCAAGATTATAATATTCAATGATTTTTGGAAAACAAAATAGCAAAGCCTTACTGTGAAGTAAGGTGAGGATGTTCACATGAAAGCATAAAGTTCAGCGAGAGAAAGAGAAAAGTGAATATTTAGATAACTCATTTTCTTGAACATGATAGAAAAAGCATTTTGAAATCATGGGAATGAAAGTTTAGATCTATATAGAGTGTGTTTGTCAGATCTATCTCAACATTGTTCATCTTTGTCTTGGAATTATAAAAAATTTGCACTCAAAACTGTTTCTTCATTCAGTCACCTTTTGCTCTCTTATTAGCAAATGACTGTCAGTAGCGTGTCCTTGGCTCTTCAGGAACGCAAAGGACAAATAATAATAATATTTCGTCTTACATAAAGGTCACAAACTGATCTCAGTTACATCACTGGAGAAACTCAGCTGAGCTCAATGGACTTACTCAGGCCTGAAATCAATTATTACTCTGGTGTAAGTGAGATGGAGCCCCGCTCATAGGCCCCATTCTGGCATTGGGATGCAAATGGCAACTGCAGGGAACTGTGGAGTGTTGCCCAGGCATCTCAGTGACAGCCTGAGCTGCTCAGTTGCTCCTTGACACTGTTCATGCACAACAGGTGAGTGACAATGCTGGAGCATGCCTGGGTGCTGCATCCCATGTAGCTACATGGCCAAGGAACAAATAAGGAGAGATTCAATAGAAGTAAGTAATTGTTATGCAGCCATGCAGGAATAGAAACAAAATGCAGCCTAAATACTCCTCCCCTAGCCCAGCCCCCATGATTATGCCTCTGATAATCACAGCAGTAGCTGTGGTGTCCACTTTTCTATTTTGGTCTCTGGCATCTGTGGGCACTGGCACTGAAGCAGACCCCAGTCTGGAAGGCAGTGCTGTGCCAGTATAGTGATGGGCTACATCAGTTTAGTTAAACTGATGCTTCCTGATACCCACCCTGTGAGAGCCACCTTGTAGGAACAGGCTGCAACACACACCACAAAGTATCTTTCCATCACCTTCCTGTGTCCTACCTCCTACCACCAACCAACAAATGATTAAGAACATCAAGTAATAAAATGTATCAGTCTAAAAATTACACTTCCAGCCCATGTGTGTCATTACATCACTTTTTATCCAGTGAATTTAACCTGAAGTTGCACATATCTCCTATTAGTGTCTGGGTCTCAATTGTTCTTGCAGAGGTACCCTGGTAGCACAGCAAGCTACTCCAAGGGGTAGGGATCTGCAGAGGCTCTTGAAATCTCTTCCTCAGGAGCCTGGTATCCAGCTTGCGTTAGCTTTAATAAAAGGCAGAGATGTTCAAGGGTTTTGTTTCTTTTGCTATATTAGTATTTTCCCATATAGTGATTATTACTCTATATAAGACAAAAAGCACTGAAATAGATTTATTTATACTTTGTAGTATTTATCCTCCAGTGATTTTTTTTCCCCTCCAGTAGCTGATTTAAGCAAATGTGAAGGGCAGAAATATTGATTAGGCAGCTAATTCTGAAAGCAAAAAATGACATCAAATCTAACAAGCAAACTAGTCCTCTATTTCTTTTTGTTCAGTTTTTATTGAAATTATCTAGTGCTCCTTACCTTTCTTTATTTGTTGTGCTACAATTGGCAAATCTGAGCAAAAATAAAAGATAATCTCATTGATCTATGACAAGCAGATGATAAAGTGAGGTTTGGAGGACAAATAAATAATAAACAAATGAGGGAATGTCTTGATTTTTCTGAAATTCATTTTTCAGAAAGTACAAACTCCATATGAGTTTACAAGCCTCTCTCATCATGTCAATATTCTGCTACTAAAACTGAGGATGGTCACTTTCTTTATCCATAGAGCTTCTAGACAAGCTGAACATATATCTATGTTCTGCCCGACATAAAAAATATTCATCACAAATGCAAAAGGGAAAGCTGCCAACCCCTTTATTATCATTTCTTCTTTAAACTCTTGCAGTTAAAAGATTTATTATGTAGTATAAAGATATGAATTTAAAGACAGTGTTTCAGGCACTTCCTGCTTTGGTGAGAATTACGTTCTCTCTGCCCAATACAGGCCTCAGAGCTGACAAGAATCAGGATAACAGATTATTGCTCCTCTGCTCCAGCCTGAAGTCCCTGAAACATCCAGGGGGTCTTTGGGCAAAAGCTGAGGAGAGCAGGGATTTGCCACTCTCCTTGGCTAAAGGCCAAGACATAAGAAGGAAGATCATCTCTAGAGCCTCTGAAAACTGAAAGGTGGTTGGAGCTAATAGGAAAGGAATCTTCTTCACATCAGTATTACAGAATGAAATTACGTGAATTAATTAAAAAACTATTGAGGACTCTGAAGACTGAAAGTGTTCTGTTTCTAGTTACAGGGAGCAAAAGGTTATGTCAGAGCAATGCCTGCAGTAGATGTTGCCAGGCTGTGGGCCATATGCTTTTAAGGTTCTCAGGTATCAATAAAGTCATGATTCTGCTTCCCCCAACTTCCCCTACAGGTCAGCCAAATTACTGGGTGTGCTGCCCTGTCGTGCTCTCTCACCGTGTTGATACTTTGAAAAATCAATCTAAATACATCTTCTTCTCACAGGGAACACAATTGTACTGACAAGTATCAAGACAGACTTTGCACAGCAACTTTGAGATGCAGATAACCTACCTATAACTACTGAACTAATCAGGCTGTGTAGGAGGCATTCAAGTGGAGGTTTTGTATATGGGCACACTCTTATTAATTTGTAGATCTAGCTAACCTCTTTTCTGCAAGTCACCTACCAGATCTATACCATTTATTTTTTCTCCCTAGCCACAAATCTGAGGTGCTCCTGATACATATCAGTCAAACTTCTAGAAATACAATCCATCATTCTTGCCAATAAGTGTACTGACCATCCACAGAATTAAGTGATAGGCTGATTACTTAGTTACTTGAAGGCTCTTGTAGTGGTCAGAATTAAGAAATAGGGACTGCATTTAGGCCCTTATCCTTCAAAAGCTGCCGAGTCACCTCATTTTCTGTAGACTTCAGTGAGAAATGGGAACAAAAGCCCCTTCATGGAACAGTGACTTTGGAAAGAAGAGTTGTTTCATGACAGTTGGCAAAGCTCTGCTGGCAGTGGGGACAGCTTCTGTGCTCACTACACATCTGGTAACTGACATTTCTCAGAATATTGCATAGTGGTGGTATGTTGCAGTAGAAGGGCTTTGCTGTTACCAAATTCTGCATTTATACTTACTGAAATAAGTCATCACAGAAAAGAAAAAGAAAATTCCTTTCCTCTGTTACTATGATGATGAGTCTTAAAAGGTACTATAATAAACACAGTCAGTAATAATTATCCCATGTAAAACCAAACAGATAACCCCCTTGCTTTGATTCCCTTGAAATGTCAAGCAATTCTGACTGGAAATGGAACTATGTTCTAAGAACAGTGGATTGTTATGATGAAGCTGGAAAGAGCCTGCTTTATAGAAATAAAACTAATGAACTAAGAAACAAACCAGCACAGTTACAATAAGGTCACTTTAAGTAAACTAGTTGCTATGAGAAATCATGGAAAAAAGAGGCTTTTACCAGTTTTTCTTTTTAAACTGGAGTGTAGTCTATGGTATAAAAGCAGTGAATTGTAGAATCTTTGATGTTGACCTTCTTTTGGTAGCGTAGCTTTGGCATAGTCTCTGTTTTTAAATGAGAGCACTCAGTTTGTAGTGCTGGATTAAATTCACTGTATAGCTAGTGAGCTTCAGCAAGTTCAGTGCTTCTCTACTTTAGACACTAGCATTTGTATGTTTTTTTCCTCCCTGAAGAAGTAAATTATTTATACAGCACCAACCTTTTTTAACCTAGCTTCTGACAGGCTGGGATTTTTCCAGTCTCACTTGAAACTGTCTAAATAATTTATCAAGCATTCTTTCAAAGTACAGTGAATTCTGAAACCTAAGAAATGTTAAATGAGATTCTTTGCCCCTCCAGTGTGAGTGGGTTACAGAGGTTAAGCTAGCATTTTCTTTGAACTTTTCTCAGTCTCCGTTTTCTCCCGTTGTACAGCTTCTCTTTTTTTCTCCGACTGTCTATCTATGAATTTTCATGACACTTTCTATTTACCAGGCTTTTTGTTTATGTTTCTGTATTTCTTGCTAACTCTTCCTTTGCTGATGTCTTCCTATAGCTTTTAATTTTAGTTACATTAAAATAATTTTTGCTTTACATGGTCCTCCAGATAGACGAACCATTGATTTCTGTGTGCAAGCTGTACAGGTATCAGTCCAGTCAATGCCAGATTTTTCATTCCAGTCTCAAACTTAACCAAGCCTCCTCTCACCCCCGTAAAGAAAACAGTGGTGAACAGTCTTAAGATTGTTAAGACAGATGAGCACAAAGAAGTTTGCACAGAACTTGGATCTGCAAACAACATGTAAGCTTTCAAGGACATATTTCGAGGTCAAGTATCTGATACTGTCATGCCACACTCATCCACCCTCCATTTCTGTCTGGTCAAAATTTCCTCAAGTTTCTATAAAACTTGGGTAATTATGTCCGAAGCATTGATACAAGATGTTTACAAAACCACAAAAAAACCCACAAAACCAAAATCAAAATTACTTGGACTATAAACAGAAGAAAATAAAAACAAACCAACCCCAAGTTACTTGGTCTATTCCAAATTTTCCTTCTAATATTTTTAATCCTTTTACAGTTTTGTAAAGTGTTTCTGGTGGTTTCCTTTACCTGAATCAATTCTACCAGTTCTACTCACAAAAGAACTTCCAGTTTTCATCGCAGAAAGAAAAAAAATAATGAAATGGCATCCCACACAGATTTTATTTAGGCTCAGCAATTAAGTGTTTTATCCTTTATAAGCTCATGATACCATTAACTGTGCTTCAAGACATCTAAAGTAGTATCTCAGTTGAAAAAAGTAACAGAAACACAGTCTAGTATCTGAGTTTCTGTTAAATCTGCTGTATTATAACTGTTAAAACTGACAATTACTCCTTTCAGGAAGCTATTCAATTTTAAGGTTTTAAAGAAAGTCATAAGTTCCTAAAGAGAACCATGGCTATTCAAAGACAGCAAGATCTATTAGATAACCTTTACTGAGGCACAAGAGCTGATTTTAGAGAAGTCGACCTGCATAAGTCCCCGAATCCCAGAAGAAATAGTGCTCAGGTATGATGTTGTAGGAGACACTCAGTAAGAAAAGGTATGTGGGCAACCCAGTAACTATAAAATGGAATAACCCCTATTTTTTTTTTGTCTCCTTCATTTTGTTATGATGTTATACAGCATTTTTCAGAGGTCTTGCAAGGCAATTTCTTTCCCCTTTCCCTCTTCCTCTTAACTTCTGGGTTCTGTCATACTCACAATAAACGCTTTATTACACAGAGCATAAATTAACCAATGTTCACTACAGTCAATCTTCTGCCACCTTCTGCTGTCCTAAACCCCAAAATTGTGGGCTCCACTTTTTGGCCACACCTTTTCTTGAACAAGAGTCATAGAATAATAGAATCATTGCAGTTGGAAAGGACCTTCAAGATCATCAAGTCCAACCGATAGCCCCACACTACTGTTATCCCTAAACCATCCCCTGAAGTACCACATCTACCCAGAATGGTAGGTTAGGAATTAGAAATGGAAAAAGAAAAGGGGTGGGGGATATACAGACAGCGAACTAACTAGCAAGTAAGTTTAAAATTATTATTTGTGAGTTACAGGTATATTGCAAATTATTATTTTATGCTTGCTGAATTTTACTTTTTTCTGATTTACATTGAATTCCATTTCTGAGTGTTTCCTTACACAAAACTACATTCTAGCTCTAAGTCTTAAAAAAAAAAAAGAGATTTGTTACGTCATAACCTTGGGTTATTATTTCACCATTTATAGTAAAAAAATTCATCGAGAATAAAGCTTTGATCTTAATTTGAGGAGTAAGAGTTTTTCCAATGTATGGTTACCATGATATTACTAACAATACTTTGAAACTCTATATGTAAAGATATGTGTTAATGATTGGTTATGAATCATGCAGGTTTGCATTATTTAATGTCATCTATTCATGGATAATAATTTTTTAAAAGTCTACAGCATTTTGATTTCACTCTGTTGCATTTAGCAATGGATAATTTTTTTAAGAAATAAACCCCTTTGCATTCTAGCTGGTCCTCAGAGATTAGAGGGGCTAAGGGTGGCTGGATTTATCTCTTCTTTTAAGGCCAATTATTGCTGTGACTACAGGTCCAACATTGGGTGTGCAAATAGCCTGTTGCTGTGGGTCTGGCCACATTCAAAGAAGCAATCGGGTGCACAAATAGTGTTGTTTAGTCATATGCAACATACACAGATTCTTTAACATTGCCAGTGATAAATGCACTCAACTGCAGAAAGCCATATAACTCTAAAATACTACTGCAATCACAGCCTCCTGGGGAAGCGCTCAGCATAGCTCAGGTCAGAAGTCTTATCAAAAGGCATCCCTTTTTGGGGGGAAGATGGGTGTGGAGAGAACAAACTTGTCAATCTGTCCCTGTGGTTTGGTGTCAAAGACTTGTTCCTCAAAGCAGGTATGAAAATGTGCAATACTTACTGTGAAGAGTGCTGAAGAGAGTGTGAAGTGTGTGGGTGGGACTGTGGTCAAGCCATCTGTCCCTGTGGTCAAACTACCTTTGTCAATTGCACCAAATATTTCTTACTTTAGGTGGCATTGCAGATGATAAGTGGAAGAATTGGGCCATGTGACCTACACCCCACTTCATCTTGCTCCATGGTGCTGTGGTAACACAGATCACTGGGCCGCTGCCCAGCCTCTGCATTTGCTCTGGTCACTCTGTGCTTATTAGCAGTATTAAGCTTTATATATTTCCACTGTTTTGTACTTCCAACATACTCTAATACTCTATTTTCCCTTTTATGTTTGATAACAGTATTTTTCTTTTTACAAAACAGTATATTTTGATCCCAAGAAACAGGAAAGCTATGTTCATACATACATGAACAAACAGTGCACGGTGGCAGCCCAGAGGCCAACAGCATCCTGAGCTGCATCAAAAGAAGCGTGGCCAGCAGATTGAGAGATGTGATTCTGCCACTTTGCTCTGGTGAGACCTCATCAGGAATCCTGTGTCCAGTTCTGGAGCCCTCAACACAGAAAGGACATGGACCTGATGGAGCAGGTCCAGAGGAGGCCACGAGAATGATCAGGGGGCTGGAACACCTCTCCTACGAGGACAGGCTGAGGGAGCTGGGATTGTTCAGCCTGGAGAAGACTTCAGGAGGACCTACTAGTGACTTTCCAGTACCTAAAGTGAACTTACAAGAAGGCTGGAGAGGGCCTGTTTGCAAAGGCCTGGAGTGAAAGGACAAGGGGCAATGGTTTTAAACTGGAGAACAGCAGATTTAAACTGGGCATTAGAAAGAAGTTCCTCTCCACAAGGGTGGTGGAATACCGAAACAGGTTGCCTTGGGAGGTGGTTGAGGCCCCATCCCTGGAGGCATTCAAGGTGAGGCTTGCCAGGGCTCTGGCAAGCTGATCTAGTTGGGGATGTCCCTGCCCACTGCAGGGGGGTTGGACTAGATGAGCTCCAGAGGTCCCTTCCAACCCAAACCATTCTAGGATTCTATGATTCTATGTTCATTAATTCTGTCTTCCCAGTAGATGGTGCTCTAAGAACATAAACCCATGTTTCAACACGTTCATAGGTTTACATGTGACTTAAACACATTACATGTTCATTAATTTACAGCTCTTATGTGTTCATAAAGATTGATGACATGAAGACACAGTGGTCTATGAAAAATCTGAAAACCAGTAGTTCTTCTATTCAAAATTTTGGAAGCCGTTGGCTAGATATTTCCCCTAGTATGCCTGTGGCTAGAGCACATCATTTAACTTCAGTATTAATGGGTTTGGTCACTTTTTTTACAACAGATATGCTAGCAGCATTACTATTTTTTTTTTCTTGCTTAAAAGATAAAGTTCTTAATTGCCAAAATTTATTGTGCTCCACTCAGTAATGTGTGACAATTTAAATAGCAAACTAGATATTAAAATACATCATGTATTATACACAAACACTCACACAGGTTCACAAACTGGAATACACAGATGAGTGACTATTAGATAACTATGCAGTCACCTGACACCTCACTCAGATATCTTTATGCAAAATAGAGTGAAGTACCATAAATGAATTACTGTTATGACTTTCCTTGTAAAGAAACATCCATGTGCAACATTTCCTTATAAAAGATGTAAGATAGTTATGAATACAGAACTACAATGGAGAACTTGATCTGTTTGCAGCATCGGTTGTGTACAATTACTTCAGTGTTGTAATTGTTTATACTATGCATCATCTCTTCTTTAAAATGACATTTTAATCTTTCCTCATTTACAATGGCTGAAATGCCCATTGCCAAGACACAATACGTTAAAAGAAAAAGATCCCTGTAGCAAAATTTCAACCAGAAAAGTTACTACTCTAAGCAAACGAAGCTAATCTTAATGTTTTGTGTATTCTAACAGAGTTGCCTCCAAGTGCCTTATCAGCAACACAGCCTGTTGTACAATGTGTGGGAAAACTTTTAGATGAGAGTGAAGTGGGCACACAACACAAGAATAGTGTTAACTTGTTTGAAGACACCTTGTGTTGGCATCAGTGGCAAACCTAATAGATACAAACTCCTTCAAATCCATGAATAAGTTTGAAACTTTTACTGAATCAGAAGACTGATGTTTCCAGCAGAGCACTGATGTTCAGTGTTATTGCTACTTTGATACTGAAGCTCAGTTTAACAAACAATAACAGCATTCTGATCTTCATTAGTCAATTAAAGAATATATAAATTTACACAATTGGCTAACCTAAAAGTCTAAATTTCTTCTTTGCTTCTATATTTACTTGATAAAAATTTCCTTGATCTTTTGAATTGAGGTAACTTCCATTAAGATTGTTGCTAGTGATATGTTTATGGATTTATACAAAGATGTTTTTATGTTTTTCTGCCAATGACAAGCTATTTTCTATACCATCAATTTTTAATTAAAAAAATATCCTTGTTGATTGATCAAACAGTATTGAATACTTAAGAAATTAGGTACCAATACTCTTTAATGTCCTGAAAAGTACCAGGAAGAAAGAAGAAAAAAAAAGTGTTTGAACCTTTAAGAAATTGTTATGTGCTGATTGCACCCTGCTTCTGCCTAAAGGATGGTTTGTGTTGACATATGACCACACTGACTGCAATGGTTTCAGGGCACAAGGGAAAGGCTCAGACAAACCAAACAGCAGTATTTCCCATTATAAGAAAATATAAATCATGACCTGTGCTTCCCCAGAACTTCAAATAATGAGATTTTTTTTAAATTATAGTATTTGATTTTTAAAAAAAAATTGTTTTAGAATTGTAGAGTCTTTTGGCTTCAGATTTTCAAGATTTCTGGAACAATCATGACAGATAATTACATTTTTAATTTAAAAATAAATCTACTCTTCTAGTTCCCTTAGCTATGCTCACAGACCTCTTCTGTGCATTCAGCTATGTCAGCAGAAAAATGCTGCCTTTGCTTATGTCAGACAGGAATGTGGTGTAGCTATGCCAGCCAAAAAATTCTTTCTGTCAGCATGTCTTGAATCTGTACCAGGGCCTCTGCCAGCCAGGCTAGTCTGGCATAGCTGCAGAGGCAATAAATACAAGCCTTCATAGCCATGCAAATTAAGGACCTATATTGCCAGAGCCCAGTTTAATTTTTGAGCACCCTGCATGAAAAATAATAATCAGCAGCTCCAACATGTTTAAAGCTGAGCGCATATCCTAAGAATAAAATCCAAGAGTATTGTCCTGAGGTGTGTTACAGCTTCCCTGCGATACTAGCTGTGCTAGTGACATGTTGGCACTGCAGAACCTGCCTGGTGCCATCCATGCCAAAGTCCAGATGTTTTCACAGCATTTACAGCTGGCTGTCTTAACAGCTTTCAATGGCTCTCTGACTTCCCAGTCCTAGGAATGCTTTTGCTCTTCTATTTCTGTCTTGGCCAGCATGGGAACCATACATTCTGTTAACAACTGTTCTGGTTTTCTACCAACCTGTACCTATCAGGTATCATACCATTTTAAGTGCAGGGGTGGGGCGGGAATGAAGTCTACAGCAGAGACACGCTCTTAAGCACTTTGGATGGGACAGATTGCAAAGTGTTAACAAAGAGTGCAATGGTTTGGTCAGTAACTCTGAGTTCTGTCTTCTGAAGACAACAGAGAGGAGAGAGGAGAGCAAACCAGGTCATTATCCTAGCTGTAAAAAAAGCTTTACTCAGAGCACCTTTTGAATTAAGGTGAGAAATGATTTTCTGCATGTCTGCTCTGACTCATTATGTTTATATGATAATATAAAACAAAGGATTAGAATAAAATATTTGAAGTTAAATTGAATTGAGCAGACATCTTAAACTGAAACACAACTAATATCAAGAATACGGTCTCTGCATAAAATGAAAGAAAATATACAGAACTGAGATTGTATCTAATTTTTAATTCCATTCGAATAAGTACGCCCTATCCTTCAGCAGGAAAAGGCAGAGAAAGGGAGAAGTGTTTGAAAGGCATGCTTTGCACGTCTCTAATGTTTTCCATTCTAGGATCTCTAGTGCTTTACAAGCTTAATGTGATTAACTTTATGCTCAGTAAGCAGTTCTACCCATAAAAATAGGTAGGCCTTTACAGGATTAGGGCCTCAATTTGTCCTTAAAGTGGTGAGCAGTGAATATCACTTACTACTTTAACAGACAGAGCTGTATAAATTACAGATACTGTAATTTGCCTGAAGATCTGTCAAAATGAAAACTATATTGGATTAACCTGAAACAAACAAAAAAGTGCAGAAAGTAAAAAAAAATAAAATAAAAAAATTAATATAATGAATAATTTCCTTTGATTCAAAAATGAATCATTTCATAAAGTTTTTGAAAAGTCATTCTTTAGAATAAAATGAGAATTATTTAAAATTACTAGTTAGAAATGAAATAATAATTCTTAGCATGTCAAACTGAAATGTCTACTTTTCTTTGTACACAGCATGACAATTTTCACAATGTAAAAAACATTCTTTGGCAGAAAGTGTTTTATGGTCTCTCTGTTAGGAATGGTTAAGCAGCGCTTTTGACAGCTGTTTATGGTAAAGCATCCTCTCTGAGAAGCTTCTGAGGATTTTCTGAGGGTGCGGAACCCAGCTTTGCTGTGTGCTGTGGCCTTCGGCACGGAGGCCTGCCTCCCACTCTGTGGGCAAGGAAATCCCATGGCTGGCCTGAACACATGGGCCTCCAGTGACCATGTACAAGCAGCTGCGTTCGGGAGAGATCACTTACCCCCAGTGCCTCGTCAGGAGAGCAGAGGGGGCTCAGCGCGTCAGCTCCGATTAACACCATGACGGGCACCGGCCTGTCTGTCCTGGCCAAGTCCCCGTAACTCCTCAGGGACGTGGAGGGACATGGCTCCCTCCGCCGGGCGGGGGCGGGGGGGAGGAAGACCCAGCCCCTCCCCACAAGATGGCAGCAGAGCCTCTCCGGGGATGTCACTCCACCCAGGTCCTCTCCTGCTGTCCCCCTCCCGCCTCCCCGGGCGGCGGGGTGCCGCCCCAGCTCCGATCTCAGCTCAGCGGCTCAGGCCAGCTCTGACAGGTGTGAGAGATGCAGGGCAAACAAGACAGTGGCAGGGCTGCTTCTACCCAAATAAAGCATTAGTTACGGCATAGTTGTCTTGCTCAGCAGAACTGAGGTTTTTAAGTGCCAGGCCTTGCACAACTACTGTCCAAATACTGGAGAACAAAGAAAAGACAAGCCAGTAATAAGTATGGCCTGATTAGGGCAGGGCATGTCAGAGGCACACATCAATTCTGCACCACTAAGACCACTTGCCTCCCTCTTTCTGAGCTAAGGTCAGCAGCCACAGAGGCCTGAAGTTGGCTGACTGCTGGATACCGTAGGCCTATATTCCCCCCAGCCCCAGGCCAGCCCTGGCCCTTCTCTCCCAGGCATCACTTATGCTTTTATGCTTCTTGCTCTTCTCACATTATTTTTTTGTTGCTGCGTTAGCTGAGGAAAGATCTAGGGCTCTGAAAAACTTGCTCATCGTGTTCTAATAGAAGTCCGCTTAGATTATAAGCAATAGCCCAACTGCCTGCATGGAAAAGGGCTGAGGAGTCAAGCAACGTGAGTGCTGCTGTCAGGGACTTTGAGAGTGTTTCGGCAACTGTATACAGAAACCAGGGCTGAGGGCTGAGGAAGTCTGAGAAGTTTCCTGAGGTCCACTACAAGCCTGAGGGAAGAATAGATTACTGAAATATTTTTTCATAGAAGTCGCACAAAATATTGTAAAGAAGATTGGTTTTAATTTTAAAACTACTTCAAATGTAATGTGAAATTTTGTGTGGAGCAAGCATGTGTGAAGATTTACGCTTAGTGTAAATTACTGCTAAACAAAATCATGTTTAACTAATAAGCATCTTACTCAAGAATGAGTTAAATAATGTTTCTTTTTAAATTATACGCAGAATTACTGAAACATTTTTGGATTTTTATGTTGTCTCAAACATTTTATTAACAACATATACATAATGTGCTATTGACTATATTCTCTATATCACCATAACAGAGGAGATGATGAGTTCTGTTTACTTTTGTAGGTGTAAATATTTTCAGGACTGCAGAAAAGCTTTTGGCTGAGCGACTTTGTGCTGCTGTTCAGCAGGAATAGAGAGAATATGTACTTCTTTTCCAAATAAGTCGTTCATAGTAACACAATCAATTTTGAGTTGAAAAGAACAGCCCATTTTGGTATTTCAAAATCCATGAACAGACACAGCAAGTGAGGATGAAATCAACTGATTTAAGAAATTTGGAAGTCTCCAGCACAGGTTTTTGAAAACAGATGCCTCTGGTAGTTTTCAGTACTGCCTACAGGTCACCTTGTATCCATTGATTTCTTTGGAAGCAGGTACCTGCCAGTGCAGTTTTGAAAATCTCATTACGCCTGTGCTGCAGATTTGGAGTCCTATGGTCTTACAGTGACAAGAAACAAGCTTCCAATTCACTAGTTGTAGTTAATGCTAATATAATGCTAGTATATGTTTTAATAAGTGATGCTATTGGATACATAAGGAAAAAAGGGGCTACTAATAGCATGTTCTTAAATCTCAATTCGTATATCTTTTGCACTGTTACTGTACATTCATCTTGATACAAAGTTAAAAAAGTCTACTAAAATTGAGGATGTAGTAAAATATTTTCTAATGCAAGTTGAGGTTTCTACCATAGAATTTGAATAAATATGTGTTAAATTTTCTGCTTAAATAAACATATATGAACAGTATATGAGTGATAAATATCCAACTGGAATAAAGGCTACATGCAGTTGCAATTTTGAATCATTATCCACATCAGTAAGAGCAAACATTTTTACAAAAAGAATGGAAGGTGCAAATGCAAACCAAGATTTAAAGCAGTTATGCAAACCAAAGTTCCATGATTGAGATCTATGATTTATATCCCTTTGATTTACATGTTAATCCATCATGCTTATGGTATTTTCCTCCAGTGCAATCAAGCTTATGAATCAGAGAACATATAGTTGTACTGAGCTGCAAAGATACCTTTCTAATGTCTCTGATTCCATTTTAATAATCTGTTAAGAGAGAATAAAAACTTTTGTCTTTTATGGATGAAGGTACTATGCAAATGCAAATGATATTATACAAAATGGTAATTGAAACAGTAAAAAGCAAAGAGTTTTAATAAAATGACAATTCAAGACTCATGAAAGTGTTCCTGTGTGAACATGAAGAAAGTTAAGAGTGAATTTTAAGTGCCCATAGAAAAATGCATTGAATGTTAAGAGTAAATTAAGAAGTGTGTAGGCCAAGGGACAGAGCTGTCTTGGAAATGGATAAAGAAATAACTGAAATATTCCTTTGAGGATTTGGGACAAAGGATCTCTCAGTTCTTGATAACAGTGCAAAGCAGGTTGGGGAATAGGCTGCAGGGAACACAGGCACAGTGATAGTTCAAAAGACCCAGGAACTTAAAAAAGTTGAAAATGCAGTCAGTGACAGATTTGGATCTTAAGAGGGAAAAAAGCAATAGTGAGCCCAGCTGGATATGGACTTTGATGTTGAATTATAGAAGGTTTAAGAAGAATTAGGGCCTTTAGAAGATACTGTCATTGGAAATTCTGAGGAGTGACTCCAGGACAGAGCAAACGCCAAGTTCTCCTCTATGCTCCTCTGCCCAAGCTTGCTGCTGGCAGCTTGCTCTGGTAGAGGCTGATCCACGTGAGCCTGGCACACACCACTGCGCAGATGCTCACAGCTCCTGGGATGCACCCACTCTGAGGCATCTAAATGAAGTGAACAACACAGATAAAGGAACCAGCAATGGCCTCTCAGGCGCACAAGAACCAGCTTTGAAATGCTACCGCTGACCCTGTTGCAAAGTCTGCATGCTAGGCAGAGGCTTTCAGAAACTATTCTAGGGGTAAATGATATAGGAACGATATACAAATAATCATAGGATCATAGAATGGTTTGGGTTGGAAGAGACCTCTGGAGGTCATCTAGTCCAACCCCCCTGCAGTGAGAAGGAGAAGGACTTCTTTGGCAGAGGCTATTTGCTTATGCTATGGTATGGAAAGCTTACTGAATGCAAGGAGAATGGTGTCTCTGTGAAATGTGTCATTTGTAGTGAGTAGGACTTTAACGCCAAGCAGCCCCATATGGCTGCTAGCATCTAAACTCTCCCAGTTGGTCTGCTGAAGAATCTGCACCTCAGAGTTGAACAACAGCCAGTATAAGAAAAGGGACCATCCCTGTAACTCCTATTGTGTCTCCAGAAACCACCTCAGTCAGTCAAGTCAACAGTAGCCAAGAGTTTCACGGTCAAAGGACATTTTCTCTGATAGTCCAATCAAGTCAACCCCTCCTCTCTTTCATGATTTTTTTACTCCCGTTTTGAATTCTCACAAATGCCACTACTAATAGAGCCTCACTGGTGAGAACAAGAGCTAAGAAAAGACCAGTACTGAAGTTTTTACAGTGTCCAGTTTAAAAAGGTCAGCTCCTTTGAATTGAAAAAAAAAAAAAAGACTACCCTAAAAAATAAAACATTTTAATGGATTCCATCTGAGAAAACTATAGGACACTGAAATATACTCTGCCTAAGATAAGGCTGTCTTCTCACTTTTCATCACTGTCTGCTAAACTGGTTGGCAGTTATGATGCTGACAGTTTGATCCTAATTTCTAAATCATTGTCAACAAGTATTTCTTTCTCTGGAAGTGGGATGGAAAGACCATAACTGATGTAGAGCACAATGCCAAACGGGCCCTTTCCTTTTGGCATACCAGGAAAAATTTAAAAAAAGAAAAAAAACCACCAAGAAAAGATATCCACAGCCATTCCTTCTTCTTAAGAACAGCAAAGCAAACACTGTGTAAAATATTTTCCCAGCTAGTATGGGCAGTCACAACGGTCAGAAGATGTGACGAAATTACATTTGATCCTTTTGATTGTTTAAGTTATGGATAGTTGTGCTTCTACAAAATAAACAAACTAAAGAAATCCTACTGGATTAATGATTCTCTGCTTTTCCTGAATTGAAGTATATCATCACTACAGAAGACACAAGGGGTACTAACTTTAATCTAAAATCAAATTAAATTTACATTTAACAGCTGGGGCTGTTTAGCCTGGCGAAGAGGAAGGAGGCTGAGGGGAGACCTTATTGCTCTCTTCAACAACCTGAAAGGAGGTTGTAGAGGGGCAGGTGTTGACCACTTCTTACTTGTGACTAGCAACAAGACTAGAGGGAATGGGTTCAAGTTGTGCCAGGGCAGGTTTAGATTAGGTATTATGAAAAATTTCTACACTGAAAGAGTGGTGCAGTGTTGGAACAGGCTGCCCAGGGAAGTGGTGGAGTCACCATCCCTGGAAGGTTTCAAGAAACAGGTAGATGTGGCACTTTGGGGGTGGTTCATGGATAACAGTAGTGTAGGGCTATCAGTTGGACTTGATGATCTTGAAGGTCCTTTTCAACCATGATGACTCTATGATTCTATGATGCTATAATACAGAGTATGTACATATAAATTGAGTAGGTTCAGGGCACTTTTATTTGAAAACTTCTTAGTGTTTCTAAGATTTTAACAGCTCCCAGGGAGGTATGAATTCACTAACTTAAGGAATGATGTCTGGATCAAATGTATACACAGAATGACTCACTTGCTATATGCACTTTGGGTATGAGGTTTTGGATGTATAGGGCTGTACTGTGACCTTGACTTGAGCTCAGATGTGAGGTAGCTCACTTTATGTTACTGCACGAAATACACCTTGGGAAGTAGAACTGCACCTTGATGTGATCCCCTTCTTGCAGGCACTGTACTTTGTACTGACTTACCCAGTGGAATGGATCCCTTTTGTCTAACGTCAGTTTTTATCCTATATTACTCTCTGATAGCATAAAAAACATCTTATTTTCTATATGGATCTTGTGAAGCTTACTAAAAATAAATAGATGTTCATCAACAAAGGCTTGCTTCTCAGTGTTTCTGAAAAGAAATGCTGTCTTGTTATTTACCTAGGAAGCCTTGTTGTGAAGGCCTCATCAATAACCTATTCCCAAATAGCTTGTGCTACCCTGTCCTGAAGCAAGGTACCAGAAAGTGCACAATATCCTCAGCTCCCACTGGAATCTAGTCAGTCCTGCTGCCTTCAATGTATAGCATGTTCTCAGCTTCTTACAGGATGTGGGCTTCAGGCTCCAGTTCACAAACATATGCGCTTAACTTAAGTGTGTGAGTAGTCTCATTAATGGCGAAGTGCTTAAAGTTAACCATGTATGTAATTGCTTGCAGGACAGGTTCCTTAATTAGCTACACTTATCCTTTAATCCTCCCTGTTTTTTAACCTCTGTACATGCCTCAATTTCTTTAATCAGATAACGAACGTTAGGGAAGTTGTTATTTACTGCTTCTGCTTCAAGACTTGAACTAAAAAAAGATGGACCATGTGTAGAGACTTATTAATGAACATGGGAAAAATAAAATACAACAGCATAAAAATATGTTTGCATTTTGTGAAGGACATCTCATTTTCCTTTTATTAAATAAATGACGTTTCATACTCCCTGAAGTCATACATGGATTCCTTAATGAGATTTCCCCCTAAATTTAAAAAAAAAATGCACATTTTTTGCATGACAAACTTCCAGGTTTAAATAAAGTTCTATTACACTCTCAAAGCAGCAAATCAAAATTGAAATACAGCAGTGCAAAGATACCAGAACTGCCACATTGAAATAAAACCCACTGTCACAAAAAAGAAAAAAAAAGAAGTTCTATAAACACAAAATAGCACAGGGGAGAAACCAAACCAAACCAAACCAAACCAAACCAAATCCCACAACCTCTGGCAAAAGTAGTTTTGAAGAGGACATTTTCCAATTACTGTTTTTCATTCAAAGTATCCGCTACCTGCACTTAGACACACTGGTTTTGCTGCCTGCTTTCTGCCAATCTCTCCATAGCAAGTCTAAGGCTGCCAGGAGGGCAGGAAATCACATTTGCCGTCATCAGGTTTCATTACCTTCTCTAATCCCCTGACCTATTATTTTTTCTTAATCTTTAAATGTTCTCTTTTTCTTAGTTTAGCACATTAGCATTCCTCAACATTTTTAATTATTCTCCCTGGTAGTTCCCTGGAGCCCTCTGCTTGGGCTTTTTTCCTCCACTTGCTTTAGCCCTAAGTAGTGGGCACCTACACTATACTGCAGTCTAACCCTCTGAAGTTTCCTTTACTTCATCTGTATGCTGCAAGATCTCCCATTTGGAGAGTTGTGTTTGCAGTTTGACAACACTGGGATTCTATTCTTTCTCAGATGATTTCCCTGTCAGCTTCATTGCTACTGAAAACAGGCTTACTGACGGCATACGTTTTGAATCCAGCCATGAAAATTGCTTCATGATAATCTTTACCAAATGCTGCATTACATGGTACTACATTTGCTACTGGGCTGGGAATTCTTCTCTCTGTTTGTAAATCTGTTTTATCACCATATTATTTTGAACACTTCATTTCATGCCTAATACTGAAAAAGGAATAAAGTATCACAGCAAAGCACTTACTTAAAAAGGGGATGCTAGCCTATTCAATTTTCATACAGTATTGCTGACTGAATGTTGTGAATAAGCTTGGGGTCCAAAATTATTCCTTCACAATGTACACTCAACTGCATCATTTTCTTCCTCCAGCCAGTTCACCGCTAAACCAGATGTACACTACCATCTTGTCATTACTGTGATCAATCTTCTCTCTGCTGATCAGAATTTAATCCTATTAAATTGCTAGGCTTGCAGTAAATGTATATCATGCACATGTATGCTTGCCACAGCAGATTACTATAACTGCCTTTATTTTGGGAACATGCTTTCAAGGCTTCCCCGGGCTAATCCTTACAGCGCTGCTGCATGGCTGCAGGAAGCTGGGAGCAGCATAGCCTTCCTGTGGAGGGGAAATGGAGTACAGGGGCTTCATGGAGAGCACAGCTCCCTCCAGCCTGTGCTTCAGGAGCGCAGAGTTTGAAAAGGGGTGACAGAGAGGACAGAGCAAACAGTATGGACCTTTTGGGCCTGGTTTCCACCTTACATAGCTGCTCATAGCTGGGCTGGAAGCTGTGCAAAGTCAACGTTTGTGGTCTTAAGAGGCTCCTATATATCCTGATACAGTCCAGTTTTTTTCATTTTTATTGAGAGTTTTGATTATTTGCCCTCAAACAGCAATAGAGTGATAAAGGTCTTGACTAGGGGAGAAGCATTGCAGGTCATTTCATAATTTGTAGCTGCCAATGTTTCAACTAGTTTGGGTCACTAGAGGGTGCAGATTAGCCTTTTCAGTCTCAGTTTGGGCATTCGTTTTGTGACACAGACTCAGTCAGTCTACTGATTTATGGTATTAAGAGATTCAGAGAGGAGATGTAAATTACTCATTTTGAGTCTGCTTGCATGTGTCCAGTTTTCTTTTACAAGGACATTTTTGCCTTTACAAGCACAAATTACCAAGGTCCTGTGTTATGTAGAGTAAGGAATTTCATGCCTTTTCCTGCCATGTAAAATGAACAATTTTGTCAATGTACCTATTAAACAGAATAGCAACACGAAAAGTTGCTCTTTTAAGAAATTCTACTTCAAAGTTTGTTCTTTATCTGACCTGTTAGATGACCTCAAACAACTTAACCGTAAAAAATGAATGCAGCACTAGAGAAAGAACTGACTGACATGAAGAAGAAACTCAGTGTAGACTCAGGGCCTCAGCAACCCAGGAGATGTCCCACGACACACAGGAATCAGAATTACTACTTCAGGGTAGTTATTAAAATGACAATCTTTCACTCATGAGTTAAGGACATACATTACAATATCAGGCTATATTTTAATCTATTCATATATATTTCTCCAAAAAGTAAATATAGCACACATCTTTCAAAGGTACATTTATGAGCAAAGACAGGTCATTTCCTTAAAACTTTTTTCAGTCTTGCCTATATTTCTTGCTATGGTGTAAAAGGAATAAAACCAAAAAAGGTCACTGCATTTGCCCCTCCTTTTTATTGTTCTTTAGTTGTTAAATTTTTTCTTGTATTGTTCTTGCCATTTTCTGAACATAAATGACTAGATCAGTGAATAGATCCTTGACCCTCCACTGATCATTAGCATTTTGAGATAGATTCAAGTCAATGACCTATGAATTAAAAGCACCATAGGCTGCTACCAGTCTACCAGGATAGTTTGCCCTTGTGTTAAGTGTCACTGAGCAAAGAGGTCCTCTAGTTTGTGATCTATATTTATTGCTTAAAAATGAATTAATGTTAAAATAATTAATGTCAATTTATTTTGTTACAGCGTATCTGTAGGCTTCTGTTTGTTCTAGCTATAAATGTAACAGGATTCACTCTTTTCTATCCTTCATGGCTCAATCCCTGTAATTGTAATTCATGGTCAAGATACCTGTCAACACATTGCCTCTTTTGCTGGTTGATAGTTCATACAACAATGTAAGCTATCAGCCAAGTAGCACCTGTCTTTTTAATAATTCAACATATTAAATAAAATGGAGTATATACTCATTGCCTTATTTTCTTTAAACTCACTCATCCCTCTCTTACACATTTCATGATAAAAGCCGTAGGTTAAGAGATGGTGATCTGTCATCACAACAGAAAGTGAAGTCACAACCAGGGAAAACTTTGCTTTTCTGACTTGCTATTCCCCTACAAGAGGAAAGGTAACTTCAAGCTGCTGTTACTGTGAGTGGAACAGTTGCTTAAGTTAGCCAAGATGCAGGCATAAAGTCAATGTATTTATACTGTCCGTACTTTTAAACAAAATTTGAATCCCTTCATATGGAATTAAGTTCAACCAAGTATTTTTTAGGATACTGGTTATTTCTAGTTCCTGTATGTTATTTCCATTGCTTTATTTTCTTTAATTTTTCAGTTGAGAGACATTACTATATAAAATTCAGACTTTAAGTTTTAAGCACAACAAAGTTGGAAACTGGACTGCTTCATCCATGATGATGTTGTAACTCTTCTGCTATGGTCTCCATCACAGAAGTATTTTGATTACTCACAATGTACATAAAAAGTGTAGTTTGAAACAGAAAACTACTTTTTGCTGTTTTAGAGGTGAACATAATTTCGGGTTGAGGTCTTACCTGTTAACATGACAGGACCAAAGCCAGATCCTCAAGAGCTGCTTAAGGATTTTCATACTACCAAGTTTATTGCAATGTTGTGGGGCCACTTTAAGCATCTGACCTGGCAGTTGTTCAGTGCCATAGAAGGAGTCCTCAGTGCAGAAATGATTATGAATATGAACCTTTTATGCTGTAGGCCCTAAGCATGAAGTTATCTTTCCATGTCGTTTTTTAATATCTACTTTGAATTTTTTGTTTTTCAATCAGCATATATTTGAATAATCAAACATTTATTTTTATCAAGACAGAATCTGAAATGTGAGAATTCACTGTTCTGTACTTTTCCCTCAAGCAATCTGTGGAAAGGCAATAGCTGTATTTCACAGATAACATGGCCATTAGCAGCTCAATCTGCTTCTGGCCAGTGGTATTATGAGAGGTGTGTTTTTGATGTCATAGTTGAAAGTAGCAGGCAATGACTTCACTTTTACCTTATTGCTTCAGATGTGTTGTATATGCTTAGGCAATACATGTTGCAACTTATCAAAAAGCAAGAATTTTAATAACTGAAGAATGGTTATTAAAAAACCCCTCAAAAACCAGTCAATAATGTATGTAAGAGCCAGACCTGGTGTACTTGGTGGGGAAGGGAGGGGTTTGCAGAAATTCAGATGACAGTCTTCCTTGTGTACAACCTCTTTTTTCAGAGGGCTTCCAGGGTTACAGCAGAAGCATTGCTCAATTACTGCACTGAGATATGCATGATTTCAGTGGCAAGAATAGGTTCAGATGGTCAACATGCTAGTATGGCCTTGTCATCTTATGATACGAGGAGGTTAAACAAGGTCTGAGATTCTGAGTAAAGAGATATCAGTCTGCCAATTTCCATGGCAAACCACCACTGTTAATGATAATTTTAGCCTGTTATGTAAGATCATGCTAGTTTTTTTTCAGATAGTGTTGAAGAAAACAGCTCTTCTGGGGATATGACAAAATTAAACACCCACAAAGAAAGAGGAGCAAAACAGAACTGGCAGAAGCAGCAGCTCATATCTCTGAGACCCTGAGATCATCTCTGGCTTGCAGACCACAGGCCAGAGAATGAAGGCAATTCTCTTTGCCTTATTGGTCCCTCTTGATGCAACAAATGACTTATAAACCAAAGTTGGTTTTTTTTGATAAGTCCACAGCATCATGGGCAAGAGTCACAGGTGAGAGTAAAAGGGGTGAAGTATTGGCTTCCTTTGATACATATCTCCTCACTTCAGTGAGGCCCTGGTGGCACTGAGGAGTGTAGGAGGAGGCTGGATGAAATATCTATGATGCTAAAAAAAGTTTATTTTGGTCTGTCTGCACTTTTAACACTGATATCAACTTATATAATCCCCAGGGTGATGGCTGAGTAAGTACCTAAATAAATCTCACCTTTTTGTTCACTAATTTCTAACACACTGCTTTTAATCTCTATGCTTTGCTCTCTTTCAAGGGTCTAGCTATTTATATAACCTCCACAAAGAGCTTCTTATCTCCTGCTTGAAGCTGCTTGTACCTAGATCTCCAAATGAACCTGCACAGGCTTACCTTGTGTCTGAACCAGGACCTGAGAAACCTTCATTGTTACTAGCTACATTTAGTGATCAGCAAATAAACTAATGAATTGCCACTTTAAAAGCTAAAGACTTTGGAGTGATTAGGAAGGATCTGGGAAGAAGCAAAGAACCCAGAGGCAGACCTACCCTCTCCTCTACAACCTGACCCTGGAAGCATGTAAACTCAGAGTGCCTGGAATTTTGCTGTGTCCTAAATCACTGCAGTCTGAGTGGATATGAGCCAAAGTACCCCTCAGCTGAATGAGATCTGGAAGTTAGGCAGAGGTATGCTGGCAGTGCTCTGAGGCTGATGGGTCTGCTCAGAATGTGCAAAAGGAAACAAAGAAAAAAGGAGAAAAAAAGAAAGGAGATTGTCTTTGGATCTCAGAGAGGGACTGTGAGGCAAAACAAGGTAATATACCATTACAGCTTATATCTCTGGGTATTCCTCTGAGCAGCATTCTGGATGAACTGTATTTCAAGGGCTACTTAATCTAAGACATGCCTGTAGCCTTTGAAGTAGGGACTAAACCTCTGTGCTCCTTTGTGAACTGCTGTGCAAGGGCCCTTCACCCAGCAGGAAGGGGAGTTATGCTGCTTCTGGTGTAATTTACATGCTCATAAACATTCGTACTCTCTCACTCAACAAATGTGCCTTCTGGGCTGCTTTAAAGCCCACACAGAATTCCTTGGTGATGCAAAGACGAAGCCTGCAAGATCTCTGCACAGTTATTGCCAGCAGCATGCCTATGACTCTGGATTTACACCATGCAGCATCATTAGCACTTAGACTGCAAGTTGCTTGGGCTGAGGACCCTGTCAGTGACTAGTTTTGTCAATTAGTGTGTGCAGTGCTGACATTTGAATGAATCATAATGCAGTATCAGACTGCCATATAGCATCACAAGGCTGCCATGTCAGGCAAAACATTGTGTATCATGAAATAAATTAAAAGGAAGTGAAAAAAGGCCTTGGCATATTTAAGGAAAAGAATGCTTTTACTCCTCCTGTAAAAGGAGAATGGGGGGGAAAAGAACAACCCAACACTGATTGCCCAAGTATGCACATATTATAAAGCTGTCACTCACAGGCATGAGGCAAAAATAAACTGCTTGCTACAGAGTTAATGACCTCAGATCTTGCTGACCCTGTATGGCTCAATTACAGTATCACAGTATAGATTAGGGGTTGGAAGGGACCTAGAAAGATCATCTAGTCCAAC
>VWZO01008824.1:27147-95464 GCA_013396975.1 Bucco capensis | reverse complement strand
ATGAGGATACCATGGGAGACAGTATCCAAAGCTTTGCTAAAGTCAAGAAAACCCACATCCACTGCCTTCCCCTCATCTATCCTTCTAGTTATGCCATCATAAACGCTTCCCAGAGTCCTTCTGAGCATATGGGAAAAATAGCCAGGTTTTGTACAAACACAAATGTTTCCTTGAGCTAGGCCCAGGACCAATGCAGTCTAACCATCATCTTGGGAAAGGAAGTTTTGCTGCCAAATGAAAATTTAATCTGGAAGCTGAGAGTCAGAAAGAAACAGAGTTGTTTCCTCAGACAGACCTTCTCTGCTATGAAAATGAAATCCATGGTAAAAGGGGTAGATTGTAAAAAATTGTACTATGATGCTGCCTAAATATCTCCTAAAAAAAGATTTATGATTTTAGTCTAGTCCTGAAGGGAATTTGCAGAACTGCAGTACCACTGGCACTGATGTAGGGATTGCAGACAGTACAAATCAGGCTCTAAATAATGGATCAAAAAGAGGAGTCCCAACAGCTACTTTTTATTGCTCTTTGGGGAATAGTGTAGACTATTGTAAAATACTGCAGGTTGTGAAGCTCCAATAGCATTGTGTAGTTTAAAGCAAAAAAAGCCTCAAGGAAGATGAGGAAAGCTCAGTGGCAGTGTACTAGATAGAGCTACACCTCTGGACAGTAGAAGACAGAGGTATATGGGGCAGGGGTGGCAGGATGTCCCAGAGATGGTCACATACCAACCTTACACAGTGTTCAGCATCCTGCCTCTCATCCTTGTACAATGCAGTGTAAACCTTCATTGCCTGGGTGATTCAGCTGGTCCCTTCCAATCCTACATTCTTAAAATAAAGCAAAGGTGATAACATCACCTGGCTAAGCAGAAGCAATCATAGGATGATGATATTCAGCTTTATTCAGTTGTTTGCTGCTATGATGTTTTAGCTGAGTATGATGATACCATGTCTGTTCCTTGCATCATCAACACAAACCAGCCTTTGTTAATTCAAGTTGTCTTGCAAGATGCAAGACAGACCTTCCCTCAGTTAAAGCTGTACAGAATGCTTATGTCTGGGGTCTTTTCCCAATTGATTTTTGGCTGGAAAAAAGCAATGAAAATAGAAAATCAATTATGATCAAATATAAACTAATTAAAAAATTAAATATAAACAAATATCAGGTTAAATATAAATCAAAATACAGTGGAGAACAGTAGTTTATTTTCACCTTAAACTTAAACAGGCCAATAGCAGCAAATGCTTGGCTATCTTCAAGCAAACCAATGCCCTGCTTGCCAGACTCAATCTCTGGTGACCAGCTCTTTGCAGCTATGTTCAAGATTCAGTAAGAAAACTGATGGTACACTGGGGTTTTGCTTCATAAAGAATAATAGACGAGTAGATAGAGCCTCTCAATCTCAGAACGGCACACAGGGTGATCAGAATCCTAATCACAACCACATTGAGATAAAAGACTCTAGATGAGGAACGAATTAAGGTGGTTTGTTCTGTTTATCAATAAAAGTAATAGTAAGAGATATTTCTTACAATTCTTTAAGCAGAAGATGACTCACAGGAGTGATACATACTGCTTATAAAGCAGTGTGAAGTGGGATAAATCACACTGTCTATTTAATGGTTGTGCATGTGCTGTCTCTGTGTTATCAGCAAGATTATCCCCTGCATTCTGGCAAAATGTATAAAAATACATAAAAAATGCACAGACCGAAATTCTCCTTCTGACTTTTTTTGTCCCCTTACTATGAAGGCTGGCACAGATTAGAAAACAAATCATTTGCATTATGTTGCACTGTTCTGTTATTATGATACATTATAGACTAATACTGGATTCTCTCATCTAGAAATATTTGAGCAAGATTTCCATATTTGAAAAACAATTTCATGTCAAGAAGGTAATAGCAAGTGAAATAACATCAATATAACTGGAACAGTAGGACAGCCCCAAAGTAATGATATTGCAGCCTAAGGTATTAGAAGGAAATAGCTTAAATTATTCAGCAAGTAAACTGATGTCCTGTGGTCAAGGCACTGCATGTTTCACAGATCCCAACTAGAATTAATGTAATAATAAAGATTGATTATTAAGTAATAAACATTAGCCAAACAAATTACTGTAAACATAAGTCAAATCTGCTAGGACAGCATATCTCTCTCCCTCTAGTTTGCAGAACAGACCTTGACAGAAAACCAGAGCTGAACAAGCAATTCTTCACAAATATTTTTTGACTTCTTTGTTCATCTTGGAAATACAGATCAAGCTATCTCAGAAAACATCACTGAAAAATTTGTGCACACTGTTTTCTCAGTGTGTTACTCTCCAAGATGTGTATAATAGCAAAAAGTATTTCTCTGGCCTTATCTATGTGACACTGCATTGCAGCTACCTATGCTGGCTATAATGAAATGTGATAAATTATTTAAGGATGTTGCACTTTTTTTTTTATTACAGCACCAAATTCATTTGGTAAAACCAAACACATTTATGGACTTCTAAGTTTTTGAATGAAAGTAAATAATGATTGTTGCTACAGAGGTTTTAATACTGAATTGAGTCCCTTTAGAAATAATGATTCAACTGGTGTGACAAACTACAAGGCCTTGCAGCTTTCATGAAATGTCTTTCCCATCTTCTTGTATCTCAGATAGTGTGTCAAGTGGTACAAAGTTGTGCCACAATAGTTAGTGGCAGAGAATCTGTCCTAATAGCTTCCTTCTAATTCATTGTAAATAGTGCATTTTCACAGAATCATTAAGGCTGGGAAAGACCTCAAAGATCATCAAGCCCAACCATCGACCCAACACCACCATGCTCACTAAACTATGTTGCGAAGTGCTACATTTACACATTCTTTTGAACACCTCCAGGGATAGTGACTGCACCAGCTCTAAAATCATCATTCCCGGGGAGATGAGGCTGACTAGTCTGTAATTTCCTGGGCCCTCCTTGCCCTATTTGAAGACTATGGTGGTTCTGGCTTTCTTCTAGTTCTCAGCCACCTCTCCTGCTTTCTTACTAGTATCTGTTCATGTTGTTTATTGCTCTGATCAGCACATGTAAGAAATATTTGATGAGATGGGAATCCATTCAGCCTTTTCAAATAAATCTTACCCTCAAAGTCACAGTAAATCAGCATTCTCAGAAGCCATTGGTAAAGATGACAAGCTTGAAAGATACTACTTGTTCCTAAGTGTTCAAATAGCAAATAAAGGAAGACCACTACTTGATGCCCCAGGTACTTTACAATTCATGACCACTTAGTACACAAGTTAACAGATACAGTGGTTTTGAGACACTTGTTCAAGCACATGTTGCTCTCACCAAACCTCTCTTCTCTCTGTCTCTTGGCATACTGTGCAGTTCTACCCTTCATCAGATTTATATGCAGTATACTCCTAGATCTTGAGATAAACTAACAGACATCTGAAAGAGACTCCAAATGAAATATTCATGAGCTTTCATAACATTCATTACCATTTTATGATTCTCCTTACTTGGTCGAACAACAACGCTTTCTAGCACTCTATTAAATCAGCTAGCAAACTTTATAAATCACTAACTAAACTACATGAATCTGTCACTTCTTAATGTACTGTCTGGGCTCCAAAAGTACTTGAGCACATGGCAAAGTCATACTACTTATATGACTCTCTTTACTGTCATTCTTCAACATTGATTTCTCTGAGTAAACTCTTATCATATTAGGAATTTATCATCTTTTCATGCTTGAATTTGAGTTTAGTAGATAGATAAGCCAAAGAAACAGGTAAAATCAACAGATACTTATTTTGGTAATGCTGAAAATATACTTAGCTTATCTAGAAAAAAAAATAGAAAATTGCATGGACTCACCAAATAAAATCAAAATATTTTGCTGAGCTATAATGAATAGAACAGGGATGTTCAGATTCAGCTAAAGCTCAGTAAGGCTGCTAAAGTTAGAGTGAAAGCTAACTCAGGCTGCTGAAAGATGATGCTAAATCCTAGTGAAGGAAAGTGGAAGTGACTGGAATTGCTGAGGACACAGATGACATAAAGAGGTATCAGATCTGTCCGTTTCCATTAACATTGTCACCTCTCATTTCAGGGCCTTCTGGTCAAAGATTTTCCAAGTTGTCTGTAGTACGCTTTTCCCACCAATCTCTGCAGGCTGACAATAGCTCACATACCAACTTTTATCAATAACTTGCTGCCTAGGACCAACACAGCCCCTTTATCTGTTGTATTCACTGGAGTCAACACAGCACACCTCATTGTCTTCCTGGCTTCTTCCCAGGTAACAGCAAGTTTTGCTTAGCCTGTCTCTCCATTTTGCTTGCTAAAATCCAGAATCAACACAGTTCTTAGTCATGAGAAATTTTAGTGCAATTCTGCCATGGCTGACTTTGGCCACATCAGCCTAGTTAGATGATGTAACAGAGGAAAAAAAGCCTGTAAGTTATTAAGTAAAGAAAAAAAAATCTGCATCTAAACTGAAATAAAACCATCAACTATCTCCAGAATTCATTGGCTGTAATTGCACTTGGCATTTGTGATATTTTCAGCAGTATCTCTTTTCCTGATAACATTCTACAAGGTCACAGTTACAATGTATTTTTTTGTCCTAAAACTTAAACTCCATTTGTCTGAATCTTTGGCCTCTTTTCCACTGGGCACTAGGTTTTACTGATTTTGGCAACGTTTGCTCCTGAAGCTATACAAGTCTAAACATATTTTGAAGCTAATTCCTGCCCTCTAAGAAGCTGGTAGATAATCTAGAAATGATTTACACACAAGGTTAGCCTTTTGAGGCCAGTCATCTCTTCATGGGCTTGAAGTTAAGCCTTAGCTTAAGTGCTTTGCCAGGTTTGAGAAATAGAGCCGGATTCAAGGCCCCTGATAGCAGCAGGAGATATTTAGAGGCAAAATAACCTTTGGATTAGGCCAAAGGTATTTATAAACATGACAGGAACATTCAACATGTCTATATATTTCTGTATCCATTTAAAAATTTAAGTCAAAGGCAGAAAATTTCAGGGCAGATTGTAAAAATTTGGTACATTTGAAGTTATAAGAGCTTTTAATTATTAGTACAGACATATCGTGCTAAGTGATATGAAGTGTAATTTTGAATTTCAAGTTCAGAAAAGAGAAAGCACCGCACAAAGTGTTAATTTTAGACATATTGACATAATATGTTTTTTGTTAAAAAAGGCAAAAATATATCTTTTCATTAGTACTTCAGGTTTTGTGCATCTTTCTTGTCAGTAACATGTAGCAGACCGGAGATTTGGCTTTTGAGTTGGTTCTGAGAAATCTGAAAGAATCTTGAAACCTTATTTAATGAAAAGCAGCTAAGTCCAGTCTGGCATCCTAGTTCTGGCTTCATTGAGAGCAATGGCAATACTCTCACTACCTTAAATAGGTGCATATTTTATATTTGGTGATTAAATACTATGACAAAAAGTTCTGACATCGTTCTTATTTGTTTATAAACGCTTCTCTGTAGAGTGTGTTTCCAAAAGATGAGTGTAAAAGGGTCCTCTGGGTCAAGTCTGAGCTTCTTTTGAAGAAGCCTGTAGTTTACATTAGAGATGTAGTGAGTAATGAGAAGCATGTATGTACTGCCAACTGAACTCGAGATGTTCAACTTTTAAACTTGAGAGGAACATTTGTTTTGCAGATACCTTTCCAAACATGATTTATTATACCTTGTGGCAACAGAACTGAGGATTGCTGAAGTTAGCAGAGCCATGTGGCAAAACCACTAAACAAACAAAGCATCACAAGATGGAAATGATAGCAAATTTTCCATAGGATTTTTTTTTGCAGAGGAGAATTGTTTATGATTAATCAAACATTTCTACAGAGGATAAACTTTACCCTCAAAAGATACAGGTTTTGAAATTTTTATTTTTAAGAAGTGTATTTAAAAAACTTATTTTCTTTCCTGAAAGCTCTCTTGCTTGCTCCTGCACCTGTTGTGTTGCACTAAATTCAAAGTTAGTAGTGCATTAGGGAAGTAGTATTTGACAGAAGACAGTAATTGCGCTGCACTTTGTGCAAGGGAGAAAAACACCCAACATGAGAATTAATGTCTGAAGTTTATTGATTTAATTAAACTTGAAGACCACTGTTTTTCAGTTCAAGATATTTTGTGTGAATATTGAAATTTATTATTCAAGTTATGATGTGACAGTTTTATAAACTGTCAAACATGCCAGTGGAGATAATTCATTACAGGTCAAAAGTTGGTTTGGTGTAAATTGTCATATTTCATTGGCTCCGGTTGAAATTTAATACAATGATATCAACATTCTCAGATGCACATTATACCATGTCATAATGATACCAAAATTATCCTGGTTTCCAAATAATTGCTGTTATGCTTTAGGTGTTTCATTGTTTTGTAACAGTATTATTACTTTAATTGTGGAAGCAATGACCAAATTTGCTGAGAACTCACTACTTCAGTTCTGGATTGCAGAAAAACCCCAAACCACAACCCAAAAGAAAACAGTAATTTGTTAATAAGCAAATAGATTTGCTTATAGGTTTCCATCAGAAATAAAAATGGCATGGAAGTTACTTTTGTTAAGGATGGCATATCTTGGTAACAGTATCTCACAATTTGTATTGTTAAAATGAAATATTTATATACTAGATGGAAAAGGTGAGATTCAGGTGCTCACATGTCTTTTTCTAGTGACACTTGAGATGTCCTAGGGTATTTGTGATGTCCGTGAAGGACTGGCAATGGGATGCAGTACATAGGAGAGATCCAAATTACCCTGAGGCAGCAAGCAAAGGCTAGACAGGATACTCCAGCCATCTAAATGGATCGGGTGCCTGATTTTTGGGTATCTGAATTGTTTCTATAAAGCATGTAACATTATGTCATTAGCCATCCTGGTCATTGGGTAGCTGGACAAACATTTTCTGCTGAATTATAAGAGAAGGACCTATGAAGTCCACGCTTTGCTTCTGGTAGACATATCTTGACATAGTTTAGTTATGAACCTTGTCTAGATATCTAATGTAAGATAATGTCATGCATACACACTAACAAATCAAAACACAGAATGCCTTACTTGGGTAAAATCGCAGGGGAGTGAAACATATAAAATTCACAGGATTGTATATCATGTCTGAAGTAAACATTTTTCCTTAATCTTGTGAAGCTCTGTCTAGGAAAATTTGTATCTCTGCTTGAATTCCTAGGAGAAAAGGAGCATTATTCCCATTCGAGTTTAGTTATCTATATCTAGATAGGTAATCTAGTTAGCAAATCCCCTTAACACCCTTTTCCTGTAAGTGGAGGCAGGTGATCTGATTTCCCTTCTGAAAGAGTTCAAGTTAAGCTTTAATCAACTGCCTTCTGGAAAGCTTACATCTAGAGATGAGATCTCAAGGTCAGGTAATCTAATACCATTCGTGATGATCAAGTAACAAAAACTTCAGGTTTGGTTGAGGTTTTTTTGTGACTACAGAAAGCATTTTCAAGTCTGTTTTGGTGCCCAAGCTACTTTATTACCTACTATATCTTTCATCTCCTGTGAGAAAAGCTGTTTTATAAAAGTGCACGTTCTTTCACATGACATTAGGGAGGCTGCCTTGCATCAGATTCCAACAGTAGAAGAACAAAATATAATGGTCTAGACTCTGCTTTCAGTTATATCAGCTTGGATTTTGAGTCACCAGTGGATGTAATGAAATTATACAGCATATGTATTATGATAATTTGCCATAATTATAGTGCTTAGAGATAATCAGATGAAGAATTACTTGAACTGTAGTAGTATAAACAATAGACTGTAAGTAGGAAAACAATTAGATAACCTCATAGGAAAAGCTTTTTTTAAAAAAAGAAGAAAAAACCCACATAATTTATTTAAGGAATTTTGGGTTTATAGAATCCTGGCATAAGAATATGATTGGCATTTTTCAAATAGACACTCTAGGACTCAGAAAAGTGACAGACCTACAACTATGCCTAGATGGAAAGAGATAGCTTTGCAAGAAGAAAAGAATGAATTCTTCTTTGACCGTTGTTCATAAAAATAAAATATTTCACTTAATGAAATTAATTGTAAACAAATAAGCCATGGCTGGATTTTGGGGGAAAAGTGGGACAACTTTTGGAATGGCTTATTTTCAACTTAACCTACCAGAGATACAATGAAGAAAATATACTGAAGACTTCACTTTGTGATGTCCAAATCGGCTAAGAAATAGACATTTCAGTTTGGCTTTTGTTGGTGCAGATATGACTGTTACATGGGTTGTGAAGTCAGTTTACCTGATTTTTTGTTGCAAGATTTTTTCCTTCATCTAATCTGCACAATATCTGTAAAACTTGTGTTTTAATGTACTCACTTTTACAGGAGAAACATAGCCCTTATTTCTGATTATGACAGATAGAAGTTTGCCTTTGCCTGAAATCTGGAAGTTTACTTTAGTAGGTCATAGTGCATACTCAGATATAGAATCTGCTGTGTGTTCTGATATATTATTTAGCATTTGTAATAGGAATAGATTCACATTGCTTCAGTTAGCTTTGTTTTTTAGGCCTTGGAACAGGCTTCCCAGGAAAGTGGTGGAGTCATTGTCCCTGGAGGTGTTTAAAACGTGTAGATGTGGTACTAAGTGACATGTTTAGTGGCATGGTGGTGATAGGTTGATGGTTGGAATTGATGATCTTAGAGGTCTTTTCCAACCTTAATGATTCTGTTATTCTTTGATGTAAATGGGCAAGATGAACAGCATAAGGCCAGATGAACCTCATGAGACCTTTATAGTGCTCTACTTGGGCATGCTCACAGATAAGTCTCTGCAATTTATACATGCAACTCTGATTTCTAATGCTTATATTGCAGACTATATTTTGCCAGTGCACTTTGGAGAGGGTCTCCTGGCTTTCAGCCCATCCTCTCTGACTTCTAGCCATGCTTCATTAGCCAGAAAAAAGGAAACTCAGGAGAAGAAAGGAAGGAAGAAGGGGAGTTGCACTAAATCCAGACATCATATTCTCAATGGCCTCTTTAGTGTATCTTTGTGATCAGTTCAGTACCAGCTATGAGTACTATTAGACCTCCAGCAAGACCAAGACTCTGGCCCACAGTTTCATCTGTTTTGCTTAGCAAATCTCTATGTTCAGACTTTTAGTACAGCAGATGTCTATCTCCAGCTTCAAACGTCTGCATGCCTTTCAAACCAGCAACACCAGAGAGCAACCTCCCTGAAATTTCCAAACTAAAAGCAACAAAAATGGGGATCAGCTTGCTACTAATGCTGGGCTGGTAAATGAAAGGATGCCATTCTTTGATCACTGTATCATTAAACTGTGTTGATACTTTTCATTATCAATCAGGTCTGCACCAAAATCACTACATAACAGCAATGTTTTAATATATTATTCAATATTTCCATAATACTATTCAATTAATATAGATATTTTAAACATTGTTATTAACATACTTATAGAAAACTCAGGCTATCAAACCAGTATCTAAAAATATGGTCTTCAGCTTCCCACCTAAAAATTTTCATGAAGTGGGAACATGGCATAATGCCATTCCAGTGTCACTTCTCCAGATTAAATAACCACTGAAATTGTAATTCTAAGAAAATAATTTGGTCTTTTATGACACACTTGGTGAGAGGGCACTTAATTCATAACACAGTCTTTATTAGTTACCAGTGCTCTGTGGAGAAGAGGAGCAGTTGTTAACAACAGCCGTCCTTCCCTCACAACTCAACCACCTCCACTGCCAATTCAAGGCTGCAGCTGCTTGTGTTCATCTCGCTGTCCTCCCCTGCCATGCTCATGTCCTTGTCCTCAGAATTTCCAGTGCCTATTCACTACTTTAGCTAATACATTTTTCCATCTGTATTTCATCATTTTTTCAAAATAAAGCCCAACTTTCACGAGCATTTCAGTTTTTCTCCACTGTTTCTATCAACTATTTTAGTTTGTTAAAATAGCTATTAGAAAAAAGCTTTTTTAAAATAAACAATCTGTAAATTACAAAGTTTTAAGACATTAACTTAGACTCAGATCTCATATTGGAAGACAACCTTTAGGTTAGTGCAGCAGAGGAAACCTAGGAGCCCCCTCATATGAAAAGTGCTACAGTTATGTTTCTAAATATCATTTGATCTATTATCCAGATCTATAGTATTCACTTTTCTCCTCTTTCTTTCTCGTTTTTCTTTATGTGCTGGAGATTTAGCTGCAGGCAAGAAGCATAAGTTACAAATAATATTTTCAGATGTTAAATAGCTGAATAGGTAGGTAAACAGTTTTGCACTGCACTTTCAATTCTTTATTTTCTTTCTCCTCGTACAATTTTGAAACTCAGTTAATCTTAAAGTATGCTGATTTTTTATTTCCTAAAAAACCTTTGTGTAATCCACTTAAAAATACATAAACCTCAAAAGTGAATAAACTGGTGACTGTAACAACTTGTAATAGCTGAGCTCTAACATCTGAAAATTAAACAAACTGAGCTTGGACTAAGTCCCTGAAGTTCTATATATCACAAAGTGATGCAACGTAGTTTGTCATAATCTATACAACAGTTAATATTAAGGGAATGGAAACACGACTCATTTTACTCCATGTGACTGGACTTAACTTCTTAGCATAGTTATTTTGGTAATTTCAAGAATTTTGGCAGAAATAAGGTTCTTGTATATATCTATCTAGAACTAGTCTCCAGATACATACAGCAAAGGAGTTATTTGTCAGGAGCTGAGTCCCATGAGATGTTGAACATTCTGGATCTAATTCAGTGGAGTATTTAAACATATATTACTTCACTTTAAGCACAGTAACAAATCCTTTATTTAAACTATAGTTCTCAGTGCCTTGAAGAACTTAATTCTGTTTTCTTAAAATCACAAGCAATATAATCAGTGAAAAAAATAACTCAAACAGATATGTAAGTCAAGCCATAAAGAATGAGAAGCAACAATAAAGATTACCTGTTCCAGCAAGCCTGTTTCCTTTTAGCGTACAGCCTTTCTGCTTTGCAACTGCCCTTTTATACCCATCTTTTCTCTATCACAGCTAGTTAATTCCTAAAATACGGTACACAGCAATACTAATTTCCTGAACAGCTCTCCTCCTTGAATGAGGCAGATGTGCTTCACTTCCATGCTGGCTGTCAACTTCAATTATTCTGGAGCCAGCCAAATTCTCAACTACAGTCACAGTTGCTGTGCTAGTTGACTTTGTGAGAGCAGGCTTGGTCTGTGAGATGCCATACATATCCATGCATTCTCCCCACTTTCCTAAGGAACCAAAACAAATTCTCCTGTAAAAAATTGTTTAAACCAAAACTTGAATAATTGTTGCAGAGCCAGTTATTTCTGTTGAGCATAGTTTCGGAGTAAATAGTGACCTCAGCACTCCTTTGTTTTGAAGATCTCAACATGTTGAGGTCCTAATGAAAGGAATAGACTTAACTGCTGCCTCTCAGCAGCAGAGCCCTAGGAAGCAGAATTCACTAGCCTAGGCACAGCAACATCTTAATGCAAGTAGCATCTGAATTGAAGCAGGTTTTAATTCTGGTGGCTGAGATTAAATTGATGCATCACCACCTGTATCATTGCCGAGCAGGATAACTCTAGAAAGCTTTAAAAAGGTGAATCATGGATCTGTAGTGTTGTGTTGTGTTTTTCAGATCAGTAAGACAATTACTCTTCTGCAAAACTGTTAGTGTCCATCCTGTTCTTGATCTCAAAAATTTTAATGAGCAATTAAAAAAAAACACAACAAAAAATAAAAAATCCAAGCCAAAATGAAAGCTGGCTTCCCAAGCACAGAAATGTCTGGCACTTGACTGATACATTGGAATTTGGAGTGATTCAGTCCCACTGTGAACACAATGTCTATTTGATGTCCAGCAAATAAGAGTACAATAGTAATTGACATATTTAAGTCTTTTCATAACCAAATGGATATGCATGAGCCTGCTAAAGAGGTTTTGGAGGTTTTTCTCCATAAAATGCTTCCTAGGATACATATTGGAATTTATGCTTTTGTCTCGCAGTTGTTGAATGATGTCCTGTGACTCTGGTTAAGAAAATAAAAGAGATGGACTCTGATAATCTGTATTTAAAGAGTAACTGAGTTAGATATTTTCTCAAAACTACACATTTCAGTAAGTTTTTTTTATTGCTCCCAGCCTATACAAGTTTGTTCAATTAGCTTCTGGCTATGACCCAGTCAGATGGTTAGATGCTTGAATGAACTCAGAGGAATATTTTTACAGTGTGAAGGATTTGTGCTTAATCACTTGGGGAAAAAATATTCCATTTTGATTCTTGGCTACAGTACTTATCTTGAATTGCTTAGTCACGTGAAAGTATGATTGCACTAACTAGTGGATATCCCTTTGAAATTTCACTTGCAACATGCTTTAGCTCACCAGCTCTGACCCTTATGTAAGGTCATCTACACAGCTGTTTAAATAAAAATATACACGATGATAACTCATAGTAGGCTTCAGTCATGCAGAAATGTGAGTGAACAGCTCATTGATTGTTGTGTCTAACATGACCTGCTTGTAATTAGGAAATCAATAACCTGGATTCCTCCTCTCTTCCTCACCACTCACCTTTCCCACACAGGACAAAAGTATCTCTGCTTTCAAATAATGCTGATGTTGAATTCCCTTCCCAACTTTGCAACCCAAGCATTTCTCTAATACTTAAGTAATTTCAGACATTCTACTTTGGTCTCAAGGTCTGGATGGTGTTTATGGAAGGAATTTATTACATTTTACAGAAATAATGCTCAAAAGAGACTTTAAAACAAGGCAAAGATGTAGGAGAATTTGGCTAATATTAAAATCATAGCTGGCAGAAGAAAATACACAGCTGACTACACTGGTCAAACTATTGACACCTCATCATTTCACCTACTTGACAAGATAGCTACAGAGCATGACCTTCTCCCATCCTGGCTAATCCATTCCTGCTACATTATCACATGGCAGAGAAGACTTAGCCCTTTGCAAGATGCTATTTTTGAACATTAGCACCATTATACCTAATTGACATTTCCCATCTAGCTTCTTGCTAGCTACTACTGGTCTCTTTGAGTGGGTTTACAGAAAGTTACAGGGCTTGAAAACATTTGAGGTTATTGCTGAAGAGTGAAACAGGGTATGCAGACAAACTAACGGAGGAAATCAAATATTTAAATAACACATAAAAGAGTTCAGACATCTTACATGGCATCTCGTAAAAGAGTCAGTTATAGCACACAGAAAGACTCTAATAGTAACCAAAGCAGGCCAAATGCAAAGACTGTCATCCTGGCAAAAATTTGAAAGCAGCTACACAAATAGTGGTGAAGGAAGACAAATATGTTCAGTCTGAGCATGCATACTCCAGAGCACCCTTACTGAATCACATGATAAAATATTCTCTACCAAGCTCAGGAAATTCTGAATTCAGATAGAGCTACATTTCACCAGAAAAGCCTGCCAAACCCAAGCTACTTTGCATTCCAAAACTGCCACAGACTCATAAAAACCCTCAGGGCAAGTACTCTTGTACTTACCTGATTCTTTATACTGGCTTAAAAAGGAACAATGAACAATGTTGCATCATTTTCAGTAGGCTTCAAATGCAGAGGTGGCAGCTAAAAGCAGTGGGAATGGTAATCAGAAGAGAATAATGCTGCAGGAAGTACAAAGCAAGGATCTAAGTTTCAGCAAGTACTCACAAATAAAAAATTTGCTTCCTTGCAGCTTCATGTACTGAGGGTTTTGCATGCATATTAAGGTGTTGACAAAATAGCAAAGTATTCCAAGATAAAACACAAGCATAAGAACTCTCAGCAAGACACATTAAGAATTATTCAGTGAATTCTGAAAAACAGGGTTTTCAAAAGGATCTTTTTTAGTATAAAACATACATTTTAAAAACAGTATTCTCAAAAAGAATCTAGCTCTAGTAAAACAGGTGTAAAGATCATCCTCCATTGAAAGTACTATTCACTGCCCTACAGTCTTTTAAGCACTGTATAACTGAACATATTTGTGCAAAAGTATTATATACATTTGCTTTCCTGAAAGAGGTTAGCATATTAAACTTCAGGCAATGCATTTGTACAATTTCAGACTTTTGTGATGAAGAATTGTTGACTCCAGGAATTGTCTTCTGTGGACTCAGTTGTTTTGAGTGTAAGACTTGCCAAAAATCTATCTTTTGGGTTAAAAGTTTGTTTACACCTTAACTGGCTTTAACAATCAATGCTTTCAGCCTGCAGTACCTTGGCTGGGTTTTGGAGGGCACTGGCACATGCTCAGCCAGCAATGTTCCTCCTTGCTCTCAGGGAGACATTCCAGGGCTTAAACACACCATTTCCCAGAACTCCAAGATTTATACACAGAGGGCTTGTAATTTAACACATAGAACACACACATTACCCTCTGCAAATGTTTCCATGCTTTTTCACAGAAGTAAGGAGAACTTAAATATTCTTGTGGAGTCAGTGTGGTAAATTAGATCAATTCAGTGATAATCATTCAGATTTACTGAATGGTTAAGGTTGAAAGGAACTCTCAGAGCTCATCCAGTTCAACCTCTCTGCTCCAGCAGGGTGACCCTAGAGACCATTACTCAGGGTTATGTCCAGGCAGGTTTTGAATATCTCTGGGGAAGGAGACGCCACAACCTCTCTGGGCAGCTGTTCCAGCATTCAGTCACCCTCACAATAAAGAAGTTCTTCCTTATGTTTAGGTGGAACTTCCCGTGTTCCAGTCTGTGCCTGTTGCCTCGTGTCCTATTGCTTGGCACCATCAAGAAGATCCTGGCTCTATCCTCTTGGCATCCTCCCTTCAGATACTTATGTACATTGATAAGGTCCCCTCTCAGCCTCCTCTTCTCCAGGCTAAACAGGCCCAGCTCCCTCAACCTTTCCTCATAAGGGAGATGCTCCAGCCCTGTAATCATTTTTGTAGGTCTCCACTGGACTTGCTCCAGGAGCTCAGTGTTTCTCCTGAGGAGTCCAGAATTGAACAGTGTACAATGGGTGGGCCTCACCAGGGCTGAGTAGAGGGGCAGGGTAACCTCCCTTGATGTGCTGGCAATGCTCTTGTCAATGAAGCTTGGGATAGCATTGGCTTTGGCCACAATGGCACACTGCTGCTCATGGTTAACTTGTTAACAATACTGTGGCTAGCCTTCATATTCCTGCTGCAAAGTACTCCTTCCCTTCTGCCTCCCCACATTTTCATATAATTAAAAGAACTAACGTGGCCTATCAGAAATTAGCATTTAAAATATAAATACATTTGTTTTCCTCTTTTATGAGTTTTATCAGTTGCTCTAACCTGCAAGGTAGTAGAAACATTCATCTCCCTCTGCTTCTGCCTCTCAATGCTTTTCCACGACAACTGAAAATACAAAGCTTGATTATCCTAGATTGGAAAAATACAACTCTGCACAACAACCTTACTATGACCTGAGGTACTGAAAGCTAGAGAGTCTGCTATATCCTATCATAGAGACCTCAAACCATGCTATATTCTAATATGAGGACTAGGTTTGCTTTTTTCTTTTTTAAAATGAACTTTGATAGTTCTCAATTTCTCACATCTGTACAGTGAGACAAACCTTGCAACAGTCAAAACCAGTCCCAATCTTATTGCTGTAAAAATTTCAAAGTACAGCATACCTCAGTCCCTGCCTCCTGTCCCACACATCTGGTTGATGATTTCTAACATGTGGAAATATTCTCTTTCAGATACACTTCTCATCTTTCATTGAAAACTTTGTCTAGGATAGATGCTTTGGGTCTCTTTTGCATTTATTTAATTGATTGTCATTTAACATGAAATAGTTAACATGTGATGACAACTGCAAATCTACCCTCTTTGCAGTCATTTCTTTCAAGACACAAATGCTTGAACCTCATCCTGGCTTGCCTTAGAACAAGCAGAGACTAGAAACAACCATTTGTTTTCTGGAATAATTTTTAGAGGAGGTGTAGATTTGCATTCACTACCATTACTTAGATCAAGCTAACTAGCAATTAACTCAGTTTAAAAAAGGAAACAAATGTCTAGTCTAAGCAAATCCTAGTCTTTGTGCATGTAAGAAACTGGAGTTAACTTCTACAAGTGTATTTCATCAGGTCAAAGGAGAGTGACACATTACTTAGAGTACTAAACTGGCACAGAACACAAAGATATATCAGAAGTACCAGTTGGTCTATTTCCTCTGAGGTAGTATATGGCTGTTTTCCCACTGTTTAAATGCCCTTCATAGCGAAGGATAGCTGGCACTTGAGGCCCTACAGGAGAAGTGAGTTCTGAAGCAGTGCTTTCAAAGAGGAAAGCATCAGCAATGCTAAGATAAATAAGTATTTCTGTAAGCAGTAAGGCTAACTTAAGCATCTGCTATGCCCTTCCTCTCTCTGGTGCTGATACAGCAACTGATGTGGCTTCATGGGAAACGAAATCAAGGCATTTAGGAAAATTGCTTTATAACAACAATAACCCCTACAGGTATCACTGTAAAGGAAGAACTTAGATGGAGAGAGTAGAATATATTATAAATGACCTTTTCTCCCTGAAGCTATGTCTTGGAAAGCCTTACCGTGAGGAAGGCTTCAGTCTATGCCATGGCTGTGCAGACCCAGAGGCAGGACCCACATCAGGGAGCTGGCGAGGGGATCCTGTCCTGTGGCTGTATGAAGTGCAGCAGCAGTGGTCAAAGCCATCCAGGAGACAGGAGGAGAAACAAGCTGTGCTTCAGCATCCCACTCTGCCGCCTTTTCCAGCTGAACTGCAGTGACAGAGCACTGAGCTTTCTGTCAAAAGAAAGAGGGATTTTCTTTCCTGGTTGCATAAGTAAGCAGTCAGACCTTGCTGGTTTTGTAATTTGTCTCCAGCTCAGCTGACTAAAATGTACAAGTCATGAACTAACAGCTTTATGATCAATTTTCCAGCCCTTTTTATAGGTGCTGTATATTACATTGAAGCTACCCCTTCCCAGTTCATTGTGCTGGGCTGTGAGCCTGCAACAGAGCTCAGTCCATCTTATCTAGCCAATTTCAAATATTTGCTACATAAAATTATTAGCTAATAATATTTATTTAATGCCTTCATAGAGCAAGAGTAGATTTTAACATCCTACTACATAATTATTAACAGCCCAGAGGATCTTTTAGTCGCTAATGACACAGAATATTTGGATACTGCAGCAGTGTTGCTTGAATGATGTTTTCTTTAAAAGCTGTGTTATATCAGAGATTTGTTTAAATTTACGTTACCACTGATGGTCTCTATTCAGCTTTAACAGAGAGTTCCAATTAATGTCAGAGAGGAATAGTTACACATGAAATGAATGAATATATCCCTTAAAATTTAATGTGTACACAAAATATTCTTTTTAATTATGGTCTTACTTAATTTTTATACTAGAATATTAACTATAATTTACAAAATAAGGAGTTTCTGAGCTACAGACACACATACACACGCACACCCCTCCCCCAAGAAAATGATGCTCTTCTGTTCATGCTAGCATAGCCTTGCTGAGCTCAGAAACTGTACTGGAGGCTGTAAAGCAAGTATTACACCAAAGTTCCCTAAACAAATCTAAAAAAACTATCAAAGCATCTCACACTAAACCCACACATGAGTCTGAAACTCTGAACTGAGATCAGTTGCCCTAAAAGCACATAGAATACAGTGTAAACCAACAAAATACTACACCTAGGTAATGAACTAGTTAATTGTAAATTGAGGTGGAGGGTTCACTGTGTAGGAGAAGGGTTGAGCAGAATAGAAACAAGAATATTGACAAGTCAGTAGAAAAGCTTCATAAAAGGTAACTATTTTTTTTTTTAAAATTGTAATGGGATGAGCAGAAAAAAAAGACACAACAGCATAAGTAATATATGAAAGTACTATGGCAATACAGCTTCCAAGCAGTAAAATGTGCTGTAATTTAACTGAGGCAGTTTACATTAAATCTTTTCTGTTGGTAACAAAAAAACCCAAAACCAAAACAACCCACTGCACACACAATGCACCATTTCCCTGGAGCATTACTGAACTAAGGCTAAGTCTGAGGTTAAAGCTCTCCAAAGTTTCACCTTCATACAGCTACCTGGTGAGCCAACTTAACTTCTTTGCCCTCTATTGAAGGTTTTGGGACTTTTCTTACACATAGAGTGATGGACTATATGAAAAATGTTGGCACTGAAGAATGCAGCCTCCAAGATCATGCTCTCAACACCTGCGTTTTTTTCAGCAGTGTGAGCTGAATCAAAGCCTCAGTAAGCTGATGCAAGTACAAAAGTGGCTGGGGACAAGATGCTACAAGAAGAAGATAGCAAAAACCTGTCAACGGTCATTGATTTATATTGAGGAGAAAAAAAAAACGAAACAGAAAACCTGCTGTAGCCCTTGCCTGGCTTGTGCTCTTACCTGCATTTGGTCTTCTGCAAATTTCTACCCTCCTCAAGAATACTTCTAGTACAGAAACAGTGATAGTAGGATGAAGTGCAGCATCCAAGTATTATTTTTAAGTGCTTACTTGAACTTATCTAAACCTAGTGTGTGCTGCTTAAACGTTTTATTTTTTTCTATGCGGTTTCCAAGTTAAAATGTTGTAAAAGCATCGGTAGTAGTCTATGCAGGCTGCATAAGTAGGGAGAAAAAAGAAGTTTGGAGAGGACTGTGCTTGTTTATAGAAACCCTGAGTCCTTAAAAAAAGCTAATAAACCTAACCAGTGTTGCTTTTAGAAGCTTCAGCTTTTCAGTGAGCAGAATGGAGTGTTTAATGCAATCCAGTCCTTGTAGGAAGAACTCACTGGCCACCTCAATTTTGTTGGATTCAATATCAGTAAGCAGTGACTCAGTCAAGGGTGTCTGCTAAAGTTGAAAGAGATGCATTAGGCTTGGTATATGAACAGTCAGTGTTTCATGACTATAGGTGTAACTTAAAGCAAAAAACCCTACAGAAAATACTTGGAAAAGAAGCATCGAGGGAACAATTCAGAAACATGAAGGGATTCCTGTTTAGCAGAGCTGACCCTGGTCAGTACCAGTAAGGCACCCTTTCTAGAGCATGTGCTCCACCTCCATCACATGGCAGTCAGATATGAAAAAGCAGCACACCTACATGTATCATAAACAGAGCTTCATATCATTATCTCTACCCGTGGGAAGAATCTGAAGACAGATAGCACAAGAGGGTTAGTGACACACAGGGCAAGAGCTGCCATTAAGTAACAGAGGAAAAAGAAAGCATCAACATATCCTTATCCATAAATTCCAACTATAAAAGGGAATTCTCAGTATTGTCAGGAATGTTCTTGGAGGTTACACAAATCATGCTTTTCAAATTAAGGAGAAAATATTGGCAGGGATTCCCAAATGCATTGTGGGCTGATCAAATTAAATAGAAGAGCAGTATGATTAATGACACAGAAGAAATGGTTAACCAAAGTAAGGAATTTGTCAGAAGTATGAGGATTCTCAGAGATAAGTGTCCATCATAACATCTCAGCTAATCAAAAGTGACATCGGCCAAAGTGAGAATGAACAGCTTTTGGTGAACATATGACTTACACTGGACTATGTCACTAGTTTTCCAGTAGGCATTGTGCCCACAGATGTGCCATGGAAATGTATGATGAATACCAACTCAGGAACAGCCAATTTCTACATTGTGCTTGCAGTACAGAGTGTGATCCTGAGAACTCTAGTCAGCTATCTTCTAATTGGTGAATTAAATGAATAAACAAACAGCACATAAGAAAGAATTTATGTTAAAATGGAAGGATGCAAACCAAGTCTCCCCAGAAGGGTCACACATTGCATCATGCAGCAACTGTGATAGGCACAGCAAGCCCCTACTCACCTGACAGCTACAGTAGAACAGAGGATGATTAGTGAGACAGATAGGGAGCAAGAAACTACAGAAGAAGAAACAGCCATAGTATTGTAAATGAAAACAATCCCAAATATCATACATTGATTTAATGAAAATGTGGCTAGAGGAACTGAAGCAGTCCAAGACTCAGTAATCATCTTCTACATATTCTGGTCTGTTATAAAGGCAAAAGGAACATGAAAAACACAGACATCATCCCAGAATATCCCAGAACACAAATACACACAGAGAACATAACTTGCAAACTCATCATATTATTGACAGACTAAACAATCTTACTCTCAATGACCTGTATGCTTGCCTATGAAAAAACACATTGGGAAAAGCTGTAGACTCCACATAGTTCTCATTAGGCCATGGTAAGCTTATGTTTGAAGTAGCATCAGTGGTTCAGTCAGTTATTAAGTTTGTTCAGGTTTTCAGCTAAATTTAATGGTGCTTTATTTCAGGCCTAGTTAGACACAGATCTCAAGAAGGGAAATTATGCAGCAGAAAAAGTGCTGGCTGTCCATGATGCCTGTGCACACACCATCTGATCAGTGAGAATATGCTTTGATGCTCTGAGTGCCTGTAAGGATGTCTGAAAGTTTGTTCCTTGTTTCTATGTGCAGTTTTTATTCTTTAGGGGTTTATTTTCACAGAATTGCAGGATGGTAAGAGTGATTCTGGAAGTGACCTCTGGGCATCGTATAGTCTAGCTCCCCTGATAAAGCAGGTTCTCCCAGATCAGGTTGCACAGGAACACATTCAGGAGGGTTGTGATTGCCTCCAGAGAAGAAAACACAACAACCTCTTGGGCAGCCTGTTCCAGTGTTCTGTCACCCTCTCTTGAACCGGCGAGTCCAGAACTGTATGTATGAATTGCATGTGATTTGAGAACACTTGGAAGAAACACTAATAGCATCTGAAAGCTCTCAGTTATCCTCTGAAGACGAGGCTGTCTGCCAAGAGAATAGCACATTAGACATTAATAATTCCCATCATCTAGCCATCAAAAAAAAAAAAATTCCATTTACCTTAAAATGCATCATATATGGATTTAGCCATGCTGAAAAGAGCAACACTTGTAGATCTCTGAGCTATCATAATATAACAGGATTTGTTCCCCTTAGTGCTGCTCAGATACTGCTACTATCTCAAGGAATTTATATTAATTCAGCAAATTCCATCCCTGCCTTGGCAAGAGTGGGCTATTTAGCCATAAACTGGCTAAACTCTATGGCTATAACTGATCAAATGAGGTGTGCCAGTACATAAATGTTTAACCAGACAATTTGACTAAAGAAAAGAATTTGAGCATCATCCAGTAAAAGTGAATGGAGAAGTGGCAGCCATGGTCTCAGCAGCAAAGCTATTCCCAGCTCTGGGTCCATGACAATTGTTTCAGAACGTAGAATTGGGTGAGTCAAATTCCAAGCTGGTGATTTCAATATACCATTTAGAAGGTTAAATTTAAACTGAATGCTGTTGAACATGCTCTTTGAATGTCATTTGCTCTTTTGCTGCTAAGTATTTCAAAGGTCTTACACAGCTATCTCAACTGAGAAACAGGCCAGCTGTGTTCTGTGTTACATTGTGCCTCTTATTGGGTCATTTTGGCTAACACTATGCTTTCAGGTGACTGCCTGTGCTTCTCTCTCTGAAGAAAGGCAAACAATTCTTGCCTGCATCTAAAAAATATTTTGATCTACACAGAAAATAAGGAATTTTATTTTGGTGTGCTGTTGTTTGCCTGAGAGGAGAGTTTAAACAGTTGAAAAAGCAAAAAGCAATTCTCCCTCCAGTCCTCACTATGAAACTTCTGTTTTTACAGCTAAATACTGACTTAGATCATCTGAAAATTAGCACCTTGTAAAGGGGATAAATAAGAGTGAAGAAATCTCTGGACATACATTATTGTAAAGAAAGACTAATTGAATTTTCTAGATAGCCCATCTAACTGTAACTCAGTTACTGAACTTGAGCCAGATGTAGATATTGCCAGATCAAACCCTACTCTTGGCAAAAGAAAAAAATGATTAATATAGATTTCTGAATAGCTTGGTTTACCTCTGGGCTGGCCAGTTTTATTGTCAGTGATTATTTGCTACAGTACTGACATTTTAATGTGAGGAAGTTGTTTGTCTGTGCATACACAGATCATTTTGGGCCTGAGCAGTACCAACCAGGATGAGACATAGCTGTAACAACTCTAACCCCACCAGGAACTGGAGTCCTTGAGCCATCAGAGATATTCATGTGCTATGTACAATCACAATTTTCTTTTTATCCCTTTGAGAAACACAACTTGAAAATTCCCAATAGTTTGGTATAAGTGCAAGTGATTAAAAAATTATATGCACAATATCCTTATGGGAATAGAGATTAGGAAAAAGAGAAAGTGGGAAGGGACATGAGTAACTTGGAACTTCGGCAAGTACTAGAGATTTGCATCCCCTGGTTTGGTCCTGCCTTGTGAAAGCTGGAGCTTAGGAGAATCACACCTCTCTGAGGGAGAAACGGAGATCAGATGTTCCTACCCCATGTAGCTAATCCTTTTCCTTCAGCCACTACCCACTTTCCCAGTTACATGCTATATAGGTCATCATACCTCCATTACTTGTCTTTAAAGAACACACAGCCCTGACAGGTAACTCACCTATAAAGCAGGAGAGCACCCCAACACAGGTGTTCATGTGCCCTTCAGCAGCAACTCCTCCAACTGGGCTCTCTCCTTCCCAAGCTTTTGAGGGCTCACCTTAAGTACTCCTCTGTAGGGGAACCATGGATTAGAATGGAGCAGGTAGCCGTGAAAGAATTGAGAGACAGATAGGAAAACACAGAAATGTCTGACTTCATGGGAAGAGTTGCTGAGTTTGGAGAATTGGCTTGAAGCAGAACAGCAAGAACAAAGAACCCCAGTTTCACACAGCTGCAAAATGTTAGATTAGAAGCATAGAAGATAGTTCCTTCAAGGTTATGTGCTATGCAGCTAGCTTGAGATACAAGGGAGTAGTTAGAAGACCTTTGTTAGTTTCACTGAGCTCGCGGATTGTAAGGAGATAGTGCGGTACTCCCTTTAGCAGGTGCTGATAGCATTGTACTGCTTGGGGGTAGAAGGTTATTAAAAGGCTGTGTGAGAAATAAACGGTCTCTCTTGTTCCTCTCCTGGGGTCTCTGTGTGGCTCTTTTGGGGCATCTAGGGGGACCATGGGGTGGGGAAGACTAAGGGGGAGCGCACCCTCAACCACCGCACCCCTCTGGCAGGCCACTGGCTCTACCTTCCTCCTTCCCTCCCTCTGGGATTCCCAATGATTTTTGGCAATTAGCATTTGTCCTTCAGGATAATTTACCTACTCAGCCCTCCTGGCCAAGCCTCAAAATAACCCCAAATCCCTGCACAATACTTGAGTAACAAAGGCTGCAGCCACTTGAAGAACAACAACAAAAAGGAAGAGACAGAACAAGTCATAGCTACAGTAAGGAGAATTTCTGAAAGCTTGTCTCCATTACACCCACTATAAGGTGCTGGGTTTTAATGTCCCATGGGAAGAATGCAATTACTACAGCTAGCAGCACAGCAGGTGTTTTCTTTGTGGGTTGAATCATTAAATGTCACTAATGACTTATTTGTCCTTGGAAGGTTTACAAGCAAACCTGGATAATAACTGCTATGTGAGGTTCAGTGAGGTAATGAGTAATGTGAAGGAGCCAAATATTAGATTCCACATGCTGTACTATCACTGAAATTTCATGTCACCTAGAGGATAAAGTAAAAATCAGTATCTCATTTAGAGACACTGTAAGCAAAAAAGATTTCCTCTTTTTATCAGTGCTGTTTGAGATTTGTTTGATGCTGGCATGCAGCAGAGGATCATTTCATAATATCCCATTCTCTTTGGATGGTTCAAATGTTTAACATAAGCAAAATGAAACAGGGTTTCAAAATAAGCTGCTTCTTCCTAGACTTCAGCCTGGCAAGGTCCAACACAGGGACATAGGTGGATAATTTTCTGTTTAATCAACAGTCAAAACTTCTCTTGCTAGCTTCCCCAGGAGGCTCTGCTATCCTCTATAGCTTGTGAGTGATAGCAGTACTAGAGCAGGCAACAGTTGTCTGTCAAGACAAGGATGACTTGAGTAATCAAGGTGAGAGACAGGCTGAGAGAATTATTTTCTCCTTTCTTGGTATTGACAAAGGAGAAAACAAACATTATTTTTCTGGACTAAATGAGAGGTAGAGATAATGGAAATCATCTACAGAAATCACCAACCAAGACACAATATTTCTCTTGTTTTCAGAGGAAAAAAGTAGAAGCATCTGCTATCACCTAGCAATGTCTCTCTTGCAGAGAAGACATAACTAGGACCAGGCTTATGGCACTTGCCTGTACTGCCCCATGGGAAACCTCTGCTTGGGCACACCAAGGGCTTTTTACAGCATCTACTGCACAATGCAGATCTCTAGCTGAAGGGCAGTGATTTCTTCTACAGAAGGACACATCCTGTTCTTGCATTAGAGTGAACATTAAATTTATTGCAGATGGATCGTAACAGAGCCCTGATGCCATCTCTAACCTGGGCATACTGCCACACTGCAAGTTCATTCCAGTGATGTACTGAGATGGCTTTGCTTCTCTTAGACTCAAATCTCTTTGGAAGCAGTTCAGGCAGGCTTTCCCTACTTTGTGACAGCTCTTGGCTAGCTTCTTCTGGACTCAGCAGTTCATTTCCAAATTTCCCACTCCTGACATTGCTCCTTTTTGATTCAGGTCTGCTGTAACCATGAGAAAAATCTGAGAAATCCAGGCCCTTCTTCAAGCCTGGAGTCTGATCTCCAGATGGTAAGCATCCACACCTTCCTGGCACCTCAAATACCCTCTCCCTAGGAAGACTGAGGCGTTGCTGTACTCCATCCTTTGCCTCCTGCTGGCAATGATGCAGGAAGGGCCTCTACTGAGCATCACATGGCTCCTTAAAAGCAGACTTAGAGCAGAATTCCACCACATAACAGAACTAATCAGTGAAAAGCCCAGACAGGATGTTCTAAATACACAACACTGTTCTTCCTAAGGAGCAGATCTTCATATCCTCTCTGACAGAAGAGAAGGTCATATGTTGTACCAGAACTTGTGCAAATCCATATGATTATTTCTCATGCTTTCAGATGCTGCCTAACAGTTCTAAATATTTGCCTGTTGTTGATAATCATCCAGGTCTGTGAATTACTCATAAAATATTTAATTAGCAAGAAATTGTGTTTTAATTACCTTCTCTTCTGTGATATGTAGTGTAAGCATAGCTCAGATGAACATAAATGCAGAAGATTATACATGTAGAGTTGGAAGCCTTCCCTAATAAACTTTTTTCCAAGTCCTGACTGAAGATAGAAAAATAAAATAAAAAATAGTTATGTATACTGAGGAGAAAACAACTGCATTCTTGAAATCATATATGGGTCTGGAATCAAACTGAGATCTGACACAGGACACGCACAAGCTGTAATCATCCAAGCAGACTCTCAGCATGAGGTTCAGTGTTCAATCCAAACCATCCCTTTCTCCAATGTTTCCTGTCAGGCAGGTGTTTATGAAGCCTCAAGTAAGCTGACAGAAAATGCTTGACATGAGGATAAAGGATGGATGCAGGTTATCTGAACACAACACTGAGTATCTTCAGGATTAGATATAGACATTTGGCATTAGATATAGTTTAGCTTGCTGTGATTCAGGACAAGGGAATGAGGAGGTGCAGGACAGGAGCTATGGCACTTGGCTGAGACAGTGTCCAGCTGAGGTGCCAAGCTGCCCTTCTGCACCACAGACATACTAGCTTGGTTCTGTCATTTTAACAGGTGAGATTCTGACTTGGAAGTCAGGGCCTTTTGCTGATGCACTCTTGGCCAGGTGTTTCCAACAGCCTTGGGATTATCTCACCTCCTCCTAGTGTGCCTGAAACTTCATTTCTTGGCCTTTGAGGCAGAGAAAAACTTTCTGTGAAATTTTATGGACACATGGCATGGACGTGGTTGATAAAACAGTTACATTTTCCTGGAGAACTACTGAGAAGCTTATACTGATTTCAGGAAGGATTCCATTAAGATCATTCAGGATTGGTCACTTCTAGATTTTGCACAGAGCAGTGTATGCTTTTAAAATAACAGCAACTGTCTGTAGCTTGCCTGTGACTGGAATCAACCTAAAACCAGATGGAGCAGAAAGCGAGCTGGCAGTCCATGTGATGGGCAGAGGTCACGTCAGTAGGTCTCCCGGTATTGAACCTTGAATTTTGTTGAGGCAGCAATTTTTTTGCCCATCAAACCCCTACTGACAGATACCTTCGTCATTGATAGATGCATCTAGTAAATCCACACTCAAGACATTCAATGATAGAGCAGTGTAAACCAACATGCCTGTCACAGGGAGTTCCATACGGGGTTTGAACAAGTGGCAGATTTTCCACAAAGTACAGGCTGAACATTGCCAGGCTAGTTCAGTATAATCACAGAATCACAGAAGAAATCAATGATCCATTGTCATCCAGTGCAAGATAAACTGAGAACTCCAAACTAAGGTCTTGACAGAAAAATGTCTTTGATTTCGCCTTTAATTCAGCAAGCTCACAACATTACTGGATTCTCTGTATCAATAATAAATACGTAATGAAGCTCGTGTCAGTAGCACAATTTCAGTTCTAACCTGATAACAACATACCTCTGTGAACAGCACATCTGGGAAAAGCAAGACACTATTCACAGTGTAGCTAGAGTCAGAAAACATGACAGCTGTTTAACCATACATGGAAATAAAATGTTGATAATAAAACTTGTAATTAGATTTATAAACTCTTTCATTTTCAGCACTATTTATTCAGTCAAAGAAATCTATTTGAACTATTTTCTTCATTTTTTTTCCCAGCAAAAGATCTGAAAAAATAGAGCCCTGAAGAACTATTTTGGACCTCAGAACCTTAGGGCATGAACTCTTGCATATATTTAAATGCTACATCCTGGGCATATATGTGATTTCTCCAAGTGGCAAGCAGACCACATTCTGCTTGCCCATGTTGTCATGCTGTAGAGACCAAGTGCACATGCTCTTGCCTCCACCACAGGCTCAGGACTGTGACCATGGGGTTTGGTTTTTGCCATGATTAAAATGTTATACATTATGCAATTACTGTGACTTGGTTTGCTGTTTATATCCACTCAGAGTGAACTGAACTGGATCAAACAGAATTGAACCTATCCATGACAGCCTATGTTGACCCTTTTTTCTTAATGCACATTTGAACTGCAAGACCTCTGAATTGATTTTCCTTGAGGAAAGCCTAAAAACTGTTTGAAAGGATACACTGGACTTCTACATTAATAGAATGCATTTGAATCTATATTTAATGAATCACTGGATATTAGTTGCATTCAATTCAGTATCTTGGCCACAGTAACATTAATTTAATCCTCATCTCTTATCTCAGTTGCAGAGCAATTCTGTATTTACTGTACTCTTAGTCCTAGGATCATTAAATCCATTAATAACAACAATCTTGAGATTTTTCTCATTTACTGTTTCTCAAATGATCATTATTTCTAGATGCCATGAATGATTATCAAGTTGAGTGGTGCCAAACTACTTCAGCCTTCACTGACTTTAGCAAGAATTGCAGCTGGTTTGCAGATTATGGCCTATTATGTCTGTAGCAGAGTGGCAAAGCTGTGAGGTAAGAGTTGGGTGTGTGGTATTATGCTGGTTTTGAATTCAGGAGAATATTTTCTTGGAAATCTCAGAAAATAATTTTGTCTCTTTTCCACATCTTAAAATCTTTGTCTAAATCTATCCATCTTCTATCTATTTCTGCAAATAACATAATGGTCTTGTTGAATTACTGGTAGACTATGCTGCACTTGTTTTGGTCTGGTTATCATTGCCCATTTAATTAAAACTTTAAGACACTTAATAGAACATAAAGATGATTACCAATCTTCTTGGAAAGATCTAAAAGTCACCAACATCATCAGCATCAAATGAGGAGTCCAACATATAGGTGTTTCATACTAAAACCAGATTTGATAGTGGAAGCTTATTGGAAACAGCTTAATATGAATCTATTAAAAAAAATATTTAAAACCTAATATATAACAATAGCCAAACAGAAAACTGACATAACAACCAGGCACTGTTAGTGCATAAATAACAATTAGAGGTAATACGGAATCTAACCTAGGTCAGGTAAATAATACCTTGCAAAGAATAAATGTCTGTGACTGAAGCACTAATATATAGGGTGTGACTTCTGTCTCCATTAAGACATGAAAAATACCAATAAGAACTCAGCAAGAAATTCTGGATTCATCTCACGTACTATAGCTAGACCTACAGAAAGGGAATAGTTAATCTGATGTCATCAATGTTCTCATCCGTAAGACAAAGATACAAGCTCTTCAATTACCACTACTAAATGCTAAGCCAATAATCACTACAGTATTACATCCTCCTCCAACATGAACATGAAAGAAACATTACAAGTGACATGACACTACGAGTCCTGGTGTACATCTTCATTGCAGTATTAGCTTGGGAAAAGCCTTAGGAGTATACAGGCACTCATGAGTACTAGCACCAAATCCATGAAGCACTGATATGGGTACAGTTGATTATCACTCTAGTACAGATTTACAGCCTGAGGGTGTGTATTCCAGTAAAACCTATTACTGCATGNTCTTCGTTCGCGAAGCCTAGCCATACATTACTGCACGTATATGCTCAGATGCTCAAGAATACTAACAAAACCCTAGATCTTTAACAAAAAAGAGGATTATATTTAATTTGTCTTATTTTTCCCTAACTGCTTCAGCTCTTACTTTGGTAGCTTATGTAAGCTGCACTTAGAAAAGAGCCTTATTGCATGAGCCCATCTTTTTTTCTCAAGATTCAGCAATCTTATTTTTCTTAATAGATACCAGTGAAAGTTTTTCATCAATATATAATGTACTGTATCCACACTAAATTATACCAAGGACATTAAAAACATTTAACACTTCAGAGCATTTCTGTCAGTTCTAAGAATGGTATTATTCAATACAGTAATTTTGCAAATTATACAAGCTAAATAATGCCCAAGTTATTGTCTCTAAATACAACTTCTAAAGAAGGTGTTCTTTCTAAAGATACTAAGTACTTGGACATTTAGAGAAGGATTGGTTTTAAATCATGGTGAGAAAACTGATGCAGTATTCTGATTAAATGATTTGTGAAAATAACAGTAAGAATGCAAGTTGACAGTTCCTAAGTCCAGAAGTGAACACCAAATGCATTTATTTAAAACATCCATTCAACACAAGTATGTGCAAAATACAAAGGGTGCCTAATTTGATGGAAGAAATAGCTAATATTTTTTCCACTTTTCACTAACAGAGAAGACAGATGACATTTTAATGGTGTAATCAAGATTCTGATTGCCAATGGTGACAGAAAATGCCATGAGATCTGAATGGATATGATGGATAGGAGCACTCATTGAATTCATGCATTGTATGTTTCTGCTTGAAGTAGTGCTTGTTTTTCGATTTGGTTTGGCTTGTTTTCTTTTTTTTTTTTTTCTTCGTACTGACAATAGCCTTTTCAATTCTGTATCTTCGTCATAAAGCAGCAAATGATGCAGTGGAAGCCTGTAATAATAGAACTGTGCTTAAACTTTAGTATAGCTACTGTTTTCATGCTGGTCTTAAAAATTAGTTTCACTAGTAAGGGAAAATGCAAGTGTTAAATTGTTTGCAGGAAGAATTTAGAGCTAGTTGCTCTGTGCTAAAAATCACAACTGTACACTACATCACTCCACCACATTTGTTACAGTTCTAATGCTTGTTCTCTCTCACCATCAGCAGAGAAGTTTCCAGGATTGCGTTAACAGATCTGTGATTTCAGACATCTCTGTGTAGCAATTTCTGCGTTGGCATATAGCAATATTTCCTCTCACACCTTTTCCCTATTTGTTTGTTTGTAGTTTGGTTTGTTTTGTTTTTTGCTTTAAAAGGACAGAGTTGCAGCACCCTAGACAATTTTTTCTCCTTAATGGAATATTTACTCTTGGTATATTTGGAAGGGAGGTCTTCAATCTGTACAGCCTTGTCCTGCATCCTTCATGTGATCATGTCTCATAATTAGGTGAAGAAGAAATTTGGATCCCATACTGAACATGTGGCAGGGCTCTCAGTCCTAACTATTTAGCCAAGCAATTACAGAATCACAAAAGTTCAAAAGGCACATAAGGAAGTGCCATAATCAGAAATGTAAATTAACCATGACACTCATAAGAGGCTAATTAACAGTCTAATAAATCCCTGTAGCCATGGATTAAGTCCATTACAACTCTGGGAAAAAAAGTAGAAGTGATTTTTTTCATTTACACAGAATAAAGGCATTCAAGCATACCTTGTGAGTCAGACCAGTGATCAAATATAGAAAATTACCTGACACCTTCCTCCAGAAGTACAAATTGTAACCTAAAAATAACTTTGAGCATTAATGAAGGATAGGCTGGTGGAATGAGAATCCTTCAGGAACAAAGAATAAGCATTACCTCTCATTTTCAGTTTTCATCTTTTCCCATGTACATGCAAATCACCCCTGACTTGCTGCTTTTCAGCTAGCTACATAAGAGCNTGGGTGGAGCCCTCCCTGGATCTTCGTTCACGAAGCCTAGCCATACATAAGAGCTATTCTAGATGTCCCTCTGACTCAGAGCCATATTTTCTGAGTTAGCTATACAAGGAAGTCCACTTGCTATCAAGTTCTCACTACCTGTAAAGACCCACTTGGTGAGCTGAGTGCTGTTTCACTGAGGGTGGCAGCAGTACTTGCTGGCCATACTGGTGCTGGGGATGAGTCAGGCCTCTGTTGACTCTACTAGAATATAACATGCTGTTTTATCATAGCACAGCTGCCAATATTGCATTATACAACACTACTGGAATTTAAAACTAATCAATACCTGCAATTTTATTATTTACAGAAACTCATTTAACTTCAATGTATTTAAGGGAAGAGTGAGATGCTAGTAAATACCTCTTAAAATAGACAAATTGTTCTATACTAGAAAATGAATGGACAGGGCAATCCAACTTTTTAGTTTTAGATGCTGTAGCTGAGCAATGTGGTAAAAACACTTGTTCTAGCCTTCATCCCTCCATACCAGATCAGATATGCAGGATGAGACAAGACACAGAATATATAGCTATTGCTTACTAATATAGTGTACAATTTATTTGAAGCAATATTAAATTAACAATATTAAAGCTAGCAAAGTAATTAAGTATAGATTGGTGTCAGTCACCCATACTAACCACTGTGGGAGAACCTCTTTCTCAGTCTCCAGGGGTAACCTTGGGGATTGTCTCCACCCAAGGGAGGAATATCCGCGTACCTAGGAGAGGTATCAGAAATTCCTATTGTTGAAAAGCGGGACTGAGCTTTTATAGTATAAAGTGGTTTACAGTCAGTCACATGTTAATAGGCTAGATGTGCCAGCCCAACAGTCCTCATCTCAGCAGCTTTAAGTAAATTATCAGTACTGATCACTTTATCTGTCTCATAACAATGACTTCCGGTATCCTTCACACATTCGACTCTGGGTTTGTGGAGTGAGGCTGATTCTTCAACATCAAAACAGGGTAACCTTCCTTCCTCCATCACTGATAACATTCACAGAGGGGCAAAGTTTAAGTAGTTAACTCCCACCTAGGCAGAGCATGCTGCTACAACCTGCAGTGACCTCACCTGTTGCGAGCTGCACAGTTACAGGGCCCAAATTACCAGTACAGTGCACAGGTCTTACCTCCACAGCTGACTCAAATGTATTATGAGATCTCTTGGGTTTGTCTGGGAGGTGGTTTGCTTTTTTATATTTTTAATTGACATAGTTCATTAGTTGGCTTCATTTTATTTAGATCTGAAGATGCTCTGCTTTCCTCACCAAGGCACTTACCTTTCTCTGTCAAAGACCTTTGTTTCTTGCTGTAACAGACTTTAAAGCAAGAAGAAGCAGGACTTTAATTCAGCTGGTATGGACGGCACTATACAAGTGCAACGAATAAACAAAGAGTTAGAAGGCTCTTGTCAGCCTAAAATACTCCCTAGGATAAGCTTGGTAAAATAATAATAATGATTGTAGTGATGGCTGAGGTTTGTCATTGAAAACCTACAATTTTAAACAGCTGTGGCTCCCAAACTACGACAGATACTAGCCTGTATACCTCTACATTTACCCCCTTGATTTTGTGTTTCTCTTTGTCTGTAAAAACAGTGGACCAAATTTGCCCTTTGGGTGATTCTCCTGATTTAAACATCTCTTATTTCTTCTTAGCAGCAGCATGTAGAAGCAGGGTTGACTAACTAGTCTGTGACATGCTCTCAGTGTGCTCATTTCTGATTAAAATAAGTAGTTGCAAAGCTATTAAGGTATCTGAATCTAACTGGTTATAATTAGAACAAAACTGCCACAGTAACAAAGCAGCATGAACATGTGCTGTTCCTTTAGAGAGGAAGCAACTAAGAGCCACTTTGCAGATATAGCATTTTGCATAGCTAATAAATCTGATTAAGTTTCCAGATCATTCTGCATATGCAGAATGGCTTGAATTTAGAGATAAACAAGCCCTGGAATTTCTTTTTTGCGACAAGTCCCACTCACATAAAGTATTTCCAAGCAGAACTGCAAGAAGAATAGGACATTCTGAGCTCTCCAAAACATTGTGACTTTATTATTTTCATTTTTTAAATAATATATTTCAGCACTCCTGAAATCTTGATGATATATTGTTGTGACCTGAAACAATCTATTCAGAGCCAGCTTAAATTTAAGGAGTGTTTTTTTAACTACTTTCAGGGATTTGTAATTTGTTAGAATGTCTTTCGCTGGTTCTGTTCTCTTTGATGAGCCAAGGGCTTCTGTCAGAATATGCATCCCACTGAAGATACTGTTAATAATTGATTACAAGTTATTGGCCAAATAAAATCAGTCAAATATAGTTGTTTATTAAAGCTTTGAAAACACTATTATCATTAAGAAATATTAAAATAATCTGATTTTTAAAAATATTTATCTGGATCAATAATAACACTGCTCACATAATATGTCAAGAGAATCTGTCACCATCAAACTGCATGTTTTTTATAAAGAATTTCTGCATTTAAATACAATGAAAGTCTCTTTTTCTGTGTTGAATTCAATTACATCTGGATGAGCAACTGCACAGCAGATTTTGAGAAGGAGAGATAAATCTGTGTTGTGCAGAGATGTAGCTTTCCATGGCCTTTGCTTTACTGGGATGAATGGGAGCACAGGTTACAGCAGTGGAGATACAAAATCAGACAACATTTTGCATTGAGATTTGTGACATCGTTTGCATATTGAGAGAGTTTAAAAAGTAGAAACCCAATTGTATCAGCATCATCCCACAGGGGATAATCTAAGTCCACTATTTCCTAGTCAAGGATTTTTACTTATGCTTTCCTCATTGTTTCTTCTTAGGCATCTGAGGCAAATCTATGTATTTCTCAAAGCATGAGACACCTGAAAGTGCAGCTTTGCCCTTACTGATGAATGTGAAAACTTGCCACCAGTGGGTCTCCTCTTTATTGACTAGTGAACAAAACACTTGCAAGTGGAAAAGAGTCAAGAATGGGTAACTCTTCCTTGCCCATAATTAATTTCATTGCAAAACAAGAGGTTTGGTTTCCTAGGAGCTCCCTACATACACTGGCTGATACACTGAGGCAAAAAATGAACAGATGAAGCATTAAAATTACAACTTTGGTTATAACAGTACAACATCCAAACCTTGCCCTGCCTGGTAATGATGTAGCAAGAGTCAGTTTTTGGCAGTGACTGTCCCAGCCCTGCCTCCTAGCTCGATAAAACACTAACATACAGGCTTTCAGCAGGGCAGCTGCTCCCTGCGTGGCTCAAGTGTTCAGTCCCTGTGCCAAGAGCTTTTGCAAACCTTCCCAGTGTGTCTGGTAATATGAGCACTAAAACGAAAGCCAGGAAAGCCCAACTCTTAATCCCAGACCTGGCATTCACTTGCCATGTCTAATTATATGTTGCATTAAGCATTCGTGAAGAAAGAAAAAATCCATAAGTGATTGACTGTAATAAAAGGGATTTAACAGTCTGTCCACAGTTCAAGTTGCACACTAAATAAGCAAAGCTTGCCCTGTGATTGTGACTCTGGTCACAACAATGTGCCCTGGAGTTCCAGTCACACTCTTCTTACCTTGGCTGAGAGCTGGTATGAAATGTGTTCTTTTTTCCATATGTATGACACTATACTCTGTCCGTATGGTGGGCTCTAGAAACCTGTTATGCTGTACATGGGTTTCCCAGGCAACACTTGCAGTACAGGCTTCAGTATCCGAGTTATTTGTGTTGACAAAGCACATAGAATCTCCCATTACCACAGTTGTTCACTCCAGCATTTTCCAGTTTTCAAACTTTTGTAAGAGTGAAGATTATGTAATATTTAATAGGGGGAGAAACTAAGGCAGCTGTTGATAAATCTGCTCTGGTACATGGCTATTGCACAAGCTACCATCTTACACTGTCTCCTCATGGGATTTTTTTTTGTTTGCTTGTCAATGGAAAATGCAAGAGTGATTTGGAAAAATTTCACCAACTGCATTTGCGTACTCATAATCTGAAAGAGAACTAACACATAAGAAAAAAAAATAAAAGCATTAAAACAAAAACATTAAAAATGAACTTAATGCTTGATCATACATTCTTAACAATTTTTAGGCAAAAGAAAGGAAATAAAGCACTGTATTTTAAACTAGCCTTCTTTATGATATGTCTACTATTGAAATAAAAGAGTCTGAAATCTGGCATGCAAATAAGAGTTCAGTGAGGAGAAAGATCTACTAATTCTGTAGCAAGCACACAAAAACCTGCAAGAAGTATGCAGCATGTGCTCATCATTCACGTGTGCACTTTCTTGTTAAATCTGTGCTAGACACAAGGTCTCACCAGCAGGACAGGGTACAATGTGACCATAGGCTGTGGCTCTGCCCTGGGTGCTAGGTCCTCTTGTAGGTGTCTGGCTCTGCCCCAGCCCTTCTGCAGGGATCTGTCTCTCCCCCAGAGTGGTAACTCCTTGCTGCCTATCTCGGAAGATGACATTGGGGTCTGTGTACTTCAGGAGACACAGAAATTACTTCGCCTCTTCCCCCCATCTTTCTGTTTTGGACTAGTCCTAGTTGTACAGCAAGATTGATTTTATCCATTTAGAAGAGAGCAAACATTGAACAAACAGCAGCTTTTATAAAGGACCAAAACAAAGCTAATTTAAACTTTTTCTTAACAGCAATCCTGAAGGACCCAGGACAGGAAAATTAATGGAAGAAGGTGCAGTTTAAGTTACCAAAAGCATTGGCAGACAGCCACTTAATCGCAGAATTGTCATGTCAATTTAAACCCTTCCCCTGGCAGGGATTCAATTTTTCTCATCTCTCCTGGGAGCTTGAAAAGGTCAGAGAGAGAACATTATGCTGTGTTCACATACGAGCTTGATCGTCTTTCTAGAAAGCCGTCAATGCTCGAGGCTTCGGCTAGCAAAACGGGAATGGAAACAGCCAGAGAACCTAACTGGGACTAACACTGTTCAGCTACTGTTAACACTGCAAGCCCATGACAGGCAGCTCTAACCTTCGATGGGTCCTCAACAGGTGCCAGGCACCCACAGGACCCCATGGAGCTCTTGGAGCTGCTTCAGCTGACAAGGCCACCCATAATCATTTTAGGCATTTCCGATTGCATTTGTGCACTTCTCCATGTACTGGGGTCTGGAGCACATGTCATCCTGGAGGTACTCTCCCTGGCCTAGGGAAAGAGGGAGTTTTGCTGTTGAATCTTGTGGTTTATGTTTGGTTTCCCTGTTTCTGTATCTAGTGAGACAGGCCTATCTCAACGTTAAAGATTAGAAGGGAACAGAAGGAATACCTGATGCATATATGTTCACCTGTATATCCTACAAAGCGTACAAATAACCTACACCTTTCCCAGATTACATGTGTTGCAGAACACTGTTATCACTGTGCAGCAAAACTGCACTCAGAGCCATAGCAGAAAAAAACCCATATCTCTTCTACATGTGACTTATATTCCTTATATTTAGTAATGTCATGGAAAATGGGCATGGAAAACCTCCAGATGGGACAAAACACAAAATCTGTCTGCTTAGGAGCAAGAGATGTGACAGACTCATTGCAGAGGGCTTCCTTCTCTCTGCTGCTCCCTCCATGCCCAGTTCAGGTTTCTGCCCAGCCCTCCATGGGAACAGGGATAGGGACTGTATCTGCAAATACAACAACCATCAGATTGTGGAAATTGCAGATCAATACAAGAAGTTTAGTTCTTGTTTAGTCATTTTTTTGTATGCAGGAAAGCATGCACACATACATAAGTCTCTATTCACAGAAAGCACTTGTAGCATAACCCAGAACAAAAACTCTGCAAGTTGTCTTACTGAATTGCATTTTTCAGAGTTGCCAGGGAAAGGAAGATTGAAGCAACATGTACTGAAGCTGGGCTGAAGCCCAGGAAGAGGTGCTAAGGGAAGGCTGAGCACAGCCAGACCCTGGAGAAAATAGACACATGTTCTGCATCGCCCCACATAACTGTCTTCTGCCTCCTTCTCCACTCTCCTGGCCTTGGAGAAATACCAGAAAATCTTATTCCCAATACAAACACATCACAGAGCAGTCAACAGGAAATGCAGGAGAGCCTATGGTCTGCCTCAGTTCATTTTACCAAAGGCATCGACCACATACTCCCCCTCCTATGGCTTCCCAGGAAGCATCTTTGTTTCTAGTCATGTGCAAAATTTTCTAGGACCTGTCAGGACTGGCAAAAATATTCTCTAAGCACTTAATAAAGGTTTATACTCTACACCCACAAACATGCCAAAGCTGACCTTGGCTCATCACCATACATCCAGTAGAGAGAGCTGCCACTTACCATCCATCTTGTAGCTCCTGAACGATGATAGAAAGGACATTTTTTCTCCCCAATTAGTCCACTCAGTCTAAAAAATTTTCATCATCACTTTGGGAAATTCAACAAGAGGATATTGCTTTTTTTTTTTTTCCTTTTGATGTCATCTTTATAGGTTTCAGGAAGTTTAAAAGCTTAAAGAAAGGATTAGGAATTAACCTACCCTTGTGCCTATCTAAAAGTTTTATAAAAGCCTAGTTTAACATAAATAAATTTCTGTGACACACATGCTCATTATTTCATACTTTTAAAAGTATCTTTCTTCTTAATACTTTCTAGTAATTCAATGTATCTGTAAATGACTGGTCATCAGCTATATTATTCATTACACTGAACCTACAGGGACATGATTACCAAAAGTGGGGGTAGATAACTGGGCCTTCTACCAGAAAACCACATACATCTGTGTATACAGATAAAGAAAGAACAGTTTTATATTACGACATTTTTGTTTTAGAGGTGATACAGGTTGATTTGCTACATTCTCTCAAGCAATCATGAACATTTTTGTTAGGTTGTTGTTTTTTTCTCCCAGGTATTCCTACTCTATGAAATTTACAATGCAGTATAAGGGTGTATATTTTCACAAAGCATAAATCCTTCTCTTAGGCACAGTCTGAAAATCACTTGGGGTCTCCTGTGGCCCCTGGTGCGATAACTGTGCCAACAGCAGAGGGAGCATTAAACTCATTGCCCATGGTAAGTGTGGGGAGTGATACCCATGTTCCTATAATCCTTGTATGGGTAGGATGAGCTCATTAGCCTTCTGGCAGTCATCCTAGGAGAAGGAAAACTCTGATTCCAAACCCGGGCAGATGGAGCTCGTTTAGCCCTGTGAGGCCTTCCTTCTAAGAGGTTAAACCTCTTCGCTGCCAGCGTCCAAGCTTGCTAGGCCCTGGCAGATGAACCTTAGGACTAAAGGGTGGGTCCAGCTCTGCGCATGCTGTGTCTCACCTAAAAAAAATCCATAGCGCAGGCTCGAGGGTGCTATCCGCTAGCCTCTTTTTATCAGCGCACTTGGAAAAGGCGCTGATGAGGAGCGTGGGTGGAGCCCTCCCTGGATCTTCATTTGCGAAGCCTAGCCACGACAAATCCTTCTCTTTTCTCTCCTAAATTGCCATTTCTCGTTGCTAAATAAAATTATGATCACTTCTGTCATACTCTATATATTAGCACTGACTGATCAAAGACGAACCTTGTAAGACAAGTGCCAGTGTAAATATGTATATTTTAAGGAAATTTAGACTTTGAACTGAAGGAATAAAAATCAGAACTGCAAACTCATCTTGGTATTTGGCCATTTTTTGAAAGAAGACAATGAGGGAAAAATCTACACTTTAAATAGTCGCTTTGTTGAGCTTGATATTGAAATCCTGTGGACTTTCATAAAAGGTGCAGAAATATCACAAACAGGGAAGCAGTAAGAGGAAGAAGTAAGCACCAATCTAAAAACTGGCTCATTGAGAGTACACTGTGGGAACTGTTTGCAGCTTTTCACTGGTGGAGTTAAAAAAGAAACACAACAGAAAACAAAAATGAATGATCTGCTTATTGTTTTTGTACAGATTTATTCCCATCCAGACTCCTTGGGATCATCCTAAAATTACTCCTCGAAGCCTGCAAGCTCTAGAGTTACTGTAAGAAGGATTGGAAAGCACATTTAACACATAAAGAAACGGAAGAATACATTGGATTATCTCTGTAGTAAGTGACTCACAACTATAAGCTGGATAGGCTACATGCTGTGTGCCTTGAAACAGCTCATTTATTGGGAAGCTTTTGTCCTGAATTTATAGAATCATAGAATCATAAAATCATCCAGGTTGGAAAAGACCCTTGGGATCATCAAGTCCAACCATTAACCCTACTCTAAAAAGTTCTTTGCTAAACCACATCCCCCAACACCACATCTAAAAGACCTTTAAAGACATCCAGGGGTGGTGACTCAACCACTTCACTGGGCAGCCTATTCCAGTGTCTGACCACTCTTTCTGTGAAAAATTTTTTCCTAATATTCAGCTACATCCCTCTGGCTGCAACCATGCACCATGTGTGGCCCTCCCTAGGACTGGCACCATTTTTTAAATTTCAAAATTATGCCTTTGGCCATTCATGGACCCAAAACTCCATAATCTTGGTGGATTATCCTAAGAAGTTAGTTGAAGATTTTAAATTTTATTTTTTGCACAAGGCTGTAAGAATCTAATTCAAATGTATTTAGGCACACAAGAGTGAACTGAGCTTGTGAGGCTCTAATTTCTGTACATTCACAGACATAAATATAAGATAAAGTAGTGATACAAATCACTATTCAGGTACAGTCTGAAAATCACTTGGGGTTTCCTGTGGCCCCTGGTGCGATAACTGTGCCGACAGCAGAGGGAGCATTAAACTCATTGCCCATGGTAAAGTGTGGGGAGTGATACCCATGTTCCTATAATCCTTGTATGGGTAGGATGAGCTCATTAGCCTTCTGGCAGTCATCCTAGGAGAAGGACAACTCTGATTCCAAACCTGGGCAGATGGAGCTTGTTTAGCCCTGTAAGGCCTTCCATCTAAGAGGTTAAACCTCCATCCTAAGGACTTTGCTGCCAGCGTCCAAGCTTGCTAGGCCCTGGCAGATGAACCTTAGGACTAAAGGTGGGTCCAACTCTGCTCATGCTGTGTCTCACCTATGAAAAAAATCCATAGTGCAGGCTCGAGGATGCTGCGATCCTCTTTTTATCAGCGTGCTTGGAAAAGGTGCTGATGAGGAGCGTGGATCGAGCCCTCCCCGGATCTTTGTTCACAAAGCCTAGCCACGACAACGACGATGACAAATCGCTATTTCAATGTCCACACATAGCTCTCTGCTAAATACAACAAAGAACTCCCAGATAATATTTTTATTTGTGTGTTGATGTACTGCAGCCAGGCAATTTCATTCTCTAAGAATTGCGTAGCAATATTTATCCAATTATCCAAGTTTTGTATAACAAATATAGATTTACTTTCAGATACAGTGTCAGCTTTTGAATAACAATATCATAACATTCTTTTTGAAAAGCCATAAAGATTGCACTGTAAAAATCAAATATATCAAATTAAACTCTTGCCACAGAATACCATATTATAGCTCCTGTCAGGCTTTCAGCACTGCCATAGCAAGCCTTGTCTATCCCCTGTGCATTGCAGCAGCGACTGGCCATGCAGCTACCTGGGTCACAGTATGAACTGGACCCTTCACCAGGAGAGGACAGTGGCCCACAGCATGATCCTTGTATTTCAGCCATGTGGCAGCAGAATATAATTCATCCTTGATCCCAGTTTTGATGGCATCTAAGTAAAAAAACTTGTATTTGCCCCATACATCATCCAAGCCATATAGGTAATCAAGGTTGCAGCTATTACCCCACAATGAGAAAGAGAGAAGCAGAGTAAGACATCCCAAGAACAGAAAGCACTTAAGGCCATTTTCCCCTATCTTTCTTACTTATTGCAGATTATATCTATGTTAGTGCTTTAGCTTAGATGAGGACTGACACTTCGAATTGAACCTCCCTGTAGTACCTGCTGCCCTCATGTTTGCTTCCTATATCAGTATCCAAGTACACAAACTGGATTCCTTCAGAATAAACCCAAGCCAGGAGATAGCCTCCAGCAGTGTCTCTACAGCACTTCTGTCAGCAACAGAGATTCACTACACAGAACAAGACCAGATCAGTCCAAAAAACCCCATGAAAATGGGTAACAAGGATACTGGCTCTTCAGCTGCAACTGTTCTGCTCTGCATATCTGCACTTACTGATCTGCACTACTGACTAACATACAAGCCTAACCTGCACCGTGTCAAAGCACATGGGCATTTTTTACCAAATGCTTGGCAGAAAGAGTGTGACAGAGTATGTATTTCTTACCACATAAACCACTTAGCCTAATCCCTTTGTGTGATGGACTCCTGTTGCATCTTCTGTTCAGCATCATATGAGTTTCTTGGACAACGTCCATCCTTTAGATGTTGGCTAGTATACATGCTTATTTTCAAAGGAGTTTTTAATCCACTGATGTTTAAAAGATTTATTAGTTTAATTAATAGTTTATTTTCTGGTTTATTAGTACCCTTTGATGTTACTGGTTATTACAAAACTTCTATAAGGGCTGTTTATTACTCATGCCATTCAGGGATCTATCAAAGTATGATTTAAGGCAGCACATACATTGCTTGATGAAGAGGAGATCATAAATTCTTTTCACTCATGAAAGAGAACATTTTGTAGGACATTTTCATAATGGTGAAATAAATAGCAAGTCTGCATTGGGACTGTCTGAGGGAACATAAAGCCAAGTAAAGGAGGGAAGTGAATTTTCCAAGTGCTGCTGTCTAATGGGTATGGAGGAATACCTGGGTAAGAAAACTACAAGATGTTTTGGCAGTGGAGCACCACTGTTGGAGACTGAGGTCTGGTGTGCTGACAGCAACAGTCAAGTAACTTCCAAATGCATGTCATATTCTTGCTGTAAGAAGGCAGAGAATAGTGTCTAACCTCCACCATCAGCAAGAGAATTACTGCTGCACACTGTGTGAAGTTACGTCTCTTTCAAAAGAAGGGTGGCAGTTAATAAGGAGTGTTCCTGAGGCTCTGAAAACTGGAAAAACACATTGCTTTAACCACAACAAAAATTTAAAAAGCTTATCATACATCCAGTTACATTACTTTCTCATGCTGAATGGTGCTTACTAAGTTACTAGCTTTCTGTTGTGAGAAAATCAGCTGTCTACAATGATCATCACACCACTATAAAAAGATCCAGTATCATCATGTGTGAAAATTTGGAAATGTTGATTTTCTTTGGCTTCTAGACAGATGAAAAGTAGAGAGCAGCTATAAGCATGTCCAGATTTAAAATATTATTCAAAATTTTGCCCGTAAGTTTTGGACAAGGTTTTACATGTCAGTGGAACAACTGATAAAAAAGATTTTCTGATGTGCTAATGAAATGCAGACTGACTGGAAAGCTGAGAGCCAAGTCTCAGGCTCCCAAATGAAAGAGGTCAAATTTTAGGAAGTCTGAGTAAATGTGAACAACTGAAAACAGTGGGAGTTACAGGCTTTCAGCAGCTCTCTAAAGCAGATAATATTTAGAACTTAATTGCAAACTTGGTATTAGTCTAGATGCTAAAGATAAAAGGCATTACAATGATCAATCTATCAAATTCCAATTCCAAATCTATTCTGAGGTATACCTGCCTTCACAAATCCACTGTAAACACAGCCTTCATCTTTTGACAGTAAAACAGCAGCACAGAATCAAACTCTGAAAAAATGATACCTCTCATATCCCATAACACAGAACAAAAAGAAAGATTATGCATCTAAATTGTAGCAGATTTGGTGCTGACAAAGTTGCTAACTCCTTAGAAGAAATTTTTTCAGGGTACACCCTGTTCTTGAACTCCATCTCCTAATCTGAAGATGTTCTCACTGACATCTCTGACACAACCCCACCAGAACTGCCCTGAGAGCAGCTCTCTCAGGTTCAGATCTAAATTAGCTCATCATAATGTAAAAGCAGCACTTTGCAACTTCTCATCTTAAGAACAGTCAAACCAAGTAATGAAGCACTTGCTTCAGTGTGATGTGACTACATGAGCAAGATTTTCATCTTTGCTTCTAGATAGACTGAAATGTAACTCCTGTAGAGCAAATATGCTCTAATAGTTTAATATGGGGAAGATACAGGTGAGTATTATGGATCAAATTTCATCTGAATGCTGGGAATCCTGCAGTCATCATAATACTGAGTCAGCTTTTAGCCTTTCCTATTGCTGGTGACTGCAACCACTTGATTCCTAAAATTAAAAGACAATGAAAGAGGAAGAACTAATTTACTCAGAGTTTGCAGAAGGACAAGGGAGCAGAAACAAAAAGATGGTACATTGCAAATGCCTGAGAAAGAGCCAAGGAAACAGATTCCTAGCACATTCCTACTTTTGGGATATAAAACACCTAGCAGATTTTCATGTGATCCTTCGTATGGCAGAGTAGCCATACCTCTGTCATGGCCTAAAACCATCCCTCTGTGTTTCCCTATCAGTGCTGTGACTATGACATATGGTGCCACTATGAAATGGCTCCAGCAAACATCTCTACATTGATTTCTTTGCTTTTGATGTAAATTGTTAAAAATAAGAAGTTCACATCAGGCCATTCTGACCTTGGAACGCGAGGGCTTCAAATAAATGCAGTCTCCTTTCTTTCTTGATACAAATGTACTAGTACAAAACACCAAACAGGAGCCTGCAAATTTCTGGCTAATTTAAGTATCTATGGGAAAATGCATATTCTAAAAATAAGATTATTCTAAGGCTGGGGTTTTTTAAATGTTTATCTAAATATTAACAGATTTGTTTAATGGATCTCATAAATATGAATGTGTCTTTGTTGAGATGGACAATAAAAATATTAGTTTGTGACATTCTCCTAATTTTTGGACTTGAAGTCATTTTGTTGTGAACAAATAAACTTTGGTCATCTGTGGTTTTAAAGTAGAGCAAGACTTAAAGATTGTATGTCTTTATATTCACAATATCTTCGTCTTGATGGATGTATTACTTATATTCTGCCTTATAATTACATCTGTAAATAAATTGATGAGTTTGAGTTTGTGTGTCTGTGAAAAAAACAACTTAGCCTCCAAAACAGGTAAAGATTTTAAATATAGAAATAAGGTCAAAATTACCCTCGTGAAATTAAAACACTTTCAGAGTTCTTGCCTAATTGAGTACCAATTAGGATGAATTTGCCTGCAGTAATGTCCTAGCTGAATCAACAAACATCATTAACTACAAACAATTTCTAAATCTGTTCCATTTTCTCTGACCCAATGATATGCTAAGGCTTGGATACCAGGTCCAAGCCAATAATTGACATCTAGATGAACTATGTCAGATTATATTTTGGTAACTGACAATTGAATTTAACTTTCTTATAATGCTTGTGGTGCAGCAGCAACCAGCAGATCTTTTTTCAATCTACCAGTAATCAACTTTTTCCTTATTTAAAGGCCTAGATATATTGCAAGATTGGCGATTAGGACTGAAATAGATGGTAAACCAGACAATGGTTAATGAAACCAGAGAGTGGTTAAAACCACAAAGACAGAAATACTCCTTTGGATTTCTCGCCCGAGCCATGGCCAGGCTCTGGGTAGAAAACCAACTAGGAGGACAATGCCTCCTAGTCATACTGACTTGCTGAATTTGGTAATTAAACCCTATAAAAGCTGGACCTACTTGTAGTGACTTTGGAGACCTCACCCATGGATGGACGCATCGCATGGGAAATTCCCAGTTGCCAGGGAAAGGCTTTCCAAATCCTCGCTGCAACCGGAGCTCCCCAATGAATGAGGATCTGGATGATTGTAAAGTATTGGGGCAACTTGTAATCTTCCTTTCTCAGTCACTATCACTTACTCTGTGTAGCAATGACTAGATGCATTGCCTAGCCTTGCATTGTTGCTTAGTAATGTTAGCTTATTTCTGCTAAGTAATGTGTTGTTTTATTTCTTGTATTATTTTGGAATAGAAAGTAAACTAGGCTTGTTCTTCCAGTTGGTGCCTGTGTTTGTTCTGTCATCCCCTTCAACTGGCAAAACACTTAATACATTCTTTAAAAGTAACTGAAGAGTGTGATGTCCCTTGATCACAATATATTAACATAAAGCATAGGTTTAGACTACATCATTTAAGAAACAATCAATTTATTAAAGATGTATCTCTGGTTTTGCCATGGCAATGAAAGCCATTTTCAACTGCCTGCATTAATTTTGCAACAGATTACAGTGGAGATCTATACAACACATTAATGTAATGGGAAGGTTCCAGTGCTCCTCTTTACACTTCACAAGTCAGTAAAAGGTATCACTTCTTATTAAATAGACCACCAAAGGATTTTGATAGCTGCAAGCTACAGCTACTCTTATTTGTTTATTTAGAATGATGCAGGAATCAGTGCTAAAGATTAGTCACATTAATATTGATGATAACATGCACAGAAAAAGCTTCTATTTGGTCTACAACCACAGATGGCTGAAAAAAATTATTTGTAAAGCTATATAGCACAATTAAACAATGATATGCCTGTTGTAACTAGCAAAATGCAAAAATATCAGGAGTTTTTATCTGAGAAATCAGAATGCATGAAGTCAAATTCAGATGACAATGTGAGGGCATGCAAGAAGCTACAAAGCACCAGCAGTCATGCTTTCCAGTCTCATGGAAGCAGAAAAGCAGACACATGAAGCAAACAAATCCCATCAGCTGCATCTGTTGTCTTCTACTTAAATTATCCAACCATTGAGCAGTGCTGCAAAGATCCTATTTATAGGTTCGGTGGCTGCTTTCAGACTCTGCCTTGCACAGATTACGTTGGCTAAAAGATGACAAAAAAAGTACTGACCCCCACATGCATTGAAAAGAAGAAGGAGTTAGATCGCATAGTTTCAGATTTACTCTTACTCCGTGGGTATCCATGACTTCCCCCCACAGGCGGTTAACAGTGTTTTTGAACAGAAGAGCTGCTTTCTCCCCTCAGCTTAGAAAATAAATGAGTGCACATTTAATGCTATAGTACAATAGTACCTTGGCTAAAAAATTAGAGTCACAGACAACTGCCTGAATTCTGGAAATAGGATGTGATGGACCAATGTAGCTATTGGGGTTACAGAAGAGAAGAATGGAGAGGGTTGCGATGACACATGAGAGCTGGGTAAAAACAGGAAGGAAATTATTAGGTCTGGGTGGTCATTGTTCCTTCAGAAGCAATCAGAAACATCAATCATTCAGGTTAGCCTCTGAAAAAACTATTGTCAAGGTAAAGGGAGTCATGCACTGGGATACTGTCTAGTGAGTTTTTAATACTAGTTATATTAAGAACAAGTATGGTATAAGTGTCCTGATTAGGCTTCAGCCAAAGGAGTGGATTGCATGGGTAACACTAGCTTGAATACTAACAAAAAGATCACTGCTTTAAACCAAATCCAAACCTTTGCGAGAAAAAGAACCAGCCAATCTCCTGAATTAATACAGTGAAGTTCAGTGTGAGACGCTGAACCTTGGTTGATAAAGCAGTTTGGCACAGACATACAGGGCAAAGCAAAAAGTATGTGGGTCTGATTAACAGAGAATGGAGGAAGAGGAGCATGTTGTGCTGCAGAAAATTCTCACTGGTAGCAGAGGACCAACAGCATCAAATAGCTTTTGAAACAGTTTAATAGGCACAGAGGAAATGCTTCATTTTCTCATCAATGCCTCCAAACAAACCAGTTGCAGTAGTTCATGATGCTTGTGCTTACCTTAGAGAGCTATATCAACACAGCCCTAAGTCTGTCACTAACAATTCTGAAAAATGACAGAAAAAGTCTTTGTGGTGAATTGACAATGCTCTGGAAATGGGCAGTACAAATACTGAATATGAGTGAATAAGTCAAAATCCTTGGAAAAGACCACAGGGAGGAAAAAATACAATTTATAATAAAAGGGAAGCCTTACAGACACTAAGAAACAAGAAATGTGACTGATGGCAAGGAATTGAACTAAGATCAATTTACTCTTCCTGCCCCTGAGATGGCAAGTAGAAGGAGGAACACTCTGGGTTAGTCATCTTCTGGTCAGTAAAGGCCTCTAAAGTCCTTTCAGAAACAGGGACAGTAGTCCTTTCCCTAAGAAGTCTTACACTTAGAGCAAAACATTCAAATAGGCAAGAAAAGGCGCAGTGCAAGGCAATATTTTTGTTTCACTTTCCCAAGTAAAGTCAGCTTTTCACAGGCAGATCTGGCCTCAAAGGATAATATAAATGATCCAACAATTTCACGGATCACAGAATAGTAGGAGCTAGAAACGGCTCCAATGTCCAACCCCCCTTGATTAAGCAGGTTTGCCTAGATCAGCTTGCACAGGAACACACCCAGGCAAGTTGTCAAAGTTTCCAGAGAAAGAGACTCCACAGCCTCTCTGGGCAGCCTGTTCCAGTGTTCCATCAGCCTTCCATCAGGAAGTTTCTCCTTATGCTTAGGTGGATCTTCCTGTGTTCTAGTTTGTGCTCACTGATCCTTGTCCTATCACTAGGGACCACAGAAAAGAGACTGGCCCCATCCTCTTGATACCTGCCCTTTAGATAACGACTGATAAGATCCCCTCTCAGTCTTCTCCAGGCTAAACAGCCCCAAGTCTCTCAGTCTTTCCCTGTAGAAGAGATGTTCCAGTCCCCTCAGTATCTTCATAGCCTCCACTAGACTCTCTCCAGCAGTTCCCTGTCTCCCTTGAAATGGGGAGCCCAAAACTGGACACAACACTCCAGATGTGGCCTGACTAGAGGAGAGTAAAGGGGGAGAAGAACCTCTCTTGACCTGCTTGTCACACTCTCATTAATGCATTCCAGGATACCATTGGCCTTCTTGGCCACAAGAGCACACTGCTGGCTCATGGTTAACTTGTCCACCAGGACAAGTCAAAGAGAGATGTCAGCTACTGGAAGGATGCTGCGTGGCAGAAGGCTTACTGGGAAAGGATAAAGGAGGTATGATTTACAGGGAGTTCAGATAGAAAACCAGAAGCCAAATAAGAAAGCTTCAGTGCTTCTCCTTTACTTGTGCTTGGTGATACCTCTCTGTCATGGTGACTTCAACAAAGCACCAAGGGCAAATCTTAAAAGTGTCTGAAAGGCAGCAGAACTACTGAAACCCATGGATACCACAGCAGCAGACAATCTTGCCAGCATGTCAGAGTGCAGAGGCTCCTGACTTTACAGTGGAAGTCATCAAGCAGGAAGCCATCAAGCAGGAAGCCTGCAAGACTTCATCAGGCAGGGAATCATGCTAGAGGACTCTGGCATACACAGAGGCTTGTTTTCCATGTTGAAGACAGAAGCAAAATAAAACCAGTAAGAAGCATGGGACTGGACTTTTTTCACCTACAAAAAGGGTTGGTTTTCTTTTAACTGCTGGTGCTAGGCACTGAAACAACAGGTAAAACTGCAGCCACAGGAACTTCTGAGAAAGGATGCCTGCAGGCAACTCCCTCAGAACTGTCATCCTCCCCTACTCCTGAAGCCCACAGAAAAGAAGAATCTTTCAGCATGTGGTAAGAGTCAGCAAATTAAAGCTCTCATGGACCAAAGAAAAGTAAAGAAAACTCTACCATGGGACTCACATTAAGCCTTTTTTTACCTCTTGCTACCAGAGGAACTAGCTTGAATATCTATAGTGTCCGTAACTGTTATGTTACCATGTAGAAAGAAAGGCTTTTGTAGCGAAATCATAGCCAAAGCTACTTAGTGATTAGCAGCTCAAAACTATCACTTTCAACTCCATATATTCAACAGCATTGCTGCACTGTGCCTTGTAATTGATCCAGCTCACCTTGCAAGAACAATGAAGTCTAGGAACAAATTTACCATGGGTTTAGTGGGACTGTGACCCTCCTTTTCCCAATTAATGATTGTCTTGTGTGACACATGGACTCCCACATCCCTGATACTCTCCTGCTGCCAGTCTTTCCCTTCAGGTCAGGGCTGTGTATCTCCCTTTACTAGGCACACCTCAGGGTGATGAAAGCATATATAGTAATCAGCAGATCCACACTTAACAAAATAAAACAAGGAACTAATTCAAAGACCTACTTAGAAAAAGTTTTTTAATGACCTCACTATAAAGCGGCCTTAGGAATATGAAACAGAATGATTGCACTGTGAAATCAAAGAGGCAATATTGATATACATCTGGGTTCATTTTTTATAATATTTTTTAACTTCTTGAATTAACTGCATCTTCTCTGTTGTGCCAAATCCAACATACAATTAATTTTTATCAGACATTTATTATTGTAACTTATGAGGCTTGAGTACTGGAATACTTCAATATATATGTACAAAATGCATTTTTGGTTACGTACATCAGCTGGCACTGCACCAACTGTTAGGGTAGCTCAAAGTGTCATTGCACTCTTAGTATCCCAGTGGGGTTTAATTGCAGTAATTTATCTTACCTACTCAAGCCAGAAATAGCTGTGAAAAATTATTTCCCTGAGCAAAGTAAAAAATATAAGAAGTATACGATTTTGCTATTGTGTTCAGCTTTTTTTGTATGTTACTAGAAAGATACAGATTACCTTTATTTTCACATCTGGAATTTACTGTAATAGAAAATATTAGTGAATTGTTCTTGCTGCTAAATAAAGCATCATACAATTACTACTATGAGTGTTGCTGATTTTAGGACCATGCTGGCATGAGAGTAAAGGTAAAAGAGTGTGTTTTCAGATTACATCTGAGAAAACAAGAATAATCATCATATAAATGAGTGTATTTTTCTCAATTGTCAGTTACAAGTCCCCATGTGTTGACAAATGGAAAATAACACATTCATTGCAGCCAACCTAAAATAATCCCAGTGTGAAGAAAAGCAGTAGCAGACCTGCCAAGACATACAGCATCCCAGTGTGACCATACAGACTTCATTGGTCACAAGCAGAGAAGAGTGCACAGTAACATTTAAATGATGATGGGGCTGCCAACATAGTTATACCTGGGAATCACAGTTCGTACTACAAAATAGCAGAATATCACATCTGCATTTTGACAGGTGTTTACTTGAATGTTTGAAAACTTAGGAAGCTAAATCATTAGGCTGCTGGAAAAGTGGTGCACATCTTGAGTCTTGAGACATAGAATAGGTTTTCCATCATCTCTTTTGCTCAAACTCAGAGTAAGTTCAAAAATTATGTCTTCTCTTCATATGTAATACATTGTCCCATGAACTCATCACACTTGTATTTGTTGATTAAGGAACCTCAGTGCTATGAATTAAGTAGTAATTGCTCACAAAACAAGAATTGCTAGAGAAAGTTTCTAGCTTGTTGAAATGCATAGATCTGTATCCCAGGAGTGTCTTACTAGAAACATCTTTGTTATCTTCATGGCTTAACTGTGTCTTACACTTTCCCAATTAATAAGATTTCATAACCCCTGAGGTTTATGTGCAAGCAGGACTTGTCAGTAAATTTTGAATTAAAGATACTCAAGAAAGGTAACTGTCTCAGCTAATAAATCCCTCAAGTAACAATTAGTGTTATCGATGTTTTATACATAGTTTATGATCCCAGTAAAATTACCAACTGTTGTCTTTCATACATTCAGCCAGACACACTCATAAGGTTTAATTCCTAGGATTGCAGAAACATGTCCTGCCTACTGAAATCACAACCAACAGGGGTTTTTTTGCCAATTAAGGCTGTGTCCCTCACAGAAGCGACCAGCGCTACTTCATACTGCACTGACAATGCAGCAAAGCTGTTACCAAGTCAAACCCCAAAGGCTTCATCCCAAGCCACTGAAGTGAGGAACAAACTCTTGCAGATGTAGATCCAGAATAATTTAAAATGTAGGGAAAAGAAAGAAAGAAAGAAAAAAAAAAAGTAAAAAGGCAGACTTTTTATATCCGTTATTCCTTCTCTATACACCATATTCTAGGCTTCTTCACTCTACCTCTGAGACTATTGCTCATACTGAGACCAATCAGCTCAATTAGGGAAAGACTGATTGACACAATTTCTCCTCTTGTCTGAGGACAACAGGTTTGCACAGAATGTAACAGAGGCTAATAGTACAATAGAACTATAGCATGCCCGTGGTTCAGGGGTCAGTTAAAACATGGTTTGGGGGTTTTAAATCTTATTATCTACCAGCTAGGGAAAACACTACTTAGAAAACCATAAAATGAAAGTACCTGATTTCAACCTATTTTGTCCTTATGTCCACACATCATCCAGATTTATTCCATTTAATAATTAACTTAGTGGTTGCATGTAGTGAAATATTTCCTAGCACACTGCAAACCTTGTATCTGAAGTTCAGAGTTGTCACAGGCTCCACTCTGGCATTTATGAATATTTGACCTTGGGCAAAGTGAAGTGATAAAGAGATCATGTACATCTGTCAGTAATCCAGATTTTTCTTTTTTTCCTCTACAGTAACTCAAATACCACCAGCATAATGGATAAGGCAGTCTTAAGAGTAGAATCACAGAATAGTCTGGGTTGAAAGGGACTTTATAGATCTTCTCTAGTCCCCTCCAGCTGTAGGCAGGGACATCTTCCACTAGATCAGGTTGCTCAAAGCCCCATCTGACCTTGGACTTTGAACAACCTGATCTGAGGAAGGAATTAGCAACAAAAAAATAAACCATCCATAACATCCCTGCAGCAGACACTGAAGTCCTTTTGTTTATACTAGAATTTATTAGAATTTGTCATAGCTTGGGTAAATCATTTTAGAAATTACTCAGTCAAGAACACAGATAGTTTTAGTTTATATTAAAGAACTACTGTCAAGGAAAAACAGTGTGAGCCACAGTATTTACTTTTCTATATTTTTTTCTTGCATGTGTGTGTGTGTGTGTCCTTTTCCACCCGCGCAGTGTCAGCAGGATTCCAAAACTCTGGAAGACTGTTTAAACTTCAAATCAAAGACAAGTACAGTAAACCTTTAAGTAGTGAAAGCATTTCTATTCAGGTTAGGTTTTTTGTTGGTGTTTTTTTTTAAACCCTACTTTTTCTTGAAAAAAACCCTACCCATTAGTGGCTTAAATTGATTGACAGTTGTGGTGGGTTGACCTGGGCCTAGCGCCAGGTACCCACCAAGGTTCTCTATCATGTTCTCGCCCCACACCTCCCATGGCATGACAAGAGGGAGAGAATGGATGGAAACAGCCCATGGGTTTTAGTAAAGGAAGTTTAATAAGCAAAATAAAGAAAGGCAAGGCTGCACGCATGAAGCAAAGCAAAGCAAAATTGAGCTTTAGTCTCTACTTCCCATAACAGGTGATGTCTGGCCCTTTCCCGGGAAGCAGGGCTCCAAAATGCATAGTCGTTGCTTGGGGGGCAGACGTCTTCTTCCTGCCCCCTTCCTTCCCCCCCTCTGCCCTTTATCCCTGAGGATAAAGGTTTTCTGGGTTTTACTCCATATCAGAATTTTTTGTGTGTCTTAATTAACTTCAACTTTATAAAAATTCCTAGTGACATAGTTTAAGATACCCAAGATGGACCTAAAGGAGGACAATAAGTAATCAAGAGAAATTGTCATACAATATTCTGAATGCCAGATTTACAGCCTTCACAGCAGCTTCTTGTTTATCAGCTATGGATTGCTGATAACAATCCAAATGAAAACAAATAACTAGCAAATCAATTTTTCTTCTATCTGTATTAATTTTTATATTTATATGTATATATATATATAAATCTGACCAGAGGGTGAAAGAGTTATGGAAGAAAAAAATTAAATTCCTGATAATTCCTGCTATTCTTTGCATCCTTTGCTAAGTTGAGCTCTANCCAGCAGGACAAGAGCCTGTGAGCCTGATGCCTCCTGTAGCTGGAGTAGGAATGCTTCATCAACAGACTCCTCTTGATCTGGAGGCCTGGAGTAGACTCCAACCACAAGGTTTCCCTTGTTACCTTGATCTCTAATTCCTACCCATAAGCTTTCAACTTGCCCTTGGCTGTTCTTTAGGGAAAACTCTTCACATTCAATCCATTCTTTAACATAGCGGGCAACATCTCCACCCTTCCTTGCCCACCTGTCCTTTCTGAACAGCTTGTAACTGCTTATAGCCACACTCCAGTCATAGGATTTATCCCACCAGGTTTCAGTAATGGCCACTATGTCATAGCTTTCCACCAGCACAGTAGTTTCCAACTCCTCTTGTTTGTTGCCCATGCTGCATGCGTTTGTGTACAGGCACTTCAGCTGGGCAGTTGGCCATGTCACCTTTCCAGAGAAACACCCTTTCAATCCCTTAAGGTGATTCCCTGATATTTCCCTGCTGGTTGCTATTGTCTTAGGAGCCTCTGGCTTGATTTCATGAGCCTTTGACTGTGAATATATTGTGATGTCATAGAACGCATTGTGATGTCATAGCACCCATTTTGATGTCACAAAACCTAGTGTGATGTCATAGAACCCATTGTGATGTCATAGGACCCATTATGACATCGCAAAACCTAGTGTGAGGTCATAGAACGCATTGTGATGCAATAAAAACTGTTTTGACATCGTAAAACCTATTGTGACATCATAGAACCAATTCTGACATCACCAAACCCATTATGACATCACAGAACCCATTATGACCTCGTAGAACGTATTGTCATGTCATAGAACCCATTGTGAAATCATATAACTCATTATGATGTCATAGAACCATTGTGATGTCACAAAACCCATTATGACATTGTAGAACCTATTGTGACATCATAGAACCCATTATGATGTCACAAAACCCATTATGACCTCATAGAACCATTATGACCTCATAGAATCCATTATGATCTCGTAGAACCTATTGTGATGCCATAGAACCCATTGTGAAATTGTATGCCTCATTATGATATCATAGAACCCAATGTGATGTCAGAGAACCTACTATGACATTGTGTAACCTATTATGACATAGCAAAACCCATTATGATGTCTTAAAACCCATTGTGACATCATAAAACCCATTGTAATGTCACAAAACCTATTATGACCTCATAGACGCCATTGTGACATCATAGAACACATTGTGATGTCATATGACCCATTGTGATGTCATAGGACACATTATGATGTCATAGAGGTATTATGACACCATTCAATCCATTATGTCATCATAGAATCCATTGTGGTGTCATAGACCCACTATGACATCACAAAACCCATTGTCATGTCATAGAACCCATTGTGATGTCACAAAACCCATTATGACATCGTAGAACCTATTGTGACATCATAGAATCCATTATGACATCACAAAACCCATTATGACCTCATAGAACCCATTATGACCTTGCAGAACCTATTGTGATGTCATAGAACCTATTGTGAAATCATATGCCTCATTACGATGTCATAGAACCCATTGTGACATCATAGAACCCATTATGACATTACAAAACCCATTATGACCTAATAGAACCCTTTGTGACATCCTAGAACCCATTGTGTCATCATAGAACCCACTATGATGCCAGAAAACCTTTTATGACCTCATGGATCCCATTGTGTCATCATAGAACCTATTATGATGTCATAGAACCCATTATGACATCACAAAACCTATTCTGAGGAGGGCCACAAGAATTATCAGGGGGCTGGAACACCTCTCCTATGAAGACAGGCTGAGGGAGCTGGGATTGTTCAGCCTGGAGAAGAGAAGGCTTTGGAGGGATTTACTAGTGACCTTCCAGTGCCTGAAAGAAGGCTGGCTCTAATTAGCAGATCTGAGATGAACAACATTTTAAGACTTCCTTTCTTCACAAATTGTTCAGTTAAAAAAAACAAAACCAAAAAAAACCCCAAATGAAAAAAAAACTAATAAACTCAACATGAACAATAACTTAGAAAAAAATATATATTTTTATGTTGCTTCTATCACTAAAGACTGCAAGCATTCAGTGTGATCATGGAAGATATTTTGATCCTATTTCTTTCACAGATTTCTCTTTGGCTAATCTGACAGTCTTTGATGGCACAGATGAAAACCTCACAATATATTGCCTTAATAATCTTTGAATTTGAGAAAGAGTCAAATAATATAACAAGATTTCTCACAGTCATCCTAGGAATCTGGACTAGAAAAAAATTATTTAGTGAAATAGATTTTGCCTGTTTGTAATGTGTTCAGAAGCGACTATCGTCGTTGTCGTGGCTAGGCTTCGTGAACGAACCTCTTAGATGGAAGGCCTTACAGGGCTAAACGAGCTCCATCTGCCCGGGTTTGGAATCAGAGTTGTCCCTCTCCTAGGATGACTGCCAGAAGGCTAATGAGCACATCCTACCCATACAAGGATTATAGGAACATGGGTATCAGTCCCCACACTTTACCGTGGGCAATGAGTTTAATGCTCCCTCTGCTGTCGGCACAGTTATCGCACCAGGGGCCACAGGAGACCATAAGTGATTTTCAGACTGTGCCTGGAAGCCACTATCAGATAGACGTGTTCTCCACAATAACCATATGTGCTTATTATATCTAAAACATTAATATAAAAGCATTAGAAAAAAAAGATAGAAAATATGCAGATTCCAACTACAGTCAGATCATTCTCAAAGGTAGACATTTTCTAGGATGCATGCAGTTATAAAGAACACACTGACTCTAAGAGAGATAGGCCCAAATTCTCTAGAAGTAAAATGAAGTCTCATCTCTTCTTACCAATTCTGGATTAAATGACTCCTGAAAATTTACTGAGGTGCCATCAAACACATTTCTTGGAATGCTAATTGTAGTGTTCAAATAATTGCAAATCTCTGCTATTTTTAGTATTTCCAAAATGTCTTGCAGTAAGATTACATTAAAAAAATCTTAAACCACAAATTTAGGGGTGTTTTCCCCTGGAAAATATTACTTAAATAATATTAAAAGTCCTCTTTATTATAAAAATAGAGAATTTCGTGCCAGGTCTGAAGCAGTCTTTCCTTTTTGAATCAAACTCCATAAATACAGTTTTCTAAAAATTCATTTTAGTTTGACAGCTGGGGGTTTTGTCACCTTTTGCAAATACAAATACAAAAACTACCAACCTGACTCAAAAGGCATTGAATTATACATAAACCTTGTGAGCACAACATCTCAATCAAACATATATTTGAAAAAGATGTTATTAGATATCTTTGCAAACCAGTTTTTATTCCTCTTACTAATGAATCTTTCCTGTTAGTGAATACATTTAGCAACAACACCACAACACTGTGTCCAGTGTAGGAATCTGTGTAATTGGGTGCAAAGTACTGATAATAAGACTTTCTTCTAATTAGGCAGATACAGGGCAGAACTTACTGGGTCAGAAATATGTGTTCAGGAACATTTCAAGGACACTTGGCACCCTGAAACACCTATGTATACTCTCATACATATAGGAATTTCCTCCCTTACAAAAATTCAGACTTGTTAATGAAATGAAAGACAACTTTGAACGAACATTAATTTGAATCTAAACATCAAAGGAATTCACAACATGGCAACATTAAGATTCCTATAAGCTTATATGTTCAAGTGGCATACAAAGAAGTAGTTTCTGTTTGTACTTTGTTAAAAATCCATAAAACATGATGAAAACATGCCATAGAACAAAATGGATAACAAAATCTACCTTTTGGAATTTCAATGAGTGCTTTTCTTACTTTTTTATATTTAAACATCATTTTTTTTAATATTTTATGATATTTAATATCATTTCATCTCCTTGAAAGAGAAAAAATAAAAACATTAGAGATTGGTTAGCATCTATTTTTTTTTTTTTGCTTTGGAACTCTCTTGCTTAGAATGATGAGGTTAACTCAGAGAGATTTTTAGAAACTTATAAAACTGGTTTTTAATAATATCACAAGTTTTTAAACACCACTTTCAAGCAGCAGTTTGAACTAATCCCATAACCATGTTTGTATCATATCCAGAACTGGTCTATTACCAACGATACTTCAGTGCTAAGTAAGCTTCAGACACTTATTAGTAGTATGAAAAATATATACTTTTATTTTCCTAAGGATAACTTGCATCAAAAACTCCCCTCAGGGAGTAAGTCTGACCCAGTGAAGCCCTAACCTTCAACAGTACTTCACACAATAGAGTTCCCTCTCCAGCAAATTATAATTTCTTAAACATCATAGGAGAGATCAAGTTTTCTGATCATAAATCACCTTCCAAAATCACATTGCAAAGAGCTGTAAACTTGTAATACAACATGCCATATGTTTTGGAAAAGTGAAGAGGAGGAACTGCTTATGCTGATAGAAAAACTGTCTCTAGAATATTTTATTGAACTGAAACAGTAAATACATCCAAACATGATTTTGAAGTACTTCTGGAGTGACCTCTGCACCAGAAAACATCAGCATGCAGCACTGATAACAATATATGAGTTCTTGGTCAGAACGGCCTGTGTGAGTGCAGACTGCAAGAAACTATCAACTCCAACTTGTTTCCTTTATTCACTTCTCACATACATTCGAAGCCTGGGAACCCTACTGTATGTATTTGACCTATCAAAATACTTTAATAAAAGCAAATGATAAAGATTATTCTTTTCCACAGGGTTCTGCTGAATTGTGATTGTCGAGGGCATGGCTTTCTGCTACCATGTCGCCATCCTGGAACCAAGCACCAAAGAGGCCATAAATAACACAGAGCTGCCAGCCCCATCCCTTAACTGGAAAGCCATGAGAAGCACCTGCTAGCAGCCAGGGGGACAGCAGCAGCAGCCAACCTAGCTAGATACAATAGTGCAGAGGACAGGGCAGCTCTGGGGCAAATCAATGTTTCATCTCTAGCTCACCAGATAAGGCTCGAAGTTAGGCAGGGATGCAGTCTGGAAGGGGTAGTCTGGAGCAGAAACTCTTTCCATTTTGTTTGATAAAGGGATAGTAGACTTAGTATTTAGCAATAGTTTGTGCTTAGCGATCGTCTGAGTTGCAACAAGATACTTCTCTACTGAGAACATAACTGTATTAAGCAGCTCTGAGAAATCAAGTTGTTTCTATGAGGTATTAAAAACTCAAATAATTGATATTTTGACAAACTGGTCCAGATTTTCATCTCATTTTTTGATAAAAATGCTGTATTATTTCATAAAAGAACTCCTGCAATACTCATTTATGTCAAAGTAAGATCATAATGCAGATTTGCAGTTAAGGATGATCAAAATTTTTCTCAACAAATTCTGGGTTATGTTTTCATCTTGAGAAATGTGTCAGTGTTGAGGTAAAAATGACAAAGTAAGTGGTTTGTGAGGGAATACTTATTTCTTTATTCCTGATGTACTCACAGAATTAAAACTTGGCTTCTGACATTTTCAAAGGTGGACCTAAATTTATTTTATTTCTGCCTTAAAGTATAAAGGAATGGGTGCAATGCTATCAAACTATAAGTGTATGCAGTGAAGGCAATACTAGTCTATGCTTTTCCTGGTGGCTTTCAACTGATTGCAGAATTAGGTCAGATGAAAAGCATCTCCTGTGCACCCAAGAGAAAAGAGATACAACAACTAATATTGCTGCAAATTCCTTCAGCCACTTAAATCTTTAACTCTTTCCAATTTTGATAAGAATTATGCATACAGGGCAGTGATAAACAGAAGTCTGCATTAGATTTCCATTAGCTGTAATTCTCTCATAAGACCTAGAATCTCACTGAGCACGATACTATTTCATAACAGAAATGAGCAAACCTGGTAAGGCTTGGAAGTTCACGATGCTTAAACCATCCAAGAGATGTTTTCGTACCATAGACACAAATGTTGGAAAAAACACTGGGTTTTGGTCATGCGGGACTGAAATCTAACACTGAAAAACTGGGCTACAAATCTTCCAGGAAAAGACTACTAGAAAGTTATGTTTTTGTTATTACCTGCTGGGCCAGGAACACTACAAAGAGTAAGCTAAAGAAGCAGAAATACTGTAAACCCACAAGAACTGGCTGGTCTTTGAACAGTGCATGCAGCTGAACAGCAGAGGCAAATGATGCAGCCTGTGCCTTGAAGGGAGAATGTCAGCCAAAATAGAAAATGGCAGACTGGATTCTAACATGTGTTTTGCATGAAGCTGACATTTCCTTGTGTATCCAGAACAGTTTTATCCATCTACGCACTACCTAAACATTGAGCAAATTCTGATTGCCATATTCTGTGTGGGAACTCAATATTAGCTCTACAAGCATTTTCTAAGAAGACATGCTATGCATTACATAGCTCAGTTCTTATGGTTAGCTAATACCTGAGGGGCACTGGTATTTTAGCACTATCATTTACATGTTGCAATACACTTTAGGCAGATGATTTGATCCACCCTAGTTTCATCCTAGTTTTCATCCTACTTGTGACTCTATTCATTTTTTATCAATTAATAAGCTTTGCACACTTTTCTACATAAAGTCTTGAGTATGAGTACTAGCATATCTGATCTCGTTCTGACAGAAGCCTAAATCGAAGTAGCAAATAAATATCATCGTGTCTCTACCTATTCATCCTTTCTCTACAAAACCTGTACCTCTGGCTCATAGTCTCCCTGAAGCATGCAACAGTCTGTCTGTCACTTGACCTGGTACTTTCTGTGGTCAGTTTTTTTCCTAATTCTCCACCTCAGAGCTGGCACCCTGAACACCCTTAGAGCTGTGACCTCTGAGAAGGGACATCACAATGAGTTCCTGTCCTAACAACTGAAGCATTTCTGCCCCTGCATTCCAAATTAGTTGTAAGACCTTCCTGCCCACCACACTGCCTTATCTACTGCCTCAACATTACGAACTTGTGAGGCAGTTGGGATTGTCTGAGAACTCCCATTTTTTTTGAGAAACTATTTTGGGATCAATTAGTGGCTGCACAACCTTCTGAAGAGAGTAGTAGAACTCAGTATGGACTCCAGCTAGTATGGCCCCAGCTGTGAGTCTTGTTGCAAATACTTGATATGTATAGAGTACACAATCTCATGACTGGGGATGTTAAATCCCCATCGGTCAGGACAGAGCAGTGCCTGCTTTCAAGTTGGCTGGTCCTGTGCCCTGGAGCACAGGTGCCTGGCAGTAATGACTTTGTGGTAAGTCTGCAAAACACTGTGAGTAACATCGCTTCCACAGGAAATTCTGCACGTGTCAGAGCTGGAAAAACAGACAGAGGGAAACTAAGATAAAATAAATAGTACAGGAGATATTGCCCAATTCTCATCAAAAGTTAGGTGATGGTTACAGGTTTTAAAACCTAAAAAAGGATGGCAAATACTAGCTTTTCCCAAGAAACACTAGCTTTTACTTAAAAACACAGGCCAGCAACCTTTGAAATGGGTTTGGGACAGAACCACTATCTGGTTACAGGCAGTCCTCAAGTTTGCCCTTGTTTGCCTGGGCTGGCAGCAGCAGCTGTGTTTGCACTCCCCCCTCCTCTTCTCTAGCAGCTGAAGCAGACTCCTTAGCAAGATCTGTAGGACAACTGCAGACATGCCTGACACTTGTGGGGAGTTCAAGCACTAGTGTTAGCAGCACTATCAGTGTGTTGCTTCCTCAGAGCTGGTTCTCCACATAGTTTGAAGATACCGTAATTGGGACAAAATTTATGGCAATGTACTTGGCTAGTTATTTCTCTAAAGATTCTTTACTTGTTAGAAACTACTGACCATGTCATTATTCTATACCTGTAGAAACCACTATATTCTAATAATTGTGGGGCAGATTACAGAGAAATAATTTTTGTCTAATAAAGCCCACAAGCCCACAACAATGAACACCAACTAATAAACAATAAACATTAAACTAGGGGGAGTGGAGAGTTCAGAGAGACCTCAACAAATCTTAATTTATGTTTTTGTGGAATAGGTGCTCAAAAAGAAAAACAACAACACAGAAAGCCTATATAATTTAGAAAAAATGACCCATGCCCTAAGCATAGTTACTCTATCAAGGCTTCTCCTACAACTCTTGGTTGAAGGTACATCCCAAACATCCCATACCACTCATGTATTATTCTGAGAAGGTGAGGGATTGTGGGTGTCTCTAGGATAGACACACACACTAAACTACACAATATTAACACCACTTAACAAATTTTAGTTGGTGAATCAGGTGCAATATTTTGAGATTCTTTAGTTAAAATGTGTAACTCCATTCAAAAAGTATTTTATGAACGCATCTTGGAAGTAAGTCCAAGTCAAAGTAAACATTAGCAGAAGCTAATGCAAGTCTACAGCACGGAAACAATAGTATAGTTTTACAGTGAAACTCATTCAAGTCTCTCAGGTTTTCTGCCAGTAACTGACCATCTCTGCTGAATTTTGTAGTACAGACTTTAATGTTGCTCTCTACATGCAGGTTATTAATTTTGGGTCATGTTCTTGGAGCCAATCTATCATTGGACCACATCCAGGGTCTACAATTTCAAGGTAGTGATTGTATGATTACCTCCATGAATTTGCAGGAATTGCTTTGATCTTTCCCAGTGGTTGTTTTTTTTCTCCCCATGTCCCATTTATTAGAGATTGTGAATATAACATATAAACAAGGTGTTCATCTTAGACTTCTTTTAACTTTTCCACAACTGTGTTTATTCTGCATCTCCATGGCAACTTGTTTTGTAAATACATATTTCTGTTAAGCACTAGAATGTTTCATATGACTTAGTATCCTGTATACCAAGGTTGTTCCTGTAATCTCAGAATTATCTCTTGCTAAAACATGTGCCATGTGTAAGGTCAGGGTGCTAAATATCTCTGTTAAGATGCTGACACAGTAGCAGTATTAGCAAGGACAAATCTTCATGTAGGGTCCTGTCTGTTTTCACAGGTGCTTTCCCGCAAAATTACTTTATTTTTTTACCCTTCTATGAAATTTCCTGATCTTTGTTCTAAAACCTCTCCAGAGCTTTGAGGGTCACTATTGAGCTTCCCTACAATAATTCTAGGAATAGCTCCAAGATATGAACCATTATCTCCTGCCTTGATGCTTGTACAACCTGTGTAATATCCCATCTGGATAACTCTAGTTCATACACTTGGGGGCCTTCCTGCTATTTCCCTGGAGCTGCCTGTAGCTTGTGCACAACTCCGTTGCCAATACAGTAACCAGAGCCAACATCTCAGTGTGAACTCGATGCAGAAAGAGGTTCATTGTCTTGTAATGAAGCAGAGGATCCAGTTCTAAGTCTCACACAGTGTTGCCCTACCACACACATGAAAGTTGGTTTGTTCACATTCTCTGTGGGTGGCTTTTCTATCACTTTAGGTGAGTAAATGAAGGCTTCATTGCCAGTCAGAGATACAAAATAGATATTATCACTCCTCGCTGTTATTTCCCAAACTTACTATGTAGACTTGTTAATATTGTCTGAACACCTATGCCTTACTGTTCCACAATATGGGTTTAATTCCACCCTTACACTTCATGATGCACTAATTTATTCAGGCACAGGGGGCTACAGGAGGGCAGGAACATGTGTTTCCTCATAATATAGGACACCTGTTTGTCCTCGCCTGCCAAATAACATTTTGCTCATAGGCACTTTTGGTTGCCACCAAGACAGATTGAATTACAGCAGGTTCCTGGGAAACCCAGGAACTTTGAGGGGATAGAAATCTACGTAATAGGAAAGCACTTACTGTGTTTGAAGCCAGCTTATACTTGGAAAGACTGGTGGGGACAAAATGAGCCACAAGGAAAGAAGCCTATTGGAGCTTGAGAAAGAAACATTCCCAGAGAGGCTGAGCCATCAGCTGCATCTGTCTAGATGGAAATAGGATATCAGATGCCTTCTCTACTTGGTAGAAGGCTGAAATGAAGTTTCCATGTCTGAATATGAACAATAAAGCAATGTTTTGACACCAAGAGCTCTGTGTGTTGGTGAGAAACAGGGGTGGTAGATCTGCAGCTAGTGCTGCACTGCCATGCCCTGTGCTTATCTACCAGCACCAGCTGGTGGTGCTCTTATAGCAGCGCTTTGATACATGTAAAAAATGTATAGAAAATGTAGATTTCCTCATCCACATGAACACTATACTCAGATACAAGTAGGTTCCTTCAGAAGATAACTGGTTCAGACCACTGCCTGAAAAAACACTGTCACAAAAAAAAACCCCAAACACCCCAAATGTTATCAATGCCAGTAGCAGCTCTCCTCTAGATCTACAGAAGAGCTGTAACAGATGCCACCTACCAAGAAAAGTGGAAGTCGCATTCCTAGGCAGGACTTAAATATCAGGGAAATGACACCCAGCAAGTTACTGTCATGAAGACTGCTTTCAGATAGAATAATTTACACTGTGCTGATGATATGGACCACTTGATGGACAAAATGCATTCACAAAATAATCAAGACATATATGGTAATCAAAGGGAATATATTACCCAGAACCTTAGAAGAATGATAACATATGGGTTCTAAAGATGTAGATCTAAAAGACTTAAGAATGATGAACCAATATATTTACCATATATTATGAACAATCCTTTAAAAAGTGGTATGTAGGAGGTGGCATGAGCAATTTTCTTTTTAAAAAATATTTTAGTATGTGACCAAGCTATATGTTGATACACATCAGGCCTGTAAAAAAACCCCACCCTTCATTTTTTTTAAGCCGTAAAATGATAGTTCTGTAAACAAATTCTCCTTTTTCCAGGACATATTAAAATCCTATTGTTACAGACTCTGTGGATCACAGAGGCTAAGGAAACCTTTTTCTTGAAAACTTCAGTTTTGCCAAAATAAATCCTTCTTATTATTACAAGTTTTGTCTTAAGTTTATTTCTTCATTGTTGGTAATTCTAAAATAGAAAAGTATCTTTATAAAAACCCCAACCCTCTATTTTATAAGGGAGTATTCTGTGCTTTCTCCTAACATCCATTATCAAAGGCCAAGGAAATATAATACTAAAAATAAAAAGCTTTCAAATCAGTTCCACAACGATTTCATAACGATTTCCCCCCAATATATTACTCCTGGCAATTTTAAAATCCGAGTTAGTCATCTTTCTAAAATGTATGTATATTTAAAAATATGCAAGCAATCTCGTGAAGACATCAGCAAAACCACTGGGGTGAGTAAAGGTCTTGACATGCCTACACATTCGTGGGCTGGGTGACCTGGCTGTCTTTTGCTGCATCTACACACTGGTCTGCTGCTGTACAGCTCTTCAGGTACACAGCACTCTACGTGCTGGCTTGGTTGGAAGTGCTGTGCATGTGCCACTGATTTTTAGCAGTGTATCAAAGTTTGTGGTCTAAACCAGAAATGCAGAGTTTGTTTAGCTCTCATTGACTTTGTCTGGGGCTATGAAACATTACTGCATAACCTGAGACAATTACGTGGCTGCTGTTAAATCTGAGAGTGGAAGAACTACCTGCACCTAGGACTCATGCAGTCTAATAAAGAGGAAGATGTAACACACAAAGAAGCCTTCATGGGACAGTTTACAGCATGTAGTGGTTTTTAATGTCATATAGAATTTAATAGACAATTATACCACAGAATAAGATGTTAAATTACATTTGAAAACACTGAAGAAGAATATTTTTGTTAAATTACACAGCCTCAAAGAATAATAGAATCTGATCTAAATGTATTCATGAAATTTTAAAGGGATTTCAACATGCCAGGAAAAATACTAATAGAAAACAGGTGCGGAGTGCTTTAAGAAAGAGTTTGAACTGATTTTACAACAGTAAACTGTATTTAACTGAATTTAAGGAGGAAGATCTAGATAACTTAGTTTGAATGCAGGTGTATGTTGAATTCTTTCCATGAGGATAGAAAACTATCCTTTAGCTAATAATATATAGTATACAAAAGTAACTTAATAATAATAAACTGTGATTAATGTATAACTATAGATAATAATAATTATCTATGATTATCTATTACTAATGACCCTTTTGACTTTTGTGTTTTTGTTGATGCCAGTAGCTTTTTTACTCAGGTGTCTGCTTCTACCACTCAAAATGTTATAGCCTTAATGCAGTGGCTTTCTTTTAGCTGTTGATAAATTCTCTGGCCTTCTAGCAGTCATAATAATGGAATTAGAACTTACTTAATGAAACAACAATCTGAGGCTTAGTAATTTTTTTTCCTAACAAGCCCTTCTAAACCATTAGATTTAAAGAGGAGAAACAGGCAGAATTTTTAGCTGGGATTTAATGCCAAAATATTTTAAAATAATGGCATTTGTTCAGATCAAGAAGAAAAATCCCTTAAATCTTTAAAGAAATGGGATTAAGCCAAGTACTTCAAGTGATATCAACCTTGAAGTAATAGAAGCTTTCCTGATAGCCTGAGATTAGAAGGGAAAAAAGAGCCTGTTCTCAGGTTGGGGAGAATATGAGGCAGGAGAGATAAGTACTTGTTCATTACACAAGAGTCAGCAGTCAATATGATTTTTGGAAATCAGAGAAGGGCTTGAGAATCTCTCGTCACTGGCTAAATAACTGAGGAAGATGATGTCTCTTCAACATATAATTGGAAAAAAAACAGGCGATGAGACAGTGTGAGTGGATATTAAAACTAAAGGTATGATCTGTTTACCAAAACACCCATTTCATTCAGTGACAGACAAAAAAGAAATGTGAAAGTCTCCAGCCATAAAACACAAAGGGATATTTTGTGTCTCCCCAGGGTAGAGCTTGAATGTAGTAAGACCCTGTGTGGAGAAGACTTAGAACACAAGCCTCAAGGTCAAATCAGCTACTAATGTACCGGTTTTGGATACACTAGTGAAATGTCACAAGAAGCAGTTAATCAGTAACATCATTCTTTCGTTTGTTCTTTTTTTTCTTTTAAACAAGCATATTACAATCAGCTGTCCACCTTTCCTCAACAGAAGTGGAGGCACTAATCAGTGCNCCACAGAAGATCACAAGTGATTTTCAGACTGTGCCTGAAAGAAACGTACAAACTTATACTAACCTCTGAATTTGTTTATCTTTATGGAGATGAATGCAGGAAGCTTTCAGGAACCGGTAGTCACTAACAGAATCATTCTAAGATCCAGATAATATTTATGTAATGAATGTTTCTCTCAGAGGTATGAGAAGATCAGATACCAAAGTTGTTTTGTTATACACTAACAGAAGACCTGTGACTGCTCCATATCTTTCCAAAACCCTTTCTATAAAATTTTGAGGGAATCTTGTGAGGTACTTTTTTTCACTTCTAGGTTTTTTTTAAATGTGTATTAAACAACTGAGGGCAACATTTAGTTTAAAAATAAATTAAAAAACTTGTAAAAAAGAAGAGATTTGTTGGTATCAATGAATGGTCATAAGCTGAGAGAGGGCCTAACTAGGTTCAGGTTCTAGACTCAGTTAGAGGTGTTAATAGTTTGCACTTACTAGCAAAGGCTGAGCCCTAATTCACAGGGGCTGTGATGCAACGGGGTAGATTTTCCCTTTCCCTTTATGTGCTGCACCCTGCAAGGGCTTATTTGCAGAAGAAAGCAGATGGTGTTTGCAGTGCTTCATTCCAGCTGGGATTCTGCCAGGGAAGGGTAGCTTTAATTTTTTTCTCCTTTTCACCATAACAGCTTCCCCAACCTATCTTCCATCACTTGCTTTTTGTGGCAGGATTAGCTAGAGGAGGCAGCAATGTTAGCTTGTGGTGCTACAGTTGTTCTTAGGGTAGGCACAGAATTTTGCTTGCAAAGTTAGGAACTAAGCATGCAAGACACAGGAGATGTGATTTATTGTCCATTTGAAAACTAAACCAAAATAACCAACCAAACCCAAAACATTAGAGATCATGAAAGCTTGACAACTTGCTCACTCAAATTAGTGTCATAATTAACGTTAGGGCTGTAATCAACTACCTTGTGAGCCATCCTGAGTGACCCCAGAAAGCCTCTCCTTTCCTTTTCTGGGTTTCTGAGGCAGTTTCCTAATGTACAGAACAGAGGTAATACTGTTGTCCTACATATAGCTATAAATGCATTATGATCAGTGTTTGCGATAAAAATAATTTCCCTGATTTAGAGAGGCAGAAACTGAGAAAGAGAGGTTAAGTGATATATATTTTCTTTGCAGATTGCCTAATGTATTTGGCAAGTATGCTGGAGTGAACACAGCCTGCCTGCAAGAGATTGCATGGGAGTTTGACTTCAGCCGTTCCAGCACTCCATGAATAGACCTAACATTGCAGGCTGGATAACTAGAGAATTGCATTGCTGTTCACTTTAAAGCATATCCCTTTGTCACCCATCATTTCAAGAACTACTTATTTCATGAAATGAGCTTTTCTAGTGTCAGTCCTTCCAGCTAAACAATAAAGAAGGTAAAAAAGGGAGTATTTTGAAGTCTGTTCTTTGTATATGAACAAATGATGTGGAGTGAAATATGCTATTCTTCATCCTCAAGAGGTGAATTGGTATCCAGCTAGGACTGAAGCAGCCCTTAACAATAATACCTGATAGTTCTCATTACACTGCAAATGAAAGTGTTTCACAAGGATCACTTGAAAGGCTCAAGTAAGATATATCGTTAGCATTTTTCTGTTTGGAAGACCAGTGGGATAAGAAACAGATTAAACTACCAGAACTTATTAAAGGTACTAAATTTCACAAGCACAAACAAGCTGGATGAGCCAAAATAACCTCTGTGTGTCCTGTTTTCCTATACTCCAAACAGTTCTTTAATTCTGAATGACATTTGTTTAGGCAAGAAGAAAACATCCCAGAATGCAGTTCCCTCAGGAGAACACTGGACATGTTTCCTTGCAGCAAAGGCAGCCCCAGACTTGCTTCTCAGTGAGGTACCTGTCCCAGGAAGGGAGTGTCTGGGGTGCCAAGCCCTGGCAGGGATGGGTTTCAGGAAGCTGTTGGGAAGCATGGCAGGGTGAGAGCAAGAGGGGCCCTTTGAGCATGGGAGGCAGCAGGCAGTGGCTCAGCCCTCCTCTCTACAACCACTGACATCCCACATAATGGGATTGGGGTTGCACAGGAGTTTCTGCAACAATACCCAAGAGAAGAAGAGATTCAAGTGCTACAGATCTTCTTGACCAGCTTATTTTCTCTTTTGAAGTGGTTTTACATGTTTTACCTAGGACACCAGAACAGACTGCACCGGCTCCTTTGTGACTAACAATGAGTAGGAAGATGAAGAAAGTGCATAAGAATCCATCTTACATATCTAATAGGCCTTTGGATCTTAGCAAGTAGATTATTGTATACTGTCTGCAAGGAACCTTCTCAGAAAGTCCTTCAAAAAGTACAACTCATAGAAAAAAAGAGTTCAAGCTCTCACTGACCTTAATTTGCCTGAAATTGGGTTTTCCTGGCCCTGCAGAAGGAACTTAAATTTTTTCTTTTTCTTCCCCATTCCCCTGAGTCCTCAAAACACCAGAACAGCAATAAAGACTCACTTCTATGTGGTGCCCTTCTAAGCACCCTCAGCCCGGACTGTGCTCATGAGTAGAATCATAGAATCATAGAATGGTTTGGGTTGGAAGGCACCTCTGGAGGTCATCTAGTCAAACACCCCCACAGTGGGCAGGGACATCCCCAACTAGATCAGGTTGATCAGGGCCTTGTCAAGCTTCACCTTGAATGCCTCCAGGGATGGGCCCTCAACCACCTCCCTGGGCAACCTGTTCCAGTATTCCACCACCTTGATGGTGAGGAACTTCTTTCTAATATCCAGTCTAAATCTACTCTTCTCCAATTTAAAACCACTGCCTCTTGTCCTTTCACTACACAACTTTGCAAACAGGCCCTCTCCAGCCTTCTTGTAAGTTCCCTTTAGGTACTGGAAAGTCACTAGTAAGTCCCCCCAAAGCCTTCTCTTCTCCAGGCTGAACAATCCCAGCTCCCTCAGCCTGTCTTCATAGCAGAGGTGCTCCAACATCCTGAT
>VWZO01008824.1:1460-27033 GCA_013396975.1 Bucco capensis | reverse complement strand
GCCAGTAGAATGTTATGGGGGACTGTGTCAAAGGCCTTGTAGAAGTCCAGATAGATCACATCCACAGGTTGTCCCTTGTCCGCTGAGGCAGTCACAGTATCATAGAAAGCCACTAGGTTTGTCAGACAGGATCTGCCCTTAGTGAAGCCATGCTGACTGTCTCTGATCACCTCCCTCTCCTCCATGTGCCTTAGCAGACCTTCTAGGAGAATCTGCTCCATGACTTTCCCAGGCACAGAGGTGAGGCTAACAGGTCAGTAGTTCCCAGGGTTCTCCTTTACACCCTTTTTGAAAATGGGTGTAACATGCCCCTTCTTCCAGTCACTAGGGACTTCACCTGACTGCCAGGACTTCTCAAATGTTACTGAGAGTGGCTTGGCGACTACATCAGCCAATTCTTTTAGGACTCTGGGTGCATCGCATCAGGTCCCATAGACTTATGTATGTTCAGGTTCCTCAGAAGGTCACGAACCTGATTTTTGCATACAGCGGGAGGGACTTCACTGCCCTGGTCCCTACCTTGAGGTTTTTTAAATTGGGAGGTGTTGGGAGAGAGGTTGCCAGTGAATACTGAAGAAAAAAAGTTGTTGAGAACCCCAGCGTTCTCCTCCAGAGAGAGATGGAAGTCATTTGGCCTTTGTACTCATTGCCAGCTAGAGCTGTATTATTGGTGAACATCCTGAGAGTACTTCAACCATCAGCTGTGACACAGCACTACCAATCCTATTCACTTTAAGAAAGTACATACAGCTCTAGACCGAGTTTGAAAACATTCTTTTTTAAACCATAAATTTAGTGTACTGGGAGATATTAAAAAACCCACTTGTTTGCAGGAGTCAGGTGTAAAGGAAACAGAAATCAGGTTTTAATGGAACAAAAAACCTACTGAAACACTTAATTTGACATTGCTTCAAATTGTTTCAACATGAATCATCTGGGTATTGTATATGAAAAACATAGATCTCTTTCTTTGTTCTTTTAAAATAAACAGTGAAGAGCAAACTAGCTTAATGCCATTTGATTTATTGTCTGAATAGAAACTAAGCAGGAAGAATAATTGTTCCTCTTTGCCAACAGAACATACAAAATCTTAATAATTCTTTAAATGGCATTTATTGCTGAAAGAAAAGTGTTTCGTTGCTTCTAAACGGAAGAAAAGGCACAGAGATGACATTTTATACCATACTTAACAGCATCAGCTCATTGCTTATTTTATTTACCAGATCAACAAATAGGACACACCTGGATGGAATAGTTCTACCTAAACATGAAATCTACTATTAAGTTAAAACATATGTACTGATGTTATGCTTTGAATGGGAATATTAGACTATATTTTCCTTGGAGAGACTGATTTGACTTTTTTGTGTTCACCTACTTGTTGGATCACCCAAAAGGCTAAAAAGCAAGTCTCATCAACTTGTGAGCTCTGGAGAATCCCATACAAGGTGCTTGTACAAAGTCCCTCAGGCACCCTTAGAGAGAAAGCTCCCTTTACTGGGACAACAGTACACAGATCTAGCCTTTTTGAAGCAGAACATTTGACATATGTGGAAAACAGTCAGTGTGATGTCAAACTGCCAAGAAACTGCAGCCTGAGCAACCTCATGTGGAAACTGTAGAGTGAATTTGCACTTTTCATATGATTTACTGTTTGCAACCCCTTCACTTCATTTTTTTCTTCCTGACTGTTCAAACGCTCTTCTTTACTCTTTCTTATTTATTAGTTGCTTGCTAAGAGGTGAAAGCATCAGCTATTATTGGTACAGTTACTAGCCCCTTTTATATGCTGCATGAGTTCAAATACACTTACAGGAATGAGGTTGCAAAAGTCATATCCCCAGAAGACTTTTAAAAGTCTTAAAACCCCCACTCTTGAAACCAAAAACTCTGCTCCTCAAATAAATCAAAATATAGAGGTGTTATGTAACTTATGCTTGTGAATGTGTGCTTATAACAAACAGAACAAGGAACTTGGAAGTATTTTGTGCTTCAATACCATCTACTTTTCCGTACAAGGTAACTACTATAATTCACAGCCGTTTCATCATCAAAAGAAGCCACAGGAAGAAAAGAAATGGTTGAAATATAAAATCAAATACATAGAACAAGTTCAACATAGGGTAACTGGGCAAGAAGCCTCTGAAGTCTCTGACCACTCAAGAATGCACTTCAGATGAGAAGTCAATAAGAGTTTAAACACAAGGTTTCTTTATAGACATTTATCATCATTTTCTCTGCCTAGTAGTAATGTTTGTCAGTCGATTCAGACTCATTATCTTTGTCATCCACACTGTAATCCACTGAGGGTAATTAACCAGTACCCTGTTGTAGGTTTTTAGTTGCTCAGTGATCTTAAAGCACAGTTAGTTCATGAATTTTGCATTTAAAACCTTCCCAGACATCAGAGTAGGCCTTAGCAATTTTGCCACAGAGCATTTCATAACCCACCCTCCTGCTAATTATTTGCAATGTAAAACCTGGTTTCACTCATTAAAAACAGAGTCTTTTGCATACATCTTGATAAACTTAGGACTGTCCCTTCATCTCCCAGGAAGCAGAATCTTGCTCTGCTTTCCACACCTCCTGCAGTCACCAGCCATACTTGAGTAGGAGACAGCAGAGCCCCTACACTGCTGCCACCTCCATCCCACCAGTCACGCTACCTTTCTGATGGTGGTAATGGGGACATCACCTGGCACTGGGATTGAGCTGCCAAGGAGGGCAAGGAGGGAGGCTCCAGCAGTCCCAGGCCAGGGCAACACTGGTTGTGGTAGGAGCATGCTGTGTCTGTATGCAGATGGAGAACTCAGCAAAGGAAAAGAGATAATCTTGTTTTTCATGTCTGGCTTTGCCTGAAGTGATATCCTTCTTCCAAAGTGCCACTTCCCTCATGCTCAGGGCTAGAGCCTGTCTGGTTATTTTTGGGGAAGGCAGCAGAGAGTGGGCTGGTTTTGTTTACTTCAGACTAACGTTTTCTTCTTTAATTATACTACTACTATCATCATCACTTAGGTAATCTGAGCCAAGCAGTAATTGCACAATATTAAAAACCCCTAAATATTTAAAATCCTGTTAATCACGCTTCTCCTCTTGACTACAGCTTTTATTCCAGCAGGGTGGCTGCTGGGAAAAATGTAAATATGCTCCAGTGAGGCAAGTTTATGATGCCATTTCTAACTAGCTGATTACCTTACTGTGTGACTAATGCATCTAAATGGAAGCCCCTAATTTTTTTTCTGCCTCACTAGTACATCCCAATGTATTAGGCAGAAGGAAGAAAAAAAGAATAAAATTGTATCTTCCAGTGCACTGTAAAACAGGACAAATTGTAAGCAACATTTGATTGGTAGATATTTCTCTGAATCTCTCTTCTATAGATATTAAATATATGCCTTACTTATAAATAGGAACTTAAGAAGGTCTTTAAGTGTCTCGCTTATTCCTTGTAAACTAGCCTATTTTTGTTCATTACTATTGAGTGAACTATTTTTTGTTGCTTTCATGCTCTTTTGGACATCAGGGCCTCTAAAAGCGTTCACTGAAGATGATATATTTGCAGATTGCTGTACAGCATATAAATAAGGTGCATATATAGTCTTTAGAAAAGTTGTCCAAGGGTCCCATATTGAAAATCATTACATCAATTCAAAAGCAGATTTTTAAGGCTAGTGAAAAATGAATTTACACATCAAAATGAAATCCAAACACTTCTTTCAGGCTCCAATTTTAGACTCAAGGCTGGGTCTGAGGCTGAGTTGCATTAATTCTGATGAGGCCTCTTGTTCTCAGCTTGAGGTTGAGTATGCCTTGAAGGAGAACCTACGCTCCAATACCAGTGATGAAATTTCTGTCTATAAATACAAATGATCACAGCTCATATGCTCTGTTTCCTCATTTCAGCTTCAGGACTGCAGTTTTCTTGTGTTTCATGAAGTCTTAAACAGCAGCATTAGTGTAAAGAATGTTTTCCCTCTACCTGCTCTTCCATCTTAATGCTAGTTTATTTTTGCTGAAATAGGGCCCTAAAGCAAAGGTCTACACACATGATGCCCGCTGTGTCCCTTCGTATTTTGTTCAGGCAGGAAAATGGGCCACTGAAGATGGGGCCTGTAGAAGCTCCTGCAGCATATTCCAGGAGAGATGCAGATGCTCTGTGTCCTACACAGTAGGAGCTGCATGGAAAGGAGGGCTATGGGGGCCCTCATGGTGCACAACCACAGGGCTATAATGGACCTGAATCCTTCTCATTTCCACGAGCCATCTCAGCTCAGGGGCATCAGAAACTACTTAGTTCTGTGGACAGCATCAAGCCAGACTGCAGCATTTCCACAAATCACAAAGAAGTCAAATAGAGTAGTGGTCAGTTTGGCTAAGGTGGCTCAAGATTTAGTCCCAGTAGCCTTTGTAAGTAGCTTACTGATTTTAAACACACAGATGATATGACATTCAAAAGATTGTAATATTTTCCAGAAATCTGTAAATGACATTCAGAATATGCACAATTATTTTTCTAAGAAAAATCTGGTTTTGGAAATCTCTAAATTTCACTTAAACTATACTAAAATTAGGCTCAAAGCAATATATTTCAGTGGCAATAGAGCTTTGAAATAAGGCAAGTTAAGATTTGTTATTGTAATGCACAGTAGGCCTCAGCTCCTCAGCCATCTAGAGCAGAGTTTCTACTCTGTGAGCACACTGTAAAAACAAGTGGGCATTAATGATATTATAGTGAGGAAACCAAATTTCGTATTTTCTTTCTCTGTACTGTGGTTATGAGATGCCTGGCAATGCTATATAACTTAGCAAAGAGAAGAAAAAGAGGACAGAATCTGCCCTCTGAGACCCTGGATTTTGCTGCAGGCTCTTGACACCAAGATCTTCTAAACAGATGCATTAACTTCAGTGCTGACTACACCTCCTTCTCCATCCTCTAACAATTGGATCTTTGGTGCCAGACTTTGTTGGAGCTCTAGTTCTACTTTCTCTAGATTCTTTCCAGTATCATGATCTGCATCCTTCTAATTTACGCCATAATTCAACTCAGATCCCCCAAAAAGACTTGAACCACATGGTTTATGTGCTACATTATATAAGTAATAATTGCATAAGGGAAACTAAAGCTAGCCAGTACTGAAGTCAGTTTATGCACTTAATGTCTGCTACACTTTATCCTCTATTTTACACTTTCAGAAGATGGTGTAAGCAGTCTTGAATAGGGAAATTTCTGCCTTTAACTACATAGCAAATAAATAAAATGAACCACCTAGTATAAGCAGTGTAGAAGAGATTCTTAGTCTGATCCAAGTAGTTTGTAAGGGCTGACCTGGGTGGTTTTATAGTAGAATCTAGTTTTAAGTTTCGCAGAAGGTTTTGGGTTTTTTTTGTTTGTTTAGTTTTTTTTTTAATTTTGTGTCTGTATGTGGTTTTGGTTGGTTTGTTGTTTTTTTTTATTATTATTATTACTGTTACCAATATGAGATGTCAGCATGGATTCAGCTGAACCTGTCCTGTAAATGATTTTGCCAATAGGAAAGACAAAAGGCAAGCCATTTGTGGCACTAGTTCAGCAGCTGACATAAATTTTCAGCAGAGGATTGCTTTGTAGGATATATAAGCCCTAAGGGCCAGGTTTTTAAAGGAACTTGCACCAAGCAGCTTCTTCTGAGGCACTCAGAGCTGTATTTGTGACTGTGAGGAACTCATGTTCAGATTGACTCTTGATGCTGAGAGGTATCAAGCACCCACAGCTCTGATGAATTTCCAAGGTTTTGAGAGCATTCTGAATTAACATCAGGCTTACTGTCAGCTCTTCTCTTACACACCTCCCTCCTGTTTTATTACCTACAGTAATCCCATTCTGGGAATCCTAAATCATGTTACATGATTTTCTCTGTCCTATTATCAGTTTCCCTCTGTGAGAATAGCTGGCAAGTACCAAATTTATTCTGTACAAATTGTTTTAAGGGAAGACTGATGTTCTTCAATCTTTCCTTAAATTGAACATTGTATCTTGCTGGTAAGGACTGCCTGTCAAAAGCATTTGACTTGCCGTGCTCCTACCCTGTGTGGAGAATTAGATTGATGCTCCATATTACAGAATAGATGTTCTGAACAGCTGGGAACACAGCTCACAGCCACTTAGTGCATTTCTTCATTTTTAATATCTCTTCTGTTACCCTTTAACAAACTGCAGCCCAATTACTCTTGAGGGCAGGTAAAGGGCTGACCCCTCTCACTCTGCTTCATCAATCACGATCAATACTGTTTGCACTAAATATGCCTTAAAAGATAGTGTGTACTCTGCAAAGGGAGGAAGAGAGCAGGGAAGATGCCCAGTCATACCACAGCATTTACCGCAAGAAATGTTGATTACAAGGCAGTGAATGAAAGTATAAACTATTTGTCATCTCTACTCCAAGTATTACTGGGCTAGAAAATGAGTCAAAAATGCTTTGCTTTCTTAAATTCCATTTTAGTTAGCTCATTTTCTCTTCTGTCCCTCTCTCACACATGCATATTTCCATGCACATACACAGCTTTCCTCTTGAAGCTTGCCAATTGCCACAGATTCATCTTTCTAAGTACATAATTCAATCCACTGAACATTACGCTGTGGTAATGCTGATGAGCTCTTAATTCTTCTGTATTTATTGCAGAAAATTTATCATTGACCTTAATGAATCTTCCATTATGACAAAAATGTCAGTGCCAAATCTCCTAAGAAGGTCTGGCATACAGTGGATTTAAAAGGTCAATGTATTACGTTTTTTAAAATGGGTCATTTAAAAAATAGGCACATTTAAAAAGACAAGATTACACACACACACACACACAAAATAACACTGACTCATCTGTTTGGGTTCTGACAGATTAACATTGTTACTTAACTGATGCTCAGAAAGCACATAGAAAAATTATTTTTTAAAAGTTCTGCTTTCATGTGCTAGCATAAGTCATCAAGAGCCATGTGGTCACATCTGCATGCTCACGAGGTGCTGCCACTCCTGAGAGCATGATCCAGAAGCAGAAGATGGGTTAAGGAGAGGGGACTGACATGGGGGCAAGCATGCAGGACTCTGGTATCCCCAAGGGCAGCACAGAGCCTTCTGCCTTTGGTTGCTGACAACTGATCAAACAGTTAGGCCAACAAGCAGCTTCTGCATATGGTAGAGGATAACTTTATTTTAAAAATAGTTTTACAGGTACTATTTGCCATAAGTGGAATTTACCCATAAGTTGGATAGGGGTAATAGTCCCTATATAGTACCCTGTTGTTGAAGACTCTGAGAGATGAAAAAAGACAGACAACATCACTACTCTCATTTTATGGGTAGAGAAGGAGAAATGGAAGGTAAAAATTGTTCTTCAAGTGAAATGACAGGTGAGTGACTGAGGAAAGGAAAACCAATATTCATGTTAACTAGATTTTACTGCCTTTGCTGCGCTTGTGCAGTGTAAATAAGGAGAAACCCAAGTTTTTGGAACAAAGTATGAGTTCACTGGGAAGGTTAACCACCTAAGAAAAGGGCTTGAGGGTAGATACTAGTAGCAAAATCTTACAACAGTACATGAAAAGCCACACACTGCCAGTGTATATCGTTTTATAAAGCATTCTCTAAGGGAAACAGTGCCAGAACAGAGGATTAGAACATAATTTCTTGACTAGGACTTGTCTCAGAATCAGATTCAGTTTCCCTAACCTGAATCCTGAATTCCCTAACCCTAACCCTAACCCCCCCAAAAAAACCAGAGCCCCAACAGTTTTAAGTACATCTGGCTGCAAAAGCCATGTCCAAAATTACAGATACCTATTATCTTAATAAACTCAAATCTGGATTCCCCCTTCCTATCCCAGGGCTGCCTAAAACCAAAATACTCCTTCCAACAAATCAACCTGCAGTTTGAGTGAATTATGAGGGGAAGAAATCAACACTCTCATCTGCTTGTGGAACAATAATTATCCCTTGTATGCTACTCCTGAAGCAATGTTATCAAGAGCATCATGTCTATAAAATAACTCTTCTGGGAATGGTGCCAGACTAGAGGCTCATGGCTTTTACTCAGTTTATTAAAAAAAACCCAAATCAGCCTAGGTGTTTGTTCTGCTGCTACTTTCCCTGAAGAAAACCACGTCCTCAGCTAACCCATACTAAGCAGACCTGTTGCTAAAGCAAATCTGAAGCATTTCCCATCCCTGAAGTCAATTAAGACACTAGGTGCCTAATAATGCTAGTAGGGAGGGATTTATTGGAGACACCAAGACAATCAGTTTTTGATGCCAAAATATAAGCTTCCTCTGTTTCTAAACCCAGCAGTGCAGAGAAAGAGAATCCATCTCCAGCCTGTTAGACTGGGAGCTCTTACTGATCAGCCAAAGGCAGCAAAGCTTGGTGGCAAACCCATACAGAGATGCACAAATATATTAGGAGGTAGCTAGAGACTAGCAGAAGAACCCAAAGCAATGATAACAAAAGAAAGCACTGTGTCTTCTACAGCTCCTCTAGGAAACAGGTGGTCCTGAAAACTCACTATTTTCTTCCCCACATTGCTGCTTCCCTGAGGGCAGACATTTGCCAGTGTGCCAAGCTGACTCAGCACAAGAGAGCCTGGGGACAGGAGGCTGCCCAGAGGCTGTGCCAGCACAGCAAGATGCAAGAAGAGAAATTTAAGAAAAATAGCCTGACATATGACTAACCATGCACTTCTCTGGGTTCTGCTCATTATCTGCAACACATAAAATGTTGGGAAGAGGCAATACACATCCAGGAGAACTACACTTGTAATTTGGATTACATATGAGAGATAATCAGATTGCCAATGGTTGTTGAGCTTGTTTCTGACATACTGTAATTCTGAAACTAAGTTGTCATATCAGCTAGTAAGTGACAAGTTCAGTGCTAATCTATAAAAATTACAGTCTCCTTACTGCTCAGCTCATTAAACTGACTCTGTCTTCTGGCCACTCATTCATCTTCATAATCATCCCCCATTCAGCTACTAACCTCCTCTGTGTGTGCAGTTTACAGTACATCAGGAAGATAAAGTAGACTGATATTTGCTTTTAAAGAGCAATGGCTTTTAATTTTTACACTTGCTTTAAGTACAAAGATAAATAAGATAATTTGATATCACATCTTCAGCTCATACATTGAAAAACAAGAACGTATTGAGATTTTATAGCAATGCTAACTTGGCTGCATGCAGCACTTTTTATTTTCTTTTTTTTTCTAAATGTAGTTATGTTTACATGGCACCACTTAAACATCCATATCTGAAATAACATGTGAAACACACTCGTATCGCACTATTTTGCCAGAGAAACAAGGGGCAAAGCATCTGCAAGACAATATAAAATTATAAGCTTGGGTTGGTATTTGTGAAATAACATGCATACAGATGAATACTAGTGCATACACAAAAAACTACGCCATGTGATGTGGAGGATGCCAGCTGCTGGTGCCCCTCCAGCCCCAGCAATCTGCTGGGGTGTCAGGGCAGTCTGCTAATGAAATGCAGGAGCTGTGCCTCACACCACACCTGAAGGAAAAGATGTGGCTGCTCCAAAAGTGTGTTTTTGCCTCTGGCTGTAGTTTGTAGTGGATCACACACAAGAGATGTGATCTACAGAAAATGTAAGCCTTGCAGAGTGCAAGGAGTAGTCACTGTAGGGGCAGGAGGTGGCAGGAGTTGTTGCCTCATATGCCTGGCTGCCTGTATGATAACTGATTGTTTTGACCCCTGCACTATTATAAATCCAGCTGTTTTAATAGATTCACAGGTTTTGTATGTAGAAGAGACCACCCGATAAATATATTTAACAGATCTGAGGGTTTCTATGAACTGATGCAAAACCATACAGAAGATAACACACACACAAAAAAACCCTAGCAATTTCACCATTGCTTATGTGTGTGATATCAGATTACACACAAATTATTAAATACTAATTCTGATTTTACATTTAGCCCTACATCACTGCCCCAATTATCTCTGCAGCAGCTCCAAACCTGGAGGACAGGTACCTGTACTAAGCCTTTGCTTCAGCAAGCGTCTGTAGGAAAGGAGTGCTCCTCCCTCATCCCCACAAGGTGCACAGTGGAGAGGGATGGGTAGAGACCCATGTGACCTCTTTGGAAAAGTATGGGCTGTATAGGCAAAGGATTCTGGGCTGCCATTGTTGGTGGTTCTCATCTCCTGGAAGACATATCCTGCAACAGCCTTTACTCCAGGGTAAAGACAGACATGCTGCAAATTGTAGCAGCTCAAAGACAGTTTATAAACTTGAGAAAAGAAAGCCACTGCCTCTTTCCTAGTGTGACAGCTAGCAATTGGATGGTGCTCCAGTATTGTGGGAGCTTCCAACAGTACCATCCAGATCTAGCATATAGTGGACCTCTTCTGACTGTCACTTTTTCTTCTGGGCTACATAAAATGTCAAGTCTGGTTCACGTGCTCAAAGAAAGGTGAATTTAAGGGAGTATTTAGTTCAGTCTTAAAAGGCAAATTTCAAAGTCAAAGGCATTGTTCCCCAGTCAATTATATTAATTGAATTGTATGTATATATATATATATATATATGTATGAAGAAAAAAACAATATTCCATTTCCCCTTTAAATGACAATGTTTCTTCCTAACGCTGGTATTTACCATACTGCAAAGTATGTCTGCATTAGTAATGGAGCAGAAATGAAGGTCAGGACATACATTTTTTCAGAAGCTTTTTGAATGCATGTCAGCAAGACTGAACACAAGAGAGCTTATTGTCTGTGCTTTTCAATTTTAGAGAAACTCAAGGTGCAATCTGTAGAAACTGGGCTTTACCAATGACAAGACTTTCCGTTTTTAGTTTGAGCTCAAGAAGATGATATGTTTTTCTTTCAACGATGCAGCATATTACAGAAATTAGACACACCAAGTATCTAATGTTGTAAGATTTGTTATATTCAATCTTCTGTCATATTTAAAGGTAAAATATATAAAGCAAGTAAGGTTTGCAGGCAACAGGTACATACACATGCAAAAGGGCACACAAAGCTCCTGCATACCTATATGGGCATACACACTATGACAGATCCAGTTGCATGATATGGCCCTAGTGAAACAGGAAGGGAACATTACAAAAACCAGCAGCTGAGCAGTAAGGTTTAATGTGGCCACCAGTTCTAGTTTCTGTATTCACAACCACAGTGAACGCATTTTTCTGGTTAGGAAGAAGACTCTTAGCACTTTAAGGAGCAGGATCCATTGGTAGCACAAAAAATGATGGTGTGTTACAGCCTCTGGACAGCATGCAGGGTAGATGCTGAGAACACAGAAGGAAAAAGAAGCCATCAGCGTGCTGTTGTGGAAACAGAGGGATGGATACACAGGTCCAGGCTGATTCCTGCCCTGTCTGACCTGAACTCCTCTACTTCAACTTCAGCACAAATATTATGGAGATTGTGGTCCATTTTGGAGACATTATACAAAGCAAAAAGATTAAAACATGTATTTGAAAAAAAATGTCCCAAGACCTATGCAGAAGGAAGAGGAGGAGGGAGCAGAGGCAGTACAGTGTAACAGTTCCCAAAACAGCCCCTGCACAGGGGAAAAGTGTGGCCACTAGCTTTAGCACCAAGACTCTGGCCACACTCTGCTGCTTCATAGTTCACGCAGCTTCAAGACCTTAAGTGAGCTGCTCACATTATCTCAGATTACAGCAGAGTTTTATTAGCTTTGTTCAATGCAGAACATGAGAGATAATCAGAAGAATAATAATGGAAAAATACACTTCATATTTCTGTTTCTCAAGCTTATCCCTTACTAGATATAATACTCTTCTAGACAGCAAACATAGTGTAGTCTCTCTTCAAATGAATAACCCACATTTCCAAGAGAGGTTTGGCAGCCAGACATGCTTTTTTAGCCCACCTTGACTCCTGGTTGCTTCACAGTAACAGTGATGAGGAAAGCACTTCTGAGGTTTAATTAATCAAGCAAGTATTCTCTTTTCTGCTCCTATTCAAAGGTTTGGGCCATCAAGTGTGATCTTGTCAGAAAACCAATATTAATTACTTGCTCCAAGTACACTGAACCTATTGAATTCAATTTTCCTTCTTTGATTAAGTCAGTCTGTGGGTTTCAAATAAACATTACGCAGAAAGCCTCTTTGAAATACTTCCCGTTCTTGCTTTATGTCCTTTATGCATTGCCAAACACTGAGATATTTTCCCCACAGAGCCATCGTCCAGCATCCTGCATGATGAGAACTGTTAAAACCAATGGGGCTTGTCCTCCTTTCTTTGAGCTCATAGCTTGTGCACATATAATGCAATCCACGCCACAAGCTCTAAAGTATCTTAACTAGCTTTGGCATACAGTGAAATATAATCTGATAGTTAATGAAATATTTGAAAAGCCCAGGAGTCAATAAACTCATCCCCAGCCCAGGCTGGCAGCTAGTGCTGATGGGGAACATGCTTCCCCACCCCATTCAGTAGACAATGATCTGGCTAAGTGGACCAAGCTGATACCTGCCCCGGCACTGCCAACTCCCCATGGTTTAGTGGCATGTTAGTGATAGGTGTGGTTGGACTTGATGATCTTAAAGGTCTCTTCCAACTTTAATGATTCTGTGGGGTTTGAGTTTTCTTTTGGTTATTTTTTTAATTTGTAAAATCTTTAAATTGCTTAAATTCAAGGGCAAAGTTTAAGTTATTTTTAATTTTGATTTGCTGAACATTTCCAAACATGGGTGAACTGATTTTGTTTTATGTCACACTTAGTGATTTTCCATACAATTCTTTGGAACTGCTGGCAAACTAAGTAGCTAGACATCCACAGATCTTCTGGAAACCCACAACTAACTATCATAATGCACTCAAATTTTTACTAGGCACATCCTAATGTTGAGAAGTTGTTACCCTGTCAGAAAGGACATAATATATTGAAACTTTTCTTCATTGTGTGGGGGATCAGTCCCATATTACAGCAGAGCTGAGCAGCAGCCACCTTGCAATTCCCACTTCCAGAGTTAGCAGGATCCCATCTGCACCACTGGCACATATTAACCAAGCATTGCAGTTTTACTTGAATTTTTATTGTTTCCTTTTCTTAACATCATATGAACACAACTGAAACTAACAGCTCCTTACTGTGCAGCAACTATAATATAATAAAGAAGCAGTGCAAAAAAGAGAAAGTAAGCAGAAGTTTTACTGTTCCTTTTAAGTAAAATAATACCTTAAGTTTCAATGACATAATGATAAATTCTTCTTATTAGATTTGAAATCTGAAGGTGTGTCAATGTGCCTTTTATATAGAATCACAAACAATTAGAGTTGTGCCTCTCTTCTAGAAGCCTCTATAGACATGGATATTTTTACCTCAAATATACAATATTTTTCTTTGAGCATGACTTGTGACTAAAAACGAAGGCTGTTTATTATCAAGTTGTGTTCAACTTCTGCATCATTAAGAAAATTGATTTGTCCTGAAATGTTCGCTTTTAAAATCAAGTATCCTAATTAATGTTGCAATAGGATTTGAATATTCTTTCTAATTCTGTAAGATAAAATACAAACCAGGGTGTAACAGAAAAACTTGTCCAGTTACATCTTTTAAATGTTTAAAGCAATCTCATCTTGACTATATACTAGCATATATATATATATATATATATATAAAAGACAAATCTGACTATTCATTAAACTCTTCTCATTCTGCTTCCTCCAGCTGATACCAAATACTGCTCTGCTGGCCTGACTGCTACCTCCGAGCACCAGCTGCAGAACAGCACCAAGGACCTGTATAATTGAGCTCAAAGAAATTAGCAATTTCAGAAGTTAAAATTCCTTCACTCTGCCCTGTGGCATACACTGCAAGAGATCCTCATTATCCCTGGAGACATTTTACTGTCAAAAATGGTATGGCTTTAATTTTTGCAAAACCATGTAGAAGATTAAACGTAGAAAAAACTAACAGCAAAAGAATCAGCAGTCAGATTACTCCAGAAATGCCTGTATTTTCTTTAGTTTTCACAACTTGCTGCTAATCTGCACAGAGTGCCACCCAAAAGTCATTAACATTATATTCTAATAGAAGTGCCTATTATCATGAGACAAAATTTGATACTATACTCTGTATAGGGCATATAATAGAGCAAAGTTAAACCTTTTAAAGAGCTCATCTTACTCTGAATAAAGTGACTACACCTACTAGTAAGTGGATTCAGATTTACTATTGTAGGACAAACACTAGTTCTTGCAGAAACACATCAGGCTGTACGTACATGCAGCAAACCTTCTGCAAGCCTCACTTGAGATAAAACACACAATCAGCACTGAGAGACAGTTAAATGCCATCTGTACTTTTAGCTTCTCCTCAGTGTGGGCAGAGGAAGATAACTTGGTATCTGCTTTGTAGAAATTAATTGTCCTAGTCAGTGACTGCAGAAAATGGTTAGAGAGCACTTCCACACTCATTCCCTTGTTGGAGAGCCCACCTCTGCCTCCTNGGGCCACAGCAGACCCCAAGTGATTTTCAGACTGTCCCTGGCCTCCTGGTTACTAACAGGGGAAATTGTCAATGGTTTTGCTCAGAGTTAGATGAAAAGAAACTCTAAGACAGAAAGTCTAGTTTTCGTAAGAGAACTCTTCACAGAGCTGTCATTCAGTGGAAATGAAGCCTTGGCACAGACAGGTGTGATGGATGACATACTTCCACACACATACCACAGGGAGTACGTGCTGGTTTTTATTTTGTACCTTAGTCTTACAAGGCTGGAAATGGATGAAAGAAACGTAATGCTGTGATACAGCTTTGCTGACAAGCATGAAGGAAACATCTAGAAAGGAGGGATGATTTTCAGTTCAAAAGGCTGGGCTGAATGTCAGGAGTGTCAAACTATTCAAGTATATTGAGTGCATTTCACTTAATAGTTTTGCCAGAAAAATACATTTACAAGTTTGCTTAAAAAAAGGCAAATATCATCATGATATTATTATATGTAGAATAAAGTTACTTTCTTAATTTCTTAACTTTCTTAAAGTTAGTTTCTTAATTTCTTGCTAAAAGTTACCAAGGATGTTTGTGAATAAAAATAACCATTGAATTAAAACAATCTAAACGGGACTACGCCAGTAATCAATTTGCTAGTGTGAGGCCCTATTTGAAAAAGATGAGCAAACAGTTTAGATGAAATCAAAAATAAATGGTTTCCATTTTAGGTCACATCGTTCACCCCATCCCCCCAAGAAAAGTAAGATATGAATACATGAGAGGGAATAGACCCCATTTTTACTGAATTAATGATGACAAAAAGCATTATGGAGTGATCTGGATTCAAGGAAAGCCTCTCCATCACTGGACTTGTGTTCACCTCCTCCCTTTGTGGAAGAGGCCACAAGCACTGGAACACCCTGCACTTCTACCCTGATCTAATGAATATTTCAGTATTTTAATTCTTTTGTCTTTTGAAACAGATTATCACAAGCAAGTCCTTTAACCATTAGGTTATAGTGTTGTTTTATGTCTCTCTAGATTAGCTGTCCCTACAATACAGAAACAAATCAAGAGGAAACAACATGATCTCAGGCCATGCTACCTCTGCCTGCTGTGCTAAAGCCATGTTGCTAACCCAATGCTGACCCCATAGAAGCAGGCTTTATCTTTTCAGGATACCTATGACACCATTAGGGGAATAAAAGGCTCTTCCATTCCAGTTGATTTGTTGAAGAGGCAATTTGCACTGAGAAGCATTTGCTGCTCTGTAGTTGTGCAAAACTACATGTCTGATTGCTCCCTTTCTGTATTTGTGTGTCTGATTTAAATGACAGACTGAGAAAAAACCCTACCCTGTAGTCAGACAACACTGTGAGTCCAGCACTGCAGGGGCCAAGGTATTTTAGGAGATGGGAATTTTTCTTTAGACTTCAGCTAGCCTCATACTTCCTTATAGAGACTGAGCAGCAAAACCTTGCTTGTAGTTTGCCTCATGCTCCCACTTTTCCCTCCCCCATTTGGCCCTCACTAGAGATTGAGGAGGCTGTAGAACCTCCTCCACATTTGGCTGCAGTGGAGCTCTACAGTTTAACCCCATTATCTGGGACGTGGTCAGGAGTCTGGCTCAAGGCATGATAGAGGAATTGCTGCCCACAAATCTCAAAACAATAATTGCCTGCTTAGAAGGCTATTCCTACCATCCTTTTTTTTTCTTTTAGAACTAACTGTAGCACTTGACATATAGTGTAGCATTTCTGTAGTATTTATATTTTCTGCTCTTTAAAGAGGCAACATGACATTTTTCTAACAGTGTAAAGAGTACAATATTCCCAGCCTTTTACTTAAGTGTATGTTGAAATTTTTAGGCTAATAGTGAAAACTTTTAGCTTTGCTACTCTCCTTTTATTTTCCCCCCAAAATGTGTTCTGCTTCTAGCTGAAGAGTGAATAGTGGTTTCTCACAGTCAGGGTTTTTTCTCACAAGTTCTGAGTATGAAACCATTTATACTTGTCCTAGAGCTTTCTGGGACTGCTGTTCACATGACAGTTCTTGAAATACAGCAGATAAACTCAAGATGTGAAAATGAATGGAGAAATCCAAACATTTTGCAGAGTGGGCCACTGCAGACCAACAGCTTGGATATTTTAAGACACAAGTGCCTTCACAAAAATCACAGCACCTGTGGTTCCCTTCTATCAGCATGATTCCTTACGTTAGTGGTGTATGCATCTCATTGGGATCTCTGGAAGAAAATCCAAGGTTTATTCTGGAACCATAGGAGTAAGCAACCAAAGAACTATCAAAGACAGTATTTTCTTGGGGCCTAGTAGAGCAGGTACAAGGCTTGTGCACTGCTGTAGTACCATCTGGTGAAGTTGTGAAAGGGGGTGATATAATCATAAAGGATAAACACAGAGATGACAGTCAAAGAACACTAACCAAACCCATTAATCTCCTAAAAATAAACTCAAGTTCCTCTCCAAATGTTCACCATCACCGCCAAAAGAAAGAAAACAACAAAACAGAAAACCCACAGAGAGACAGAGTTGTCCTAGTAGCATTATCTGGCAAAAAAAGTATTTGTGTTAACATGCTCACTACAAGAGGCATGAAATGTTTAACAAAAGGAAGATCCTCCTGTTGTCAATTTCTACTATGCTTAAAAAAAAAAAAATAGACTGCTACACGATTGCATTTTTATCATTTATGAATAAATGAAATTTAATCAAAGGGACACTCAATGCACCTAAACCTTGCTTTCAACTCAGAGCAAGGGTTGGAACAAGCTCACATCTGTCCCAAATATGCTGTATAAACATTTCTACTACCCAAGAAGTGTCAGGTCTCTGCAGGATTCTAATGCAAAGATAGGTAATACAATTTGTTTTCTTTTAACATCACAAAGTAGTTTGGCTGTTTGAGAAAGCTTTCATTTCTCCCTCTACCCCCCTCCATTAAGAGACACTTTGTTCAGGAGCATTCTGCATTGAAGTTACAAAAGGAGCAAGGGTCTGAGAAACATCCTTCCTATCTCAGACAGTAACGTGTAGCAAAACTACAAAATCCCTAAATCAGAGAGCCCAATTCAGGAGCTTCAGCTGATAGTAGAATGCAATGATGAAGCTAATGAGGCTTCAGAATAACAAGATAAAAAAGCCAAACCATCCCTATAAAAAGACCATGGTAAATGGTAACTGCACTTTTCATCACATTCCAGCATCAGTAAGGGGTCCTGGCAGCAAACACATTACTTCCTTGCCAAGGCCTGACCTCATTATTGTCCCCATTACACATGACAATCAACTGGATTCCTAGATCCCTCTGTGGCTCATTACTTGCTATGAAAGCTCCTCTCCAGGGATATCTACCAGTCACTCATTTAAAGTTAACCTTTCCGAGCCGAAGCTGGAAAACTTTGTCCCTTGACCTGAAGTATCATCACATCTCAAGTCACATCTACAGAAACCAGTGTCCTCAATGAACAGCAGTGCTTCCCTAGAGCTTGGTTTGGGTTTCTTTATCAGAGACTGAAGCTCCTACACCACAGGATTACTTCTTCTCAAGTAATAAGTGATAAATGAGTGATCTGAGCAACTGTAAACTTGGTTTATTCTTATATCAAGTATAAACTTTTACTTTTGAACAAAACCCACGTTAAGCAGAAGGCACTGATATTTTTCTTAAGTGTACTTCAATTTGAGATATATATGTATACACACACAAATAAGTACAATAATCTACTACTGTGTTGCTTTTAGGTTATTTAAACATAGAAAAATAAATGATTTGTGCCAGATTCAACACTCCAAGATTTTTTAAATGATCCTACCTTCTGTACCTTTCATTTGATGGGATAGACATATAGGGGTGAAAGAACTTCAGTTTCTGTCCTGTATAAGAAATCTCTTCTGGTAACCTGAAATTATTCAAGAGTGGAAAAAAATTTGTAGCACTTGGCTTTAGCCATGAGATATAGAAGAAATTGAGAAGGGCTCAGAACTAGGTATTTTGATTTAATCCATGAGGTAATAAAGACATCAGTGAGGTTTATGGCCATGACTCTTGTTATCTACTAATTCTGAAATTTATATCACTGGCTTTATTACAGCAAGAGCAGTCACACTTCTAGTTCTAACCATTTTCAAAACTTATAGGTTTGGATACCTTCATGCATAACCACCCATTTTTATTCACAGTAGAATTTAATCTCAGAGATTGAAGAGACTAAGCAAAACTCTTACACCAATAGCCGCAATTCACATAAAAAATATTTTAAAGTCATTTGATAAGCAAGCAATTTTGTCAAGTCGAAATTTATCAATAAGAGATCAACTACTGCAAGAAATTTGAAAAACATCTGCAAACAATTTTTTTTTTACTGAAGTAGATATCTATGTTTCTATTTTTCTTAGAAGAAGTATAGAATACATTTCCACTACTACAAGTTAAAAAGCATCTGCTTTATGGGACTGATTACATAATCATTTGAATCTAGTCTAAAAATAAAGTAATGCTTACATTCATTTACTCTCAGAGATGGTAGTACAACTACTATCTTTCCATGGTAGTTCCTTTGTGGAAGTAAAGGATTTCTGCATTAAAGGATCATACAAACTCTGTAAAGATGTCATTCTGATCAAGAATTTTTATCGTAGGTCTTTTCTCCCATCTTAAAGGAAACACTGAACCATGTAGCTGTTCATGTATAGAAGTGATAAATAAGGAGCAGAAGAATTATAACAAGCATCTTAGTATTTTCAAAAAGAAAATGTAAAAATTAAGTCAACTTGCATGCACTTGGTGCACTTTTTAAAATGCTAATAAAACCTGTGGTATCCTGAGTTTTTTTCTCACAGTAAGTCTTTCTGCCATTGACTTGCAGTCTTCATGAATGCCTGTTGAATGTTTTTCTATGCTGATGAAATATAAAAAGCTACTAGGATAAGGCAGGTCTTAAATACTCATATATCATCATCATGGCTAGGTTTTGCGAACCAAGATCCAGGGAGGGTTCCATCCATGCTTTTCATCAGCGCTTTTTACAAGCACACTGATGACTGCAAAGGCCAATGCGGGACAGACAAGAGCGGTTGCAAAAGGCACAGCAGAAGGACTCCCCAGGAGGTATAACCTGCAAGACAGAATTCTTTCTACGCTGTCTTTTCTCCTCAAGAGTCATCCTGCGTGCTCTTTCAAAAACATCCACGGCATTAAAAATAGTGTGTCTCCAGACCTCCCGATTGGAGGCTAGAGTAGACCAGTTATGGTGATCAATATGACCAAGGCTGAGATATTGTTTCAGGGAGACTTTGTATCTCCTCTTTGGGGCTCCTCTCTTGCGACAGCCATTGGCAAGTTCACCATACAGTATGATTTTAGGGAGGCAGTAGTTCTTCATCTTNCTTCTGTATGGGCAACAAGGGCAGCGTCATCAGCATAAAGCAGCTCCCGGACAAGATGGTTTAAGGTCTTAGTATGGGCCTTCAAACGCCTTAGGTTAAATAGGCTTCCATCAGTATGATATCTAATGTAGATACCATCCTGGTCATCAAATTCTGTCATGGCCCTTTGGAGCATCATGCTGAAAAACAGTGTGAATAGAGTTGGTGCAAGAACGCAGCCTTGTTTCACGCCAGTAGTTATTAGAAAGGGCTCAGAAAGTGCATCGCCGGTGCTATCCACTCATATATATTAGCATGTATTTTATGTACGGCTCTATCTCACATCCATTTGTTCAGCTATCCACTGCAATATGATGGAAGGTTATTTTTACTTCTATTCATTGTGGGATTTTGCCATCCAAATTAATAGTAAGGATGGTTTTATCACAGCTACTGCACCCACAGATGCTGCACATAATCTTGCGACTAATTCTAATTTATTTTTGTTTTAATCACAGAAAATAGTGACAGATGGCACAAGGAAATTTAGCGTTATGGGAAGGGGTGGCTATGAATAATGACAAAGAAAGATATAGAACAACTTGCATACCAATATTTTGCCAGTATTTTTTCTACCAAATGATAAAGAAATAATGTTTAGACTATAACCTTCAGAAACAGCTGAGACAATGTTTGTTTTCCCTCTTACTTTGAAAGGAAATTTGTTTTATTGTCCACTATTAAAACATGTGAAAGCTGTATGAAAAAAAGATATTTAGCTGCATTTTCACTTGGTGCAGTGGCAGTCAACAGAGAGGTTGCTTGTGTGTGGAGTCAGAGTCTCACTGATCACAAGGGATGAAAATATTTGGAGTTTCCCACTATGACCACATCCCTGAAAGGTTTGGACTCCTGCCTTCCACTATGAACCCAGCATGAAAACCACAAGTTAGCATGGGACAAGGCAAACTCTCTCATCATCACTAATTAGTCCAGCTGTAGGTTCTTGAGAGATGTCACACACACATCACACCATGATTTTCCATGGCAACTACTGGTTTTGTACTTTGAATATGTGAACACTATATGGGTCAAACACCATCATTAAAAGTATTTACTGATGTGAGAACAGGCACATATCTATCCCAGAAGGTTTGCTGCAGCTCAGCACTTCAAGGATTTAAATGCAAAAATGGATTTTCCAAAGTTAACTAGACAACAGTTACAAGCTGCATAAAGCCTATAGTGAAACACACTCTGTCCCAATTACCTTTACAGTTGCAGGGCCCTTTACAAGGCCATACTTTCTTAAGATTTGCTGACAGTTATTTAAAGTTTTCAAGAATTTCAGTGGTGTTGTTTCCTCTACTACTGACCTGCCAAAGATTAGCCCAAATAACGGGCATCTTATCTGTATGGTGTTGAGGCACTAGTCTGGCCTGTACCAGGCAGAAATAATACAGTGCTGCCTAATTAGATATGACACACGCTGCATTTCTGCTGGGTTTGTACTTACTATGCTAGTTTAATGCTAGATCTTTTGGAAATTTGAGTAACTCAGATTAATGACATCTCTGATCCAGTATAAGGTCTGCTGGGATGAAGTGACCACTAAATATATAGAGGCAATATTGCCCCCACTGGCTTTTGAAGCATCAGATATAAAAGGACAGACATGCAGACTTCAGGACTTCCTCCTGTCTGGGAGAGGTAATTAGATTTTCTTCCTATAAGATAACCTATTTCACACCGTAGCCACACCAGCCTCCATACTCCTGTCATTTCCTGTGGCTTTTTTGATATTACAAGCCTCCATTTAAAATTGGATAGTAGGAGCTCAGTGCTGTACCTCTTCTTTCTATTGGAAGCAGAATGAGGCCACAGAGGCCTGTAATGCTGCTCTTGCCAGCTGTGAATGCAAGTGGAGTTTCCAATATATAATTTTTATTTTCTCAGTTGCTAAGTAATAAGAGTTTAATTCTCTTCTCTGATGGTCACATAGGTTCCCTTGAAGTCTATTCTACAATATCTGCTTGTATTAAACTCCGATTGATGTCAATAGGGGTGCTGTACTCACAGGGAGAGCAGGATAACTTTGAAGGGATGTGTTGCATGTTCAAAGAAAAAAATTAACCCTTAACTTCTTAGTGTTACATGTGCAATCTTCTGCTTTACCAAAGCTGCCCTACAGTTTTGTATGTGTTTGAAAACATTTCTTTTTTATATCTTAAAAAGCTGCAAGGAAATTAAAAAGGTGAGAATTAGAGAAATAGGAAGAATTGATACATGCCATTACATGTTTTATTCCTTTTTGCTAAAAGATCTGACCTGTGGTATTGTTATAGAATTATGCTCTTCTCCAATCTATTGACTAGAGGAGCCCAAGTTCAACTCCAATTTGCTGTGCCACGTAGAGGCCTCCTGTATATGAGATAGGGGCTATTATGCAGAAAGCTGAACCTCAGTGATGGCAGAAGCTTCCAGTTTCATACTCTGAAATGATTGGCGGTTTCAGGAATGATACCAGTAAGCAGCATATTCCTTTAAACTGTGTCTTTGTTGTTGTATTGTTTGTTGTTTGTTTTTTTCTACTGAAACTAGACCACAAACTAGTGCACATCAACTATCATAGAATGACCCAGGTTGGAAGGGACCTTAGAGATCATCCAGTTCCAACTCCCCCACCATGGGCAGGGATGCCACACACTAGACCAGGTTGCCCAGGGCCACATCCAGCCTGGCCTTGAACACTGCCAGTAATGGGGCATCCACAACCTCTCTGGGCCACCTGTTCCAGTGCCTAACCACCTGCTGGGTAAAGAACTTCCTTCTTATCTCCAGTCTAAATTTCCTGTCCTTCAGTTTGTAACCATCCCCCTTGTCATATTACAATCTCACCAGCTGAAAAGTCTTTTCCCTTCTGTCTTGTAGTCCCCCTTTAGGTACTGATAGAGTGCTATAAGATCCCCTCGAAGTCTTCTCCTTTCCAGGCTGAACAACCCCATCTCCTTCAGCTTGTCCTCATAGGGGAGGTTCTCTAGTCCTTTGATCATCTTTGCGGCCCTCCTCTGGACTTGCTCCAACAGGTCCATATCTTTTTTGTGCTGAGGACCCCAGAACTGGATGCAGTACTCCAGGTGGGGTCTCACTAGGGAAGAGTAGAGAGGCAGAATCACATCCCTAGACGTGCTGGTCATGCTTCTACTAATGCAGCCCAGGATGCAGTTGGCTTTCTGGACTGTGAGTATACACCGCTGGATCATATCCAGTTTTTCATCTATCATGACCCCCAAATCCTTCTCTGCATGACTGCTTTCAATGTGTTCCTCTCCCAGTCTATACTCATATCTAGGATTGCTCTTACCCCAGATACAGGACCTTACACTTTGACTTACTAAACTTCATTTTATTCTCATGGCCCCACTTTTTGAGTTGAGAAGTTCTTTATTGTATAACAGAATAAAGTTTAACAGACATTATTTAATCATTTCTTTAGGTGTCTATGTTGTCCTATAAGAAACAGGGTGTTGAAAACATTGGGCATTACCATCCAGAAAGATAGTCAACTACTTTAGTTTGTTCCCTCCTTCCAGCAAACCAATGCTCACCCTTGGCTGAGCCGAATGCCTGTGGCCTAAATTCTAACACACACATCATAAACAGTTTAGAAATTGTCCAAAGACATTTGACTTTTTGAGCATTCCTGGAACAAAACAATACTCCAGATTCAGCCACATTAAAGCATTCTTGATCAGAAATGATGGCAGATAAAGCCACATTTATCTACCTAAATTAAAGCATCCTGCACTAACTTGGGTGAAAAGCTTGAGGACACAAGAGGGTGGATGTGAGGTCAGTCTGCATTTCCACCTGGTGAGCAGTGGGAATCCCCAACACAAACTAACGCATACAGGAGGAAAGCAGCAGCTTCGCCTGGTGCATGGCTGGCAGAGGAGCAGTGCAGCCACCATTCACATAGTCACAGGGCGAGCAGCAGTGCCAAGGGGTTTGCACCCCTCATCCCTGGCATGATGTGTACAACTAGGACGAGCTACCACAGCAGCAGTATTATGTGACAATATAATCAACTAGACAGCCACTCTCATTACAGTCCTAAGGCAATTTCTCTGTGGTTTCAAGGTGATTGATACACTTCAGTGAACAATAAAGCTGCTTCCTCAAAGTAAATCAGCGCTTCATCTAGCACCAAGGCAGTGATAATATCCTACACCTCTATAAATAGGGCTTTACCACTGAGAGGAACAGTATAAGTATTTAGCAGGTACTGCAACCAATTGGGGGGAAGCATTTTTCAGCAATGAGTGGACAAAATCCTGACACATTTTGACCACACAGAAATGTAGCAAAGTAACATTTTTGTTGCTTATACTGTTGCCTCTGAGTAATTTATCAAAAAAATTAAAACCAACTAGCAAGCCTCAGATGGAGGGGGTGAGGGGGTGGAAAGACCAAAGATTAAAAGTAACTAATCAATCTGTGTAGAGACTGAAATACTTAGAAACTAATCCTATGCAGATAAAAAAAAAGGGGGGAGGGGGTAAGAAAAATTGAGTGAAATGAATAAAAAGCACTATGAAAATCAATCCCTTTTCTATAAAAGCTACCCATCCTAATTCATTTCCTGTACAAATTTATTACAAGTCTTATTTAAATTGCATAAGTAATTGCTTAATCTTCCACAGGAATTCCCTGTCTCACACTTTCCTTTTCTTGGTCCTGTTGATCCTTTGATATATGAAATAAAATTCTCCCAGGGGAAAAGGTGAGAAAAGGAAACACAAATGCCTATCTTACAGGGATGCAATCAATAAGTACTATCCTGTTTGAAGCAGCTGGGAAGTATTTAAAAAAAAATCACTGCTTGACTAGAAAATGTCAAAGGCAAGAGCCCCACAATCTTTTGGAGGAGCAGGTTTTCACACCTGGAAACTGAAGAATTTGGAGGAAATTAATTTTGAGGACACTAAATGGAGGATATTGATTTCTTTGACATTTTCCTCTGACACATCAGTTAAGTTCAGCTAGAAATACCGAGCACAACTTGCACCTTGGTGAACATGCAACAGAAGTGTGCACACTGTGGAGCAGAAGACATGAGGCTCCACTGGACAGGATGCCTCAGTCCACACCTTATCCCACATGTGTTGCATCTCACATGATGATGCTGGCAGGAGCCTTGCAGCCCCAAGACCAGGGAACAGGTATGTAGTCTATAGCATGTGCACCCTTGCAATCCTCCAGCAGCTTTCTCTTGCATCCTTTCCTTTCCAAAGCTGTGTTTCTACCAAAACGCATCCATTTCAACACACTGTGTGCTGTCTGGTGAGGAGCAGATTATACCATTGTTCTGCCATCAAGAGGCTATTACCTACCAGGCACTGTGGCACATACTGGTGAGATACCAGGCATACACAGTCCAGTAGGCTCCTCCAGAGCATTGATGATAACTTTCTAACTCAGGTGGTGGAGGAACTGACAAGTAGAGGAGTGTTGCTGGACCTTGTACTAACAAATAAAGAGGGACTCGTTGAGGATGTGAAGGTAGGGAGCACCCTTGGCTGTCGTGACCATGAGTTGGTGGAGTTCAGGATTGTGTGCAGTAGGCACAGGGACAAGAGCAGGATTGCCACCCTAGACTTCAGAAAGGCCAACTTTGGCCTTCTCAGGGAACTGCTTGATAAAATCC